>JAQONI010000042.1:0-343787 GCA_036936925.1 Cenchrus fungigraminus | reverse complement strand
GTAGAACAGATGCTTTTGTTAATAAACTATTTTTTTAACTTCGGTACCCCGTAACAGCACATTAGGCCCGAAACACAAGTTATTTACATGCCGATGGTTTGCGAAATCCTCCAAAACACTCCCAAACATCATTTTGAGTCTAGTGGAGTAGAACGGATGCTTTTGTTGCAAAACCATTTTTGCAACTTCGGTACCCCGTAACAGCGCATTAGGCCCGAAACACAAGTTATTTATATGCCGAAGGTTTGCGAAATGCTCCAAAACACTCCCAAGCATCATTTTCAGTCCAATGGAGTAGAACATATGCTTTTGTTGCAAAACCATTTTTGCAACTTCGGTACCCCGTAACTGTGCATTCAGGCCCGAAACACAAGTTATTTACATGCCGAAGGTTTCCGAAATCCTCCAAAACACTCCCAAACGTCATTTTGAGTCTGATGGAGTAGAACATGTGCTTTTGTTCCAAAACCATTTTTGCAAATTCGGTACCCCGTAACAGTGCATTAGGCCCGAAACACAAGTTATTACGTGCCGAAGGTTTGCGAAATCCACCAAAAGACTCCCAAACATCATTTTGAGTCTAATGGAGTAGAACAGATGCTTTTGTTGCAAAACTATTTTTGCAACGTCGGTACCCCGTAACAGTGCATTAGGCCCGAAACACAAGTTATTTACATGCCGAAGGTTTGCGAAATGCTCCAAAACACTCCCAAGCATCATTTTCAGTCTAATGGAGTAGAACATATGCTTTTGTTGCAAAACCATTTTTGCAACTTCGGTACCCCGTAACTGTGCATTCAGGCCCGAAACACAAGTTATTTACGTGCCGAAGATTTCCGAAATGCTCCAAAACACTGCCAAGCATCATTTTAAGTCTAATGGAGTAGAACATATGCTTTTGTTGCAAAACCATTTTTGCAACTTCGGTACCCCGTAACAGTGCATTAGGCCCGGAACACAAGTTATTTACATGCCGATGGTTTGCGAAATCCTCCAAAACACTCGCAAACATCATTTTGAGTCTAGTGGAGTAGAACAGATGCTTTTGTTGCAAAACCATTTTTGCAACTTTGGTACCCCGTAAAAGTGCATTCAGGCCCGAAGGATAAGTTATTTACATGCCGAAGGTTTGCGGAATCCTCCAAAACACTCCCAAACATCATTTTGAGTCTAATGGAGTAGAACGGATGCTTTTGTTGCAAAATCATTTTTGCAAGATCGGTACCCCGTAACAGTGCATTAGGCCCGAAACACAAGTTATTTACATGCCGAAGGTTTGCGAAATCCTGCAAAACACTCCGAAACATCATTTTGAGTCTATCGGAGTAGAACATATGCTTTTGTTGCAAAACCATTTTTGCAACTTCGGTACCTCGTAACAGTGCATTCAAGCCCGAAACACAAGTTATTACGTGCCGAAGGTTTGCGAAAACCTCCAAAAGACTGCCAAACATCATTTTGAGTATAATGGAGTAGAACAGATGCTTTTGTTAATAAACTATTTTTTTAACTTCGGTACCTCGTAACAGCACATTAGGCCCGAAACACAAGTTATTTACATGCCGATGGTTTGCGAAATCCTCCAAAACACTCCCAAACATCATTTTGAGTCTAATGGAGTAGAACGGATGCTTTTGTTGCAAAACCATTTTTGCAACTTCGGTACCCCGTAACAGCGCATTAGGCCCGAAACACAAGTTATTTATATGCCGAAGGTTTGCGAAATGCTCCAAAACACTCCCAAGCATCATTTTCAGTCCAATGGAGTAGAACATATGCTTTTGTTGCAAAACCATTTTTGCAACTTCGGTACCCCGTAACTGTGCATTCAGGCACGAAACACAAGTTATTTACATGCCGAAGGTTTCCGAAATCCTCCAAAACACTCCCAAACGTCATTTTGAGTCTGATGGAGTAGAACATATGCTTTTGTTCCAAAACCATTTTTGCAAATTCGGTACCCCGTAACAGTGCATTAGGCCCGAAACACAAGTTATTACGTGCCGAAGGTTTGCGAAATCCACCAAAAGACTCCCAAACATCATTTTGAGTCTAATGGAGTAAAACAGATGCTTTTGTTGCAAAACTATTTTTGCAACTTTGGTACCCCGTAACAGTGCATTAGGCCCGAAACACAAGTTATTTACATGCCGAAGGTTTGCAAAATCCTCCAAAACACTCCGAAACATCATTTTGAGTCTAATGGAGTAGAACATATGCTTTTGTTGCAAAACCATTTTTGCAACTTCGGTACTCCGTAACTGTGCATTCAGCCCTGAAACACAAGTTATTTACATGCCGAAGGTTTGCGAAATGCTCCAAAACACTCCCAAGCATCATTTTCAGTCTAATGGAGTAGAACATATGCTTTTGTTGCAAAACCATTTTTGCAACTTCGGCACCCCGTAACTGTGCATTCAGGCCCGAAACACAAGTTATTTACATGCCGAAGGTTTCCGAAATGCTCCAAAACACTCCCAAGCATCATTTTGAGTCTAATGGAGTAGAACATATGCTTTTGTTGCAAAACCATTTTTGCAACTTCGGTACCCCGTAACTGTGCGTTCAGCCCTGAAACACAAGTTATTTACATGCCGAAGGTTTGCGAAATGCTCCAAAACACTCCCAAGCATCATTTTCAGTCTAATGGAGTAGAATATATGCTTTTGTTGCAAAACCATTTTTGCAACTTCAGTACCCCGTAACTGTGCATTCAGGCCCGAAACACAAGTTATTTACGTGCCGAAGATTTCCGAAATGCTCCAAAACACTCCCAAGCATCATTTTAAGTCTAATGGAGTAGAACATATGCTTTTGTTGCAAAACCATTTTTGCAACTTCGGTACCCCGTAACAGTGCATTGGGCCCGGACACACAAGTTATTTACATGCCGATGGTTTGCGAAATCCTCCAAAACACTCGCAAACATCATTTTGAGTCTAGTGGAGTAGAACAGATGCTTTTGTTGCAAAACCATTTTTGCAACTTTGGTACCCCGTAAAAGTGCATTCAGGCCCGAAAGATAAGTTATTTACATGCCGAAGGTTTGCGGAATCCTCCAAAACACTCCCAAACATCATTTTGAGTCTAATGGAGTAGAACGGATGCTTTTGTTGCAAAATCATTTTTGCAAGATCGGTACCCCGTAACAGTGCATTAGGCCCGAAACACAAGTTATTTACATGCCGAAGGTTTGCGAAATCCTCCAAAACACTCCGAAACATCATTTTGAGTCTATTGGAGTAGAACATATGCTTTTGTTGCAAAACCATTTTTGCAACTTCGGTACCTCGTAACAGTGCATTCAAGCCCGAAACACAAGTTATTACGTGCCGAAGGTTTGCGAAAACCTCCAAAAGACTGCCAAACATCATTTTGAGTATAATGGAGTAGAACAGATGCTTTTGTTAATAAACTATTTTTTTAACTTCGGTACCCCGTAACAGCACATTAGGCCCGAAACACAAGTTATTTACATGCCGATGGTTTGCGAAATCCTCCAAAACACTCCCAAACATCATTTTGAGTCTAATGGAGTAGAACGGATGCTTTTGTTGCAAAACCATTTTTGCAACTTCGGTACCCCGTAACAGCGCATTAGGCCCGAAACACAAGTTATTTATATGCCGAAGGTTTGCGAAATGCTCCAAAACACTCCCAAGCATCATTTTCAGTCCAATGGAGTAGAACATATGCTTTTGTTGCAAAACCATTTTTGCAACTTCGGTACCCCGTAACTGTGCATTCAGGCCCGAAACACAAGTTATTTACATGCCGAAGGTTTCCGAAATCCTCCAAAACACTCCCAAACGTCATTTTGAGTCTGATGGAGTAGAACATGTGCTTTTGTTCCAAAACCATTTTTGCAAATTCGGTACCCCGTAACAGTGCATTAGGCCCGAAACACAAGTTATTACGTGCCGAAGGTTTGCGAAATCCACCAAAAGACTCCCAAACATCATTTTGAGTCTAATGGAGTAGAACAGATGCTTTTGTTGCAAAACTATTTTTGCAACGTCGGTACCCCGTAACAGTGCATTAGGCCCGAAACACAAGTTATTTACATGCCGAAGGTTTGCGAAATCCTCCAAAACACTCCGAAACATCATTTTGAGTCTAATGGAGTAGAACATATGCTTTTGTTGCGAAACCATTTTTGCAACTTCGGTACCCCGTAACTGTGCATTCAGCCCTGAAACACAAGTTATTTACATGCCGAAGGTTTGCGAAATGCTCCAAAACACTCCCAAGCATCATTTTCAGTCTAATGGAGTAGAACATATTCTTTTGTTGCAAAACCATTTTTGCAACTTCGGTACCCCGTAACTGTGCATTCAGGCCCGAAACACAAGTTATTTACGTGCCGAAGATTTCCGAAATGCTCCAAAACACTCCCAAGCATCATTTTAAGTCTAATGGAGTAGAACATATGCTTTTGTTGCAAAACCATTTTTGCAACTTCGGTACCCCGTAACAGTGCATTAGGCCCGGAACACAAGTTATTTACATGCCGATGGTTTGCGAAATCCTCCAAAACACTCGAAAACATCATTTTGAGTCTAGTGGAGTAGAACATATGCTTTTGTTGCAAAACCATTTTTGCAACTTTGGTACCCCGTAAAAGTGCATTCAGGCCCGAAAGATAAGTTATTTACATGCCGAAGGTTTGCGGAATCCTCCAAAACACTCCCAAACATCATTTTGAGTCTAATGGAGTAGAACGGATGCTTTTGTTGCAAAATCATTTTTGCAAGATCGGTACCCCGTAACAGTGCATTAGGCCCGAAACACAAGTTATTTACATGCCGAAGGTTTGCGAAATCCTCCAAAACACTCCGAAACATCATTTTGTGTCTATTGGAGTAGAACATATGCTTTTGTTGCAAAACCATTTTTGCAACTTCGGTATCTCGTAACAGTGCATTCAAGCCCGAAACACAAGTTATTACGTGCCGAAGGTTTGCGAAAACCTCCAAAAGACTGCCAAACATCATTTTGAGTATAATGGAGTAGAACAGATGCTTTTGTAAATAAACTATTTTTTTAACTTCGGTACCCCGTAACAGCACATTAGGCCCGAAACAAAAGTTATTTACATGCCGATGGTTTGCGAAATCCTCCAAAACACTCCCAAACATCATTTTGAGTCTAATGGAGTAGAACGGATGCTTTTGTTGCAAAACCATTTTTGCAACTTCGGTACCCCGTAACAGCGCATTAGGCCCGAAACACAAGTTATTTATATGCCGAAGGTTTGCGAAATGCTCCAAAACACTCCCAAGCATCATTTTCAGTCCAATGGAGTAGAACATATGCTTTTGTTGCAAAACCATTTTTGCAACTTCGGTACCCCGTAACTGTGCATTCAGGCCCGAAACACAAGTTATTTACATGCTGAAGGTTTCCGAAATCCTCCAAAACACTCCCAAACGTCATTTTGAGTCTGATGGAGTAGAACGGATGCTTTTGTTCCAAAACCATTTGTGCAAATGCGGTACCCCGTAACAGTGCATTAGGCCCGAAACACAAGTTATTACGTGCCGAAGGTTTGCGAAATCCACCAAAAGACTCCCAAACATCATTTTGAGTCTAATGGAGTAAAACAGATGGTTTTGTTGCAAAACTATTTTTGCAACTTCGGTACCCCGTAACACTGCATTAGGCCCGAAACACAAGTTATTTACATGCCGAAGGTTTGCGAAATCCTCCAAAACACTCCGAAACATCATTTTGAGTCTAATGGAGTAGAACATATGATTTTGTTGCAAAACCATTTTTGCAACTTCGGTACTCCGTAACTGTGCATTCAGCCCTGAAACACAAGTTATTTACATGCCGAAGGTTTGCGAAATGCTCCAAAACACTCCCAAGCATCCTTTTCAGTCTAATGGAGTAGAACATATGCTTTTGTTGCAAAACCATTTTTGCAACTTCGGCACCCCGTAACTGTGCATTCAGGCCCGAAACACAAGTTATTTACATGCCGAAGGTTTCCGAAATGCTCCAAAACACTCCCAAGCATCATTTTGAGTCTAATGGAGTAGAACATATGCTTTTGTTGCAAAACCATTTTTGCAAATTCGGTACCCCGTAACAGTGCATTAGGCCCGAAACACAAGTTATTTACATGCCGATGGTTTGCGAAATCCTCCAAAACACTCGCAAACATCATTTTGAGTCTAGTGGAGTAGAACAGATGCTTTTGTTGCAAAACCATTTTTGCAACTTTGGTACCCTGTAAAAGTGCATTCAGGCCCGAAAGACAAGTTATTTAAATGCCGAAGGTTTGCGGAATCCTCCAAAACACTCCCAAACATCATTTTGAGTCTAATGGAGTAGAACGGATGCTTTTGTTGCAAAATCATTTTTGCAAGATCGGTACCCCGTAACAGTGCATTAGGCCCGAAACACAAGTTATTTACATGCCGAAGGTTTGCGAAATCCTCCAAAACACTCCGAAACATCATTTTGAGTCTAATGGAGTAGAATATATGCTTTTGTTGCAAAACCATTTTTGCAACTTCGGTACCTCGTAACAAGGCCCGAAACACAAGTTATTACGTGCCGAAGGTTTGCGAAAACCTCCAAAAGACTGCCAAACATCATTTTGAGTATAATGGAGTAGAACAGATGCTTTTGTTGCAAAACTATTTTTTTAACTTCGGTACCCCGTAACAGCACATTAGGCCCGAAGAACAAGTTATTTACATGCCGAAGGTTTGCAAAATCCTCCAAAACACTCCCAAACATCATTTTGAGTCTAATGGAGTAGAACGGATGCTTTTGTTGCAAAACCATTTTTGCAACTTCGGTACCCCGTAACAACGCATTAGGCCCGAAACACAAGTTATTTATATGCCGAAGGTTTGCGAAATGCTCCAAAACACTCCCAAGCATCATTTTCAGTTCAATGGAGTAGAACATATGCTTTTGTTGCAAAACCATTTTTGCAACTTCGGTACCCCGTAACTGTGCATTCAGGCCCGAAACACAAGTTATTTACATGCCGAAGGTTTCTGAAATCATCCAAAACACTCCCAAACGTCATTTTGAGTCTGATGGAGTAGAACAGATGGTTTTGTTCCAAAACCATTTTTGCAACATCGGTACCCCGTAACAGTGCATTAGGCCCGAAACACAAGTTATTACGTGCCGAAGGTTTGCGAAATCCACCAAAAGACTCCCAAACATCATTTTGAGTCTAATGGAGTAAAACAGATGGTTTTGTTGCAAAACTATTTTTGCAACTTCGGTACCCCGTAACAGTGCATTAGGCCCAAAACACAAGTTATTTACATGCCGAAGGTTTGCGAAATCCTCCAAAACACTCTGAAACATCATTTTGAGTCTAATGGAGTAGAACATATGCTTTTGTTGCAAAACCATTTTTGCAACTTCGGTACTCCGTAACTGTGCATTCAGCCCTGAAACACAAGTTATTTACATGCCGAAGGTTTGCGAAATGCTCCAAAACACTCCCAAGCATCATTTTCAGTTCGATGGAGTAGAACATATGCTTTTGTTGCAAAACCATTTTTGCAACTTCGGTACCCCGTAACCGTGCATTAGGCCCGGAACACAAGTTATTTACATGCCGATGGTTTGCGAAATCCTCCAAAACACTCGCAAACATCATTTTGAGTCTAGTGGAGTAGAACAGATGCTTTTGTTGCAAAACCATTTTTGCAACTTTGGTACCCCGTAAAAGTGCATTCAGGCCCGAAACACAAGTTATTTACATGCCGAAGGTTTGCGGAATCCTCCAAAACACTCCCAAACATCATTTTGAGTCTAATGGAGTAGAACGGATGCTTTTGTTGCAAAATCATTTTTGCAAGATCGGTACCTCGTAACAGTGCATTAGGACCGAAACACAAGTTATTTACATGCCGAAGGTTTGCAAAATCCTCCAAAACACTCGCAAACATCATTTTGAGTCTAATGGAGTAGAACATATGGTTTTGTTGCAAAACCATTATTGCAACTTCGGTACCTCGTAATAGTGCATTCAGGCCCGAAACACAAGTTATTACGTGCCGAAGGTTTGCGAAAACCTCCAAAAGACTGCCAAACATCATTTTGAGTATAATGGAGTAGAACAGATGCTTTTATTGCAAAACTATTTTTTTAACTTCGGTACCCTGTAACAGCACATTAGGCCCGAAACACAATTTATTTACATGCCGAAGGTTTGCGAAATCCTCCAAAACACTCCCAAACATCATTTTGAGTCTAATGGAGTAGAACGGATGCTTTTGTTGCAAAACTATTTTTGCAACTTCAGTACCCCGTAACAGTGCATTTAGGCCCGGAACACAAGTTATTTACATGCCGAAGGTTAGCGAAATGCTCCAAAACACTCCGAAACATCATTTTGAGTCTAATCGAGTAGAACGGATGCTTTTGTTGCAAAACCATTTTTGCAACTTCGGTACTCCTTAACAGTGCATTTAGGCCCGGAACACAAGTTATTTACATGCCGAAGGTTAGCGAAATGCTCCAAAACACTCCCAAACATCATTTTGAGTCTAATCGAGTAGAACGGATGCTTTTGTTGCAAAACCATTTTTGCAACTTCGGTACCCCGTAACAGTGCATCCAGGCCCGAAACACAAGTTATTTATATGATGAAGGTTAGCGAAATGCAACACTCCGAAATATCATTTTGAGTCTAATGGAGTAGAACGGATGCTTTTGTTGCAAAACTATTTTTGCAACTTCGGTACTCCTTAACAGTGCATTTAGGCCCGGAACACAAGTTATTTACATGCCGAAGGTTAGCGAAATGCTCCAAAACACTCCCAAACATCATTTTGAGTCTAATCGAGTAGAATGGATGCTTTTGTTGCAAAACCTTTTTTGCAACATCGGTACCCCGTAACAGTGCATTAGGCCCGAAACACAAGTTATTTATATGCCGAAGGTTTGCTAAATGCTCCAAAACACTCCCAAGCATCATTTTCACTCCAATGGAGTAGAACATATGCTTTTCTTGCAAAACCATTTTTGCAACTTCGATACCCCGTAACTGTGCATTCAGGCCGGAAACACAAGTTATTTACATGCCGAAGGTTTCCGAAATCCTCCAAAACACTCCCAAACGTCATTTTGAGTCTGATGGAGTAGAACGGATGCTTTTGTTGCAAAACCATTTTAGCAACTTCGGTACCCCGTAACAGTGCATTAGGCCCGAAACACAAGTTATTACGTGCCGAAGGTTTGCGAAATCCACCAAAAGACTCCCAAACATCATTTTGAGTCTAATGGAGTAAAAAAGATGCTTTTGTTGCAAAACCATTTTTGCAACTTCGGTACCCCGTAACAGTGCATAAGGCCCGAAACACAAGTTATTTACATGCCGAAGGTTTGCGAAATGCTCCAAAACACTCCCAAGCATCATTTTCAGTTCAATGGAGTAGAACATATGCTTTTGTTGCAAAACCATTTTTGCAACTTCGGTACCCCGTAACTGTGCATTCAGGCCCGAAACACAAGTTATTTACATGCCGAAGGTTTCTGAAATCATCCAAAACACTCCCAAACGTCATTTTGAGTCTGATGGAGTAGAACAGATGGTTTTGTTCCAAAACCATTTTTGCAACATCGGTACCCCGTAACAGTGCATTAGGCCCGAAACACAAGTTATTACGTGCCGAAGGTTTGCGAAATCCACCAAAAGACTCCCAAACATCATTTTGAGTCTAATGGAGTAAAACAGATGGTTTTGTTGCAAAACTATTTTTGCAACTTCGGTACCCCGTAACAGTGCATTAGGCCCAAAACACAAGTTATTTACATGCCGAAGGTTTGCGAAATCCTCCAAAACACTCTGAAACATCATTTTGAGTCTAATGGAGTAGAACATATGCTTTTGTTGCAAAACCATTTTTGCAACTTCGGTACTCCGTAACTGTGCATTCAGCCCTGAAACACAAGTTATTTACATGCCGAAGGTTTGCGAAATGCTCCAAAACACTCCCAAACATCATTTTCAGTTCGATGGAGTAGAACATATGCTTTTGTTGCAAAACCATTTTTGCAACTTCGGTACCCCGTAACCGTGCATTAGGCCCGGAACACAAGTTATTTACATGCCGATGGTTTGCGAAATCCTCCAAAACACTCGCAAACATCATTTTGAGTCTAGTGGAGTAGAACAGATGCTTTTGTTGCAAAACCATTTTTGCAACTTTGGTACCCCGTAAAAGTGCATTCAGGCCCGAAACACAAGTTATTTACATGCCGAAGGTTTGCGGAATCCTCCAAAACACTCCCAAACATCATTTTGAGTCTAATGGAGTAGAACGGATGCTTTTGTTGCAAAATCATTTTTGCAAGATCGGTACCTCGTAACAGTGCATTAGGACCGAAACACAAGTTATTTACATGCCGAAGGTTTGCAAAATCCTCCAAAACACTCGCAAACATCATTTTGAGTCTAATGGAGTAGAACATATGGTTTTGTTGCAAAACCATTATTGCAACTTCGGTACCTCGTAATAGTGCATTCAGGCCCGAAACACAAGTTATTACGTGCCGAAGGTTTGCGAAAACCTCCAAAAGACTGCCAAACATCATTTTGAGTATAATGGAGTAGAACAGATGCTTTTATTGCAAAACTATTTTTTTAACTTCGGTACCCTGTAACAGCACATTAGGCCCGAAACACAATTTATTTACATGCCGAAGGTTTGCGAAATCCTCCAAAACACTCCCAAACATCATTTTGAGTCTAATGGAGTAGAACGGATGCTTTTGTTGCAAAACTATTTTTGCAACTTCAGTACCCCGTAACAGTGCATTTAGGCCCGGAACACAAGTTATTTACATGCCGAAGGTTAGCGAAATGCTCCAAAACACTCCGAAACATCATTTTGAGTCTAATCGAGTAGAACGGATGCTTTTGTTGCAAAACCATTTTTGCAACTTCGGTACTCCTTAACAGTGCATTTAGGCCCGGAACACAAGTTATTTACATGCCGAAGGTTAGCGAAATGCTCCAAAACACTCCCAAACATCATTTTGAGTCTAATCGAGTAGAACGGATGCTTTTGTTGCAAAACCATTTTTGCAACTTCGGTACCCCGTAACAGTGCATCCAGGCCCGAAACACAAGTTATTTATATGATGAAGGTTAGCGAAATGCAACACTCCGAAATATCATTTTGAGTCTAATGGAGTAGAACGGATGCTTTTGTTGCAAAACTATTTTTGCAACTTCGGTACTCCTTAACAGTGCATTTAGGCCCGGAACACAAGTTATTTACATGCCGAAGGTTAGCGAAATGCTCCAAAACACTCCCAAACATCATTTTGAGTCTAATCGAGTAGAATGGATGCTTTTGTTGCAAAACCTTTTTTGCAACATCGGTACCCCGTAACAGTGCATTAGGCCCGAAACACAAGTTATTTATATGCCGAAGGTTTGCTAAATGCTCCAAAACACTCCCAAGCATCATTTTCACTCCAATGGAGTAGAACATATGCTTTTCTTGCAAAACCATTTTTGCAACTTCGATACCCCGTAACTGTGCATTCAGGCCGGAAACACAAGTTATTTACATGCCGAAGGTTTCCGAAATCCTCCAAAACACTCCCAAACGTCATTTTGAGTCTGATGGAGTAGAACGGATGCTTTTGTTGCAAAACCATTTTAGCAACTTCGGTACCCCGTAACAGTGCATTAGGCCCGAAACACAAGTTATTACGTGCCGAAGGTTTGCGAAATCCACCAAAAGACTCCCAAACATCATTTTGAGTCTAATGGAGTAAAAAAGATGCTTTTGTTGCAAAACTATTTTTGCAACTTCGGTACCCCGTAACAGTGCATAAGGCCCGAAACACAAGTTATTTACATGCCGAAGGTTTGCGAAATCCTCCAAAACACTCTGAAACATCATTTTGAGTCTAATGGAGTAGAACATATGCTTTTGTTGCAAAACCAGTTTTGCAACTTCGGTACCCCGTAACTGTGCATTCAGCACTGAAACACAAGTTATTTACATGTCGAAGGTTTGCGAAATGATCCAAAACACTCCCAAGCATCATTTTGAGTCTAATGGAGTAGAATATATGCTTTTGTTGCAAAACCATTTTTGCAACTTCGGTACCCCGTAACTGTGCATTCAGGCCCGAAACACAAGTTATTTACATGCCGAAGGTTTCCGAAATGCTCCAAAACACTCCCAAGCATCATTTTGAGTCTAATGGAGTAGAAGATATGCTTTTGTTGCAAAACCATTTTTGCAACTTCGGTACCCCGTAACAGTGCATTAGGCCCGGAACACAAATTATTTACATGCCGATGTTTTGCGAAATCACCCAAAACACTCGCAAACATCATTTTGAGTCCAGTGGAGTAGAACAGATGCTTTTGTTGCAAAACCATTTTTGCAACTTTGGTACCCCGTAAAAGTGCATTCAGGCCTGAAAGACAAGTTATTTACATGCCGAAGGTTTGCGGAATCCTCCAAAACACTCCCAAACATCATTTTGAGTCTAATGGAGTAGAACGGATGCTTTTGTTGCAAAATCATTTTTGGATGTTCGGTACCCCGTAACAGTGCATTAGGCCCGAAACACAAGTTATTTACATGCCGAAGGTTTGCGACATCCTCCAAAACACTTCGAAACATCATTTTGAATCTAATGGAGTAGAACATATGCTTTTGTTGCAAAATCATTTTTGCAAGTTCGGTACCCCGTAACAGTGCATTAGGCCCAAAACACAAGTTATTTACATGCCGAAGGTTTGCGACATCCTCCAAAACACTCTGAAACATCATTTTGAGTCTAATGGAGTAGAACCTATGCTTTTGTTGCAAAACCATTTTTGCAACTTCGGTACCCGTAACAGTGCATTCAGGCCCGAAACACAAGTTATTACGTGTCGAAGGTTTGCGAAAACCTCCAAAAGACTGCCAAACATCATTTTGAGTATAATGGAGTAGAACAGATGCTTTTGTTGCAAAACTATTTTTTTAACTTCGGTATCCCGTAACAGCTCATTAGGCCCGAAACACAAGTTATTTACATGACGAAGGTTTGCGAAATCCTCCAAAACACTCCCAAACATCATTTTGAGTCTAATAGAGTAGAACGGATGCTGTTGTTGCAAAACCATTTTTGCAACTTCGGAACCCCGTAACAATGCATTAGGCCCGAAACACAAGTTATTTACAGGACGAAGGTTTGCGAAATCCTGCAAAACACTCCGAAACATCATTTTGAGTCTAATGGAGTACACATATGCTTTGGTTGCAAAACCATTTTTGCAACTTCGGTACGCCGAAACTGTGCATTCAGGCCCGAAACACAAGTTATTTACACGCCGAAAGTTAGCGAAATGCAACACTCCGAAACATCATTTTGAGTCTAATGGAGTAGAACAGATGCTTTTGTTGCAAAACCATTTTTGCACTTCGGTACCCCGTAACAGTGCATTAGGCCCGAAACACAAGTTATTACGTGCCGAAGGTTTGCGAAATCCTCCAAAACACTCCGAAAGATCATTTTGAGTCTAATGGAGTACAAATATGCTTTTGTTGCAGAACAATTTTTGCAACTTCGGTACGCCGTAACTGTGCATTCAGGCCCGAAACACAAGTTATTTACACGCCGAAGGTTTGCGAAATCCTCCAAAACACTCCGAAAGATCATTTTGAGTCTAATGGAGTACAAATATGCTTTTGTTGCTGAACCATTTTTGCAACTTCGGTACCTCGTAACTGTGCATTCAAGCCCGAAACACAAGTTATTTCTATGCCGAAGGTTTCCGAAATCCTCCAAAACACTCCCAAACGTCATTTTGAGTCTGATGGAGTAGAACGGATGCTTTTGTTGCAAAACCATTTTTGCAACTTCGGTACCCCGTAACAGCACATTAGGCCCGAAACACAAGTTATTTCTATGCCGAAGGTTTGCGAAATGCTCCAAAACAGTCCCAAACATCATTTTGAGTCTAATGGAGTAGAACGGATGCTTTTGTTGCAAAACCATTTTTGCAACTTCGGTACGCCGTAACTGTGTATTTAGGCCTGAAACACAAGTTATTTATATGCCGAAGGTTAGCGAAATGCTCCAAAACACTCCCAAACATCATTTTGGGTCTAATGGAGTAGAACAGATGGTTTTGTTGCAAAACCATTTTTGCAACTTCAGTACCCCGTAACAGTGCATTAGGCCCGAAACACATGTTATTTACATGTCGAAGGTTTGCGAAATCCTCCAAAACGCTCCGAAACATCATTTTGAGTCTAATGGAGTAGAACGGATGCTTTTGTTGCAAAACCATTTTGGCAACTTCGGTGCCCCGTAACAGTGCATTCAGGCCCAAAACACAAGTTATTTACAGGCCGAAGGTTAGCGAAATGCAACACTCCGAAACATCATTTTGAGTCTAATGGAGTAAAACAGATGCTTTTGTTGCAAAACCATTTTTGCAACTTCGGTACCCCGTAACAGTGCATTAGGCCCAAAACACAAGTTATTTACATGCCGAAGGTTTGCGAAATCCTCCAAAACACTCTGAAACATCATTTTGAGTCTAATGGAGTAGAACATATGCTTTTGTTGCAAAACCATTTTTGCAACTTCGGTACCCCGTAACTGTGCATTCAGCCCTGAAACACAAGTTATTTACATGCCGAAGGTTTGCGAAATGCTCCAAAACACTCCCAAGCATCATTTTCAGTCTAATGGAGTAGAACATATGCTTTTGTTGCTAAACCATTTTTGCAACTTCGGTACCCCGTAACTGTGTATTCAGGCCCGAAACCAAGTTATTGACATGCCGAAGGTTTCCGAAATGCTCCAAAACACTCCCAAGCATCATTTTGAGTCTAATGGAGTAGAACATATGCTTTTGTTGCAAAACCATTTTTGCAACTTCGGTACCCCGTAACTGTGCATTCAGCCCTGAAACACAAGTTATTTATATGCCGAAGGTTTGCGAAATGCTCCAAAACACTCCCAAGCTTCATTTTCAGTCTAATGGAGTAGAACATATGCTTTTGTTGCAAAACCATTTTTGCAACTTCGGTACCCCGTAACAGTGCATTAGGCCCGGAACACAAGTTATTTACATGCCGATGGTTTGCGAAATCCTCCAAAACACTCGCAAACATCATTTTGAGTCTAGTGGAGTAGAACAGATGCTTTTGTTGCAAAACCATTTTTGCAACTTTGGTACCCCGTAAAAGTGCATTCAGGCCCGAAAGAAAAGTTATTTACATGCCGAAGGTTTGCGGAATCCTCCAAAACACTCCCAAACATCATTTTGAGTCTAATGGAGTAGAACGGATGCTTTTGTTGCAAAATCATTTTTGCAAGTTCGGTACCCCGTAACAGTGCATTAGGCCCGAAACACAAGTTATTTACATGCCGAAGGTTTGCGACATCCTCCAAAACACATCGAAACATCATTTTGAGTCTAATGGAGTAGAACATATGCTTTTGTTGCAAAACCATTTTTGCAACTTCGGTACCCGTAACAGTGCATTCAGGCCCGAAACACAAGTTATTACGTGCCGAAGGTTTGCGAAAACCTCCAAAAGACTGCCAAACATCATTTTGAGGATAATGGAGTAGAACAGATGCTTTTGTTGCAAAACTATTTTTTTAACTTCGGTATCCCGTAACAGCACATTAGGCCCGAAACACAAGTTATTTACATGACGAAGGTTTCGAAATCCTCCAAAACACTCCCAAACATCATTTTGAGTCTAATAGAGTAGAACGGATGCTGTTGTTGCAAAACCATTTTTGCAACTTCGGTACCCCGTAACAATGCATTAGGCCCGAGACACAAGTTATTTACATGCCGAAGGTTTGCGAAATCCTCCAAAACACTCCGAAACATCATTTTGAGCCTAATGGAGTACACATATGCTTTTGTTGCAAAACCATTTTTGCAACTTCGGTACGCCGTAACTGTGCATTCAGCCCTGCAACACAAGTTATCTACATGCCGAAGGTTTGCGAAATGCTCCAAAACACTCCCAAGCATCATTTTGAGTCTAATGGAGTAGAACATATGCTTTTGTTGCAAAACCATTTTTGCAACTTCAGTACCCCTAACAGTGCATTAGGCCCGAAACACTAGTTATTTACATGCCGATGGTTTGCGAAATCCTCCAAAACACTCGCAAACATCATTTTGAGTCTAATGGAGTAGAACAGATGCTTTTGTTGCAAAACCATTCTTGCAACATTGGTACCCCGTAATAGTGTATTCAGGCCCGAAAGACAAGTTATTTACATGCCGAAGGTTTCCGAAATCCTCCAAAACACTCCCAAACATCATTTTGAGTCTAATGGAGTAGAACGGATGCTTTTGTTGCAAAACCATTTTTGCAAGTTCGGTACCCCATAACAGTGCATCAGGCCCGAAACACAAGTTATTTACATGCCGAAGGTTCGCGAAATCCTCCAAAACACTCCGAAACATCATTTTGAGTCTAATGGATTAGAACATATGCTTTTCTTGCAAAACCATGTTTGCAACTTCGGTACCCCGTAACAGTGCATTCAGGCCCGAAACACAAGTTATTTACACGCCGAAAGTTAGCGAAATGCAACACTCCGAAACATCATTTTGAGTCTAATGGAGTAGAACAGATGCTTTTGTTGCAAAACCCTTTTTGCAACTTCGGTACCCCGTAACAGTGCATTAGGCCCGAAACACAAGTTATTACGTGCCGAAGGTTTGCGAAATCCTCCAAAACACTCCGAAAGATCATTTTGAGTCTAATGGAGTACAAATATGCTTTTGTTGCAGAACAATTTTTGCAACTTCGGTACGCCGAAACTGTGCATTCAGCCCTGAAACACAAGTTATTTACATGCCGAAGGTTTGCGAAATGCTCCAAAACACTCCCAAGCATCATTTTCAGTCTAATGGAGTAGAACATATATGCTTTTGTTGCAAAACCATTTTTGCAACTTCGGTACCTCGTAACTGTGCATTCAGGCCCGAAACACAAGTTATTTACGTGCCGAAGGTTTCCGAAATCCTCCAAAACACTCCCAAACGTCATTTTGAGTCTGATGGAGTAGAACGGATGCTTTTGTTGCCAAACCATTTTTGCAACTTCGGTACCCCGTAACAGCACATTAGGCCCGAAACACAAGTTATTTCTATGCCGAAGGTTTGCGAAATGCTCCAAAACACTCCCAAACATCATTTTGAGTCTAATGGAGTAGAACGGATGCTTTTGTTGCAAAACCATTTTTGCAACTTCAGTACCCCGTAACAGTGCATTAGGCCCGAAACACAAGTTATTTACATGCCGAAGGTTTGCGAAATCCTCCAAAACGCTCCGAAACATCATTTTGAGTCTAATGGAGTAGAACGGATGCTTTTGTTGCACAACCATTTTTGCAACTTCGGTGCCCCGTAACAGTGCATTCAGGCCCGAAACACAAGTTATTTACATGCCGAAGGTTAGTGAAATGCAACACTCCGAAACATCATTTTGAGTCTAATGGAGTAGAACAGATGCTTTTGTTGCAAAACCATTTTTGCAACTTCGGTACCCCGTAACAGTGCATTAGGACCGAAACACAAGTTATTACGTGCCGAAGGTTTGCGAAATCCACCAAAGACTCCCAAACATCATTTTGAGTCTAATGGAGTAAAACAGATGCTTTTGTTGCAAAACCATTTTTGCAACTTCGGTACCCCGTAACAGTGCATTAGGCCCAAAACACAAGTTATTTACATGCCGAAGGTTTGCGAAATCCTCCAAAACACTCTGAAACATCATTTTGAGTCTAATGGAGTAGAACATATGCTTTTGTTGCAAAACCATTTTTGCAACTTCGGTACCCCGTAACTGTTCATTCAGCCCTGAAACACAAGTTATTTACATGCTGAAGGTTTGCGAAATGCTCGAAAACACTCCCAAGTATCATTTTCAGTCTAATGGAGTAGAACATATGCTTTTGTTGCAAAACCATTTTTGCAACTTCGGTACGCCGTAACTGTGCATTCAGGCCCGAAACACAAGTTATTTACATGCCGAAGGTTTCCGAAATGCTCCAAAACACTCCCAAGCATCATTTTGAGTCTAATGGAGTAGAAAATATGCTTTTGTTGCAAAACCATTTTTGCAACTTCGGTACCCGTAACTGTGCATTCAGCCCTGAAACACAAGTTATTTACATGCCGAAGGTTTGCGAAATGCACCAAAACACTCCCAAGCATCATTTTCAGTCTAACGGAGTAGAACATATGCTTTTGTTGCAAAACCATTTTTGCAACTTCGGTACCCCGTAACAGTGCATTAGGCCCCGAACACAAGTTATTTACATGCCGATGGTTTGCGAAATCCTCCAAAACACTCACAAACATCATTTTGAGTCTAGTGGAGTAGAACAGATGCTTTTGTTGCAAAACCATTTTTGCAACTTCGGTACGCCGTAACTGTGCATTCAGGCCCGAAACACAAGTTATTTACATGCCGAAGGTTTCCGAAATGCTCCAAAACACTCCCAAGCATCATTTTGAGTCTAATGGAGTAGAACATATGCTTTTGTTGCAAAACCATTTTTGCAACTTCGGTACCCGTAACTGTGCATTCAGCCCTGAAACACAAGTTATTTACATGCCGAAGGTTTGCGAAATGCACCAAAACACTCCCAAGCATCATTTTCAGTCTAATGGAGTAGAACATATGCTTTTGTTGCAAAACCATTTTTGCAACTTCGGTACCCCGTAACAGTGCATTAGGCCCCGAACACAAGTTATTTACATGCCGATGGTTTGCGAAATCCTCCAAAACACTCGCAAACATCATTTTGAGTCTAGTGGAGTAGAACAGATTCTTTTGTTGCAAAACCATTTTTGCAACTTTGGTACCCCGTAAAAGTGCATTCAGGCCCGAAAGACAAGTTATTTACATGCCGAAGGTTTGCGGAATCCTCCAAAACACTCCCAAACATCATTTTGTTTCTAATGGAGTAGAACAGATGCTTTTGTTGCAAAATCATTTTTGCAAGTTCGGTACCCCGTAACAGTGCATTAGGCCCGAAACACAATTTATTTACATGCCGAAGGTTTGCGACATCCTCCAAAACACTTCGAAACATCATTTTGAGTCTAATGGAGTAGAACATATGCTTTTGTTGCAAAACCATTTTTGCAACTTCGGTACCCGTAACAGTGCATTCAGGCCCGAAATACAAGTTATTACGTGCCGAAGGTTTGCGAAAACCTCCAAAAGACTGCCAAACATCATTTTGAGTATAATGGAGTAGAACAGATGCTTTTGTTGCAAAACTATTTTTTTAACTTCGGTATCCCGTAACAGCACATTAGGCCCGAAACACAAGTTATTTACATGAAGAAGGTTTGCGAAATCCTCCAAAACACTCCCAAACATCATTTTGAGTCTAATAGAGTAGAACGGATGCTGTTGTTGCAAAACCATTTTTGCAACTTCGGTACCCTGTAACAATGCATTAGGCCCGAAACACAAGTTATTTACATGCCGAAGGTTTGCGAAATCCTCCAAAACACTCTGAAACATCATTTTGAGTCTAATGGAGTACACATATGCTTTTGTTGCAAAACCATTTTTGCAACTTCGGTACGCCGTAACTGTGCATTCAGCCCTGCAACACAAGTTATCTACATGCCGAAGGTTTGCGAAATGCTCCAAAACACTCCCAAGCATCATTTTGAGTCTAATGGAGTAGAACGGATGCTTTTGTTGCAAAACCATTTTTGCAAGTTCGGTACCCCGTAACAGTGCATCAGGCCCGAAACACAAGTTATTTACATGCCGAAGGTTTGCGAAATCCTCCAAAACACTCCGAAACATCATTTTGAGTCTAATGGAGTAGAACATATGCTTTTCTTGCAAAACCATGTTTGCAACTTCGGTACCCCGTAACAGTGCATTCAGGCCCGAAACACAAGTTATTTACACGCCGAAAGTTAGCGAAATGCAACACTCCGAAACATCATTTTGAGTCTAATGGAGTAGAACAGATGCTTTTGTTGCAAAACCATTTTTGCAACTTCGGTACCCCGTAACAGTGCATTAGGCCCGAAACACAAGTTATTACGTGCCGAAGGTTTGCGAAATCCTCCAAAACCCTCCGAAAGATCATTTTGAGTCTAATGGAGTACAAATATGCTTTTGTTGCAGAACAATTTTTGCAACTTCGGTACGCCGTAACTGTGCATTCAGCCCTGAAACACAAGTTATCTACATGCCGAAGGTTTGCGAAATCCTCCAAAACACTCTGAAACATCATTTTGAGTCTAATGGAGTACACATATGCTTTTGTTGCAAAACCATTTTTGCAACTTTGGTACGCCGTAACTGTGCATTCAGCCCTGCAACACAAGTTATCTACATGCCGAAGGTTTGCAAAATGCTCCAAAACACTCCCAAGCATCATTTTGAGTCTAATGGAGTAGAACATATGCTTTTGTTGCAAAACCATTTTTGCAACTTCGGTACCCCATAGCAGTGCATTAGGCCCGAAACACAAGTTATTTACATGCCGATGGTTTGCGAAATCCTCCAAAACACTCGCAAACATCATTTTGAGTCTAATGGAGTAGAACAGATGCTTTTGTTGCAAAACCATTCTTGCAACTTTGGTACCCCGTAATAGTGTATTCAGGCCCGAAAGACAAGTTATTTACATGCCGAAGGTTTGCGGAATCCTCCAGAACACTCCCAAACATCATTTTGAGTCTAATGGAGTAGAACGGATGCATTTGTTGCAAAACTATTTTTGCAAGTTCGGTACCCCGTAACAGTGCATTAGGCCCGAAACACAAGTTATTTACATGCCGAAGGTTTACGAAATCCTCCAAAACACTCCGAAACATCATTTTGAGTCTAATAGAGTAGAACGGATGCTGTTGTTGCAAAACCATTTTTGCAACTTCGGTACCCCGTAACAATGCATTAGGCCCGAAACACAAGTTATTTACATGCCGAAGGTTTGCGAAATCCTCCAAAACACTCCGAAACATCATTTTGAGTCTAATGGAGTACACATATGCTTTTGTTGCAAAACCATTTTTGCAACTTCGGTACGCCGTAACTGTGCATTCAGCCCTGCAACACAAGTTATCTACATGACGAAGGTTTGCGAAATGCTCCAAAACACTCCCAAGCATCATTTTGAGTCTAATGGAGTAGAACATATGCTTTTGTTGCAAAACCATTTTTGCAACTTCGGTACCCCGTAACAGTGCATTAGGCCCGAAACACAAGTTATTTACATGCCGAAGGTTTGCGAAATCCTCCAAAACACTCTGAAACATCATTTTGAGTCTAATGGAGTAGAACATATGCTTTTGTTGCAAAACCATTTTTGCAACTTCGGTACCCCGTAACTGTGCATTCAGCCCTGAAACACAAGTTATTTACATGCCGAAGGTTTGCGAAATGCTCCAAAACACTCCCAAGCATCATTTTCAGTCTAATGGAGTAGAACATATGGTTTTGTTGCAAAACCATTTTTGCAACTTCGTTACCCCGTAACTGTGCATTCAGGCTCGAAACACAAGTTATTTACATGCCGAAGGTTTCCGAAATGCTCCAAAACACTCCCAAGCATCATTTTGAGTCTAATGGAGTAGAACATATGCTTTTGTTGCAAAACCATTTTTGCAACTTCGGTACCCCGTAACAGTGCATTAGGCCCGGAACACAAGTTATTTACATGCCGATGGTTTGCGAAATCCTCCAAAACACTCGCAAACATCACTTTGAGTCTAGTGGAGTAGAACAGATGCTTTTGTTGCAAAACCATTTTTGCAACTTTGGTACCCCGTAAAAGTGCATTCAGGGCCGAAAGACAAGTTATTTACATGCCGAAGGTTTGCGGAATCCTCCAAAACACTCCCAAACATCATTTTGAGTCTAATGGAGTAGAACGGATGCTTTTGTTGCAAAATCATTTTTGCAAGTTCGGTACCCCGTAACAGTGCATTAGGCCCGAAACACAAGTTATTTACATGCCGAAGGTTTACGAAATCCTCCAAAACACTCCCAAGCATCATTTTGAGTCTAAAGGAGTACACATATGCTTTTGTTGCAAAACCATTTTTGCAACTTCGGTACGCCGTAACTGTGCATTCAGCCCTGAAACACAAGTTATTTACATGCCGAAGGTTTGCGAAATGCTCCAAAACACTCCCAAGCATCATTTTGAGTCTAATGGAGTAGAACATATGCTTTTGTTGCAAAACCATTTTTGCAACTTCGGTACCCCGTAACAGTGCATTAGGCCCGGAACACAAGTTATTTACATGCCGAAGGTTTGCGAAATCCTCCAAAACACTCCCAAGCATCATTTTGAGTCTAAAGGAGTACACATATGCTTTTGTTGAAAAACCATTTTTGCAACTTCGGTACGCCGTAACTGTGCATTCAGCCCTGAAACACAAGTTATTTACATGCCGAAGGTTTGCGAAATGCTCCAAAACACTCCCAAGCATCATTTTGAGTCTAATGGAGTAGAACATATGCTTTTGTTGCAAAACCATTTTTGCAACTTCGGTACCCCGTAACATTGCATTCAGGCCCGAAACACAAGTTATTACGTGCCGAAGGTTTGCGAAAACCTCCAAAAGACTGCCAAACATCATTTTGAGTATAATGGAGTAGAACAGATGCTTTTGTTGCAATACTATTTTTTTAACTTCGGTATCCCGTAACAGCACATTAGGCCCGAAACACAAGTTATTTACATGACGAAGGTTTGCGAAATCCTCCAAAACACTCCCAAACATCATTTTGAGTCTAATAGAGTAGAACGGATGCTGTTGTTGCAAAACCATTTTTGCAACTTCGGTACCCCGTAACAATGCATTAGGCCCGAAACACAAGTTATTTACATGCCGAAGGTTTGCGAAATCCTCCAAAACACTCCGAAACATCATTTTGAGTCTAATGGAGTACACATATGCTTTTGTTGCAAAACCATTTTTGCAACTTCGGTACGCCGTAACTGTGCATTCAGCCCTGCAACACAAGTTATCTACATGACGAAGGTTTGCGAAATGCTCCAAAACACTCGCAAGCATCATTTTGAGTCTAATGGAGTAGAACATATGCTTTTGTTGCAAAACCATTTTTGCAACTTCGGTACCCCGTAACAGTGCATTAGGCCCGAAACACAAGTTATTTACATGCCGAAGGTTTGCGAAATCCTCCAAAACACTCTGAAACATCATTTTGAGTCTAATGGAGTAGAACATATGCTTTTGTTGCAAAACCATTTTTGCAACTTCGGTACCCCGTAACTGTGCATTCAGCCCTGAAACACAAGTTATTTACATGCCGAAGGTTTGCGAAATGCTCCAAAACACTCCCAAGCATCATTTTGAGTCTAATGGAGTAGAACATATGCTTTTGTTGCAAAACCATTTTTGCAACTTCGGTACCCCGTAACAGTGCATTAGGCCCGGAACACAAGTTATTTACATGCCGAAGGTTTGCGAAATCCTCCAAAACACTCCCAAGCACCATTTTGAGTCTAAAGGAGTACACATATGCTTTTGTTGAAAAACCATTTTTGCAACTTCGGTATGCCGTAACTGTGCATTCAGCCCTGAAACACAAGTTATTTACATGCCGAAGGTTTGCGAAATGCTCCAAAACACTCCCAAGCATCATTTTGAGTCTAATGGAGTAGAACATATGCTTTTGTTGCAAAACCATTTTTGCAACTTCGGTACCCCGTAACATTGCATTCAGGCCCGAAACACAAGTTATTACGTGCCGAAGGTTTGCGAAAACCTCCAAAAGACTGCCAAACATCATTTTGAGTATAATGGAGTAGAACAGATGCTTTTGTTGCAATACTATTTTTTTAACTTCGGTATCCCGTAACAGCACATTAGGCCCGAAACACAAGTTATTTACATGACGAAGGTTTGCGAAATCCTCCAAAACACTCCCAAACATCATTTTGAGTCTAATAGAGTAGAACGGATGCTGTTGTTGCAAAACCATTTTTGCAACTTCGGTACCCCGTAACAATGCATTAGGCCCGAAACACAAGTTATTTACATGCCGAAGGTTTGCGAAATCCTCCAAAACACTCCGAAACATCATTTTGAGTCTAATGGAGTACACATATGCTTTTGTTGCAAAACCATTTTTGCAACTTCGGTACGCCGTAACTGTGCATTCAGCCCTGCAACACAAGTTATCTACATGACGAAGGTTTGCGAAATGCTCCAAAACACTCCCAAGCATCATTTTGAGTCTAATGGAGTAGAACATATGCTTTTGTTGCAAAACCATTTTTGCAACTTCGGTACCCCGTAACAGTGCATTAGGCCCGAAACACAAGTTATTTACATGCCGAAGGTTTGCGAAATCCTCCAAAACACTCTGAAACATCATTTTGAGTCTAATGGAGTAGAACATATGCTTTTGTTGCAAAACCATTTTTGCAACTTCGGTACCCCGTAACTGTGCATTCAGCCCTGAAACACAAGTTATTTACATGCCGAAGGTTTGCGAAATGCTCCAAAACACTCCCAAGCATCATTTTCAGTCTAATGGAGTAGAACATATGCTTTTGTTGCAAAACCATTTTTGCAACTTCGGTACCCCGTAACTGTGCATTCAGGCCCGAAACACAAGTTATTTACATGCCGAAGGTTTCCGAAATGCTCCAAAACACTCCCAAGCATCATTTTGAGTCTAATGGAGTAGAACATATGCTTTTGTTGCAAAACCATTTTTGCAACTTCGGTACCCCGTAACAGTGCATTAGGCCCGGAACACAAGTTATTTACATGCCGAAGGTTTGCGAAATCCTCGAAAACACTCGCAAACATCACTTTGAGTCTAGTGGAGTAGAACAGATGCTTTTGTTGCAAAACCATTTTTGCAACTTTGGTACCCCGTAAAAGTGCATTCAGGGCCGAAAGACAAGTTATTTACATGCCGAAGGTTTGCGGAATCCTCCAAAACACTCCCAAACATCATTTTGAGTCTAATGGAGTAGAACGGATGCTGTTGTTGCAAAATCATTTTTGCAAGTTCGGTACCCCGTAACAGTGTATTAGGCCCGAAACACAAGTTATTTACATGCCGAAGGTTTACGAAATCCTCCAAAACACTCCCAAGCATCATTTTGAGTCTAAAGGAGTACACAAATGCTTTTGTTGCAAAACCATTTTTGCAACTTCGGTACGCCGTAACTGTGCATTCAGCCCTGAAACACAAGTTATTTACATGCCGAAGGTTTGCGAAATGCTCCAAAACACTCCCAAGCATCATTTTGAGTCTAATGGAGTAGAACATATGCTTTTGTTGCAAAACCATTTTTGCAACTTCAGTACCCCGTAACAGTGCATTAGGCCCGGAACACAAGTTATTTACATGCCGAAGGTTTGCGAAATCCTCCAAAACACTCCCAAGCATCATTTTCAGTCTAAAGGAGTACACATATGCTTTTGTTGAAAAACCATTTTTGCAACTTCGGTACGCCGTAACTGTGCATTCAGCCCTGAAACACAAGTTATTTACATGCCGAAGGTTTGCGAAATGCTCCAAAACACTCCCAAGCATCATTTTGAGTCTAATGGAGTAGAACATATGCTTTTGTTGCAAAACCATTTTTGCAACTTCGGTACCCCGTAACATTGCATTCAGGCCCGAAACACAAGTTATTACATGCCGAAGGTTTGCGAAAACCTCCAAAAGACTGCCAAACATTATTTTGAGTATAATGGAGTAGAACAGATGCTTTTGTTGCAATACTATTTTTTTAACTTCGGTATCCCGTAACAGCACATTAGGCCCGAAACACAAGTTATTTACATGACGAAGGTTTGCGAAATCCTCCAAAACACTCCCAAACATCATTTTGAGTCTAATAGAGTAGAACGGATGCTGTTGTTGCAAAACCATTTTTGCAACTTTGGTACCCCGTAACAATGCATTAGGCCCGAAACACAAGTTATTTACATGCCGAAGGTTTGCGAAATCCTCCAAAACACTCCGAAATATCATTTTGAGTCTAATGGAGTACACATATGCTTTTGTTGCAAAACCATTTTTGCAACTTCGGTACGCCGTAACTGTGCATTCAGCCCTGCAACACAAGTTATCTACATGCCGAAGGTTTGCGAAATGCTCCAAAACACTCCCAAGCATCATTTTGAGTCTAATGGAGTAGAACATATGCTTTTTTTGCAAAACCATTTTTGCAACTTCGGTACCCCGTAACAGTGCATTAGGCCCGAAACACAAGTTATTTACATGCTGAAGGTTTGCGAAATCCTCCAAAACACTCTGAAACATCATTTTGAGTCTAATGGAGTAGAACATATGCTTTTGTTGCAAAACCATTTTTGCAACTTCGGTACCCCGTAACTGTGCATTCAGCCCTGAAACACAAGTTATTTACATGCTGAAGGTTTGCGAAATGCTCCAAAACACTCCCAAGCATCATTTTCAGTCTAATGGAGTAGAACATATGCTTTTGTTGCAAAACCATTTTTGCAACTTCGGTACCCCGTAACTGTGCATTCAGGCCCGAAACACAAGTTATTTACATGCCGAAGGTTTCCGAAATGCTCCAAAACACTCCCAAGCATCATTTTGAGTCTAATGGAGTAGAACATATGCTTTTGTTGCAAAACCATTTTTGCAACTTCGATACCCCGTAACTGTGCATTCAGGCCCGAAACACAAGTTATTACATGCCGAAGGTTTGCGAAAACCTCCAAAAGACTGCCAAACATTATTTTGAGTATAATGGAGTAGAACAGATGCTTTTGTTGCAATACTATTTTTTTAACTTCGGTATCCCGTAACAGCACATTAGGCCCGAAACACAAGTTATTTACATGACGAAGGTTTGCGAAATCCTCCAAAACACTCCCAAACATCATTTTGAGTCTAATAGAGTAGAACGGATGCTGTTGTTGCAAAACCATTTTTGCAACTTCGGTACCCCGTAACAATGCATTAGGCCCGAAACACAAGTTATTTACATGCCGAAGGTTTGCGAAATCCTCCAAAACACTCCGAAACATCATTTTGAGTCTAATGGAGTACACATATGCTTTTGTTGCAAAACCATTTTTGCAACTTCGGTACGCCATAACTGTGCATTCAGCCCTGCAACACAAGTTATCTACATGCCGAAGGTTTGCGAAATGCTCCAAAACACTCCCAAGCATCATTTTGAGTCTAATGGAGTAGAACATATGCTTTTGTTGCAAAACCATTTTTGCAACTTCGGTACCCCGTAACTGTGCATTCAGCCCTGAAACACAAGTTATTTACATGCTGAAGGTTTGCGAAATGCTCCAAAACACTCCCAAGCATCATTTTCAGTCTAATGGAGTAGAACATATGCTTTTGTTGCAAAACCATTTTTGCAACTTCGGTACCCCGTAACAGTGCATTAGGCCCGGAACACAAGTTATTTACATGCCGAAGGTTTGCGAAATCCTCCAAAACACTCGCAAACATCACTTTGAGTCTAGTGGAGTAGAACAGATGCTTTTGTTGCAAAACCATTTTTGCAACTTTGGTACCCCGTAAAAGTGCATTCAGGGCCGAAAGACAAGTTATTTACATGCCGAAGGTTTGCGGAATCCTCCAAAACACTCCCAAACATCATTTTGAGTCTAATGGAGTAGAACGGATGCTTTTGTTGCAAAATCATTTTTGCAAGTTCGGTACCCCGTAACAGTGCATTAGGCCCGAAACACAAGTTATTTACATGCCGAAGGTTTGCGACATCCTCCAAAACACTTCGGAACATCATTTTGAGTCTAATGGAGTAAAACATATGCTTTTGTTGCAAAACCATTTTTGCAACTTCGGTACCCCGTAACTGTGCATTCAGGCCCGAAACACAAGTTATTTACATGCCGAAGGTTTCCGAAATGCTCCAAAACACTCCCAAGCATCATTTTGAGTCTAATGGAGTAGAACATATGCTTTTGTTGCAAAACCATTTTTGCAACTTCGATACCCCGTAACTGTGCATTCAGGCCCGAAACACAAGTTATTACATGCCGAAGGTTTGCGAAAACCTCCAAAAGACTGCCAAACATTATTTTGAGTATAATGGAGTAGAACAGATGCTTTTGTTGCAATACTATTTTTTTAACTTCGGTATCCCGTAACAGCACATTAGGCCCGAAACACAAGTTATTTACATGACGAAGGTTTGCGAAATCCTCCAAAACACTCCCAAACATCATTTTGAGTCTAATAGAGTAGAACGGATGCTGTTGTTGCAAAACCATTTTTGCAACTTCGGTACCCCGTAACAATGCATTAGGCCCGAAACACAAGTTATTTACATGCCGAAGGTTTGCGAAATCCTCCAAAACACTCCGAAACATCATTTTGAGTCTAATGGAGTACACATATGCTTTTGTTGCAAAACCATTTTTGCAACTTCGGTACGCCATAACTGTGCATTCAGCCCTGCAACACAAGTTATCTACATGCCGAAGGTTTGCGAAATGCTCCAAAACACTCCCAAGCATCATTTTGAGTCTAATGGAGTAGAACATATGCTTTTGTTGCAAAACCATTTTTGCAACTTCGGTACCCCGTAACTGTGCATTCAGCCCTGAAACACAAGTTATTTACATGCTGAAGGTTTGCGAAATGCTCCAAAACACTCCCAAGCATCATTTTCAGTCTAATGGAGTAGAACATATGCTTTTGTTGCAAAACCATTTTTGCAACTTCGGTACCCCGTAACAGTGCATTAGGCCCGGAACACAAGTTATTTACATGCCGAAGGTTTGCGAAATCCTCCAAAACACTCGCAAACATCACTTTGAGTCTAGTGGAGTAGAACAGATGCTTTTGTTGCAAAACCATTTTTGCAACTTTGGTACCCCGTAAAAGTGCATTCAGGGCCGAAAGACAAGTTATTTACATGCCGAAGGTTTGCGGAATCCTCCAAAACACTCCCAAACATCATTTTGAGTCTAATGGAGTAGAACGGATGCTTTTGTTGCAAAATCATTTTTGCAAGTTCGGTACCCCGTAACAGTGCATTAGGCCCGAAACACAAGTTATTTACATGCCGAAGGTTTGCGACATCCTCCAAAACACTTCGGAACATCATTTTGAGTCTAATGGAGTAAAACATATGCTTTTGTTGCAAAACCATTTTTGCAACTTCGGTACCCGTAACAGTGCATTCAGGCCCGAAACACAAGTTATTACGTGCCGAAGGTTTGCGAAAACCTCCAAAAGACTGCCAAACATCATTTTGAGTATAATGGAGTAGAATAGATGCTTTTGTTGGAATACTATTTTTTTAACTTCGGTATCCCGTAACGGCACATTAGGCCCGAAACACAAGTTATTTACATGACGAAGGTTTGCGAAATCCTCCAAAACACTCCCAAACATCATTTTGAGTCTAATAGAGTAGAACGGATGCTGTTGTTGCAAAACCATTTTTGCAACTTCGGTACCCCGTAACAATGCATTAGGCCCGAAACAGAAGTTATTTACATGCCGAAGGTTTGCGAAATCCTCCAAAACACTCCGAAACATCATTTTGAGTCTAATGGAGTACACATATGCTTTTGTTGCAAAACCATTTTTGCAACTTCGGTACGCCGTAACTGTGCATTCAGCCCTGCAACACAAGTTATCTACATGCCGAAGGTTTGCGAAATGCTCCAAAACACTCCCAAGCATCATTTTGAGTCTAATGGAGTAGAACATATGCTTTTGTTGCAAAACCATTTTTGCAACTTCGGTACCCCGTAACAGTGCATTAGGCCCGAAACACAAGTTATTTACATGCCGAAGGTTTGCGAAATCCTCCAAAACACTCTGAAACATCATTTTGAGTCTAATGGAGTAGAACATATGCTTTTGTTGCAAAACCATTTTTGCAACTTCGGTACCCCGTAACTGTGCATTCAGCCCTGAAACACAAGTTATTTACATGCCGAAGGTTTGCGAAATGCTCCAAAACACTCCCAAGCATCATTTTCAGTCTAATGGAGTAGAACATATGCTTTTGTTGCAAAACCATTTTTGCAACTTCGGTACCCCATAACTGTGCATTCAGGCCAGAAACACAAGTTATTTACATGCCGAAGGTTTCCGAAATGCTCCAAAACACTCCCAAGCATCATTTTGAGTCTAATGGAGTAGAACATATGCTTTTGTTGCAAAACCATTTTTGCAACTTCGGTACCCCGTAACAGTGCATTAGGCCCGGAACACAAGTTATTTACATGCCGAAGGTTTGCGAAATCCTCCAAAACACTCACAAACATCACTTTGAGTCTAGTGGAGTAGAACAGATGCTTTTGTTGCAAAACCATTTTTGCAACTTTGGTACCCCGTAAAAGTGCATTCAGGGCCGAAAGACAAGTTATTTGCATGCCGAAGGTTTGCGGAATCCTCCAAAACACTCCCAAACATCATTTTGAGTCTAATGGAGTAGAACGGATGCTTTTGTTGCAAAATCATTTTTGCAAGTTCGGTACCCCGTAACAGTGCATTAGGCCCGAAACACAAGTTATTTACATGCCGAAGGTTTGCGACATCCTCCAAAACAATTCGGAACATCATTTCGAGTCTAATGGAGTAAAACATATGCTTTTGTTGCAAAACCATTTTTGCAACTTCGGTACCCGTAACAGTGCATTCAGGCCCGAAACACAAGTTATTACGTGCCGAAGGTTTGCGAAAACCTCCAAAAGACTGCCAAACATCATTTTGAGTATAATGGAGTAGAACAGATGCTTTTGTTGCAAAACTATTTTTTTAACTTCGGTATCCCGTAACAGCACATTAGGCCCGAAACACAAGTTATTTACATGACGAAGGTTTGCGAAATCCTCCAAAACACTCCCAAACATCATTTTGAGTCTAATAGAGTAGAACGGATGCTGTTGTTGCAAAACCATTTTTGCAACTTCGGTACCCCGTAACAATGCATTAGGCCCGAAACACAAGTTATTAAAATGCCGAAGGTTTGCGAAATCCTCCAAAACACTCCGAAACATCATTTTGAGTCTAATGGAGTACACATATGCTTTTGTTGCAAAACCATTTTTGCAACTTCGGTACGCCATAACTGTGCATTCAGCCCTGCAACACAAGTTATCTACATGCCGAAGGTTTGCGAAATGCTCCAAAACACTCCCAAGCATCATTTTGAGTCTAATGGAGTAGAACATATGCTTTTGTTGCAAAACCATTTTTGCAACTTCGGTACCCCGTAACTGTGCTTTCAGCCCTGAAACACAAGTTATTTACATGCCGAAGGTTTGCGAAATGCTGCAAAACACTCCCAAGCATCATTTTCAGTCTAATGGAGTAGATCATATGCTTTTGTTGCAAAATCATTTTTGCAACTTCGGTACCCCGTAACTGTGCATTCAGGCCCGAAACACAAGTTATTTACATGCCGAAGGTTTCCGAAATGCTCCAAAACACTCCCAAGCATCATTTTGAGTCTAATGGAGTAGAACATATGCTTTTGTTACAAAACCATTTTTGCAACATCGGTACCCCGTAACAGTGCATTAGGCCCGGAACACAAGTTATTTATATACCGATGGTTTGCGAAATCCTCCAAAACACTCGCAAACATCATTTTGAGTCTAGTGGAGTAGAACAGATGATTTTGTTGCAAAACCATTTTTGCAACTTCGGTACCCCGTAACAGTGCATTAGGCCCGAAACACAAGTTATTTACATGCCGAAGGTTTGCGAAATCCTCCAAAACACTCCGAAACATCATTTTGAGTCTGATGGAGTAGAACGGATGCTTTTCTTGCAAAACCATGTTTGCAATTTCGGTACCTCGTAACAGTGCATTCAGGCCCGAAACACAAGTTATTTACATGCCGAAGGTTAGCAAAATCCTCCAGAACACTCCGAAACATCATTTTGAGTGTAATGGAGTAGAACATATGCTTTTGTTGCAAAACCATTTTTGCAACTTCGGTACCCCGTAACTGTGCATTCAGCCCTGAAACACAAGTTATTTACATGCCGAAGGTTTGCGAAATGCTCCAAAACACTCCCAAGCATCATTTTCAGTCTAATGGAGTAGAACATATGCTTTTGTTGCAAAACCATTTTTGCAACTTCGGTACCCCGTAACTGTGCATTCAGGCCCGAAACACAAGTTATTTACATGTCGAAGGTTTCCGAAATGCTACAAAACACTCCCAAGCATCATTTTGAGTCTAATGGAGTAGAACATATGCTTTTGTTGCAAAACCATTTTTGCAACTTCGGTACCCCGTAACAGTGCATTAGGCCCGGAACACAAGTTATTTATATGCCGAAGGTTTGCGAAATCCTCCAAAACACTCGCAAACATCATTTTGAGTCTAGTGGAGTAGAACAGATGCTTTTCTTGCAAAACCATTTTTGCAACTTCGGTACCCTGTAACAGTGCATTAGGCCCGAAACACAAGTTATTTACATGCCGAAGGTTTGCGAAATCCTCCAAAACACTCTGAAACATCATTTTGAGTCTAATGGAGTAGAACATATGCTTTTCTTGCAAAACCATGTTTGCAATTTCGGTACCTCGTAACAGTGCATTCAGGCCCGAAACACAAGTTATTTACATGCCGAAGGTTAGCAAAATGCAACATTCCCAAACATCATTTTGAGTCTAATGGAGTAGAACGGATTCTTTTGTTGCAAAACCATTTTTGCAACTTCGGTGCCCCGTAACAGTCCATTCAGGCCCGAAACACAAGTTATTTACATGCCGAAGGTTAGCGAAATGCAACACTCCGAAACATCATTTTGAGTCTAATGGAGTAGAAAAGATGCTTTTGTTGCAAAACCATTTTTGCAACTTCGGTACCCCGTAACAGTGCATTAGGACCGAAACACAAGTTATTACGTGCCGAAGGTTTGCGAAATCCACCAAAAGACTCCCAAACATCATTTTGAGTCTAATGGAGTAAAACAGATGCTTTTGTTGCAAAACCATTTTTGCAACTTCGGTACCCCGTAACAGTGCATTAGGCCCAAAATACAAGTTATTTACATGGCGAAGGTTTGCGAAATCCTCCAAAACACTCTGAAACATCATTTTGAGTCTAATGGAGTAGAACATATGCTTTTGTTGCTAAACCATTTTTGCAACTTCGGTACCCCGTAACTGTGCATTCAGGCCGGAAACACAAGTTATTTACATACCGAAGGTTTCCGAAATGCTCCAAAAGACTCCCAAGCATCATTTTGAGTCTAATAGAGTAGAACATATGCTTTTGTTGCAAAACCATTTTTGCAACTTCTGTACCCCATAACAGTGCATTAGGCCCGAAACACAAGTTATTTACATGCCGAAGGTTTGAGAAATCCTCCAAAATACTCTGAAACGTCATTTTGAGTCTAATGGAGTAAAACAGATGCTTTTGTTGCAAAACAATTTTTGCAACTTCGGTACCCCGTAACAGTGCATTAGGCCCGAAACACAAGTTATTTACATGCCGAAGGTTTGCGAAATCCTCCAAAACACTCCGAAACATCATTTTGAGTCTAATGGAGTAGAACATATGCTTTTGTTGCAAAACCATTTTTGCAAATTCGGTACCCCGTAACTATGCATTCAGCCATGAAACACAAGTTATTTACATGCCGAAGGTTTGCGAAATGCTGCAAAACACTCCCAAGCATCATTTTCAGTCTAATGGAGTAGAACATATGCTTTTGTTGCAAAATCATTTTTGCAACTTCGGTACCCCGTAACTGTGCATTCAGGCCCGAAACACAAGTTATTTACATGCCGAAGGTTTCCGAAATGCTCCAAAACACTCCCAAGCATCATTTTGAGTCTAATGGAGTAGAACATATGCTTTTGTTGTAAAACCATTTTTGCAACTTTGGTACCCCGTAACAGTGCATTAGGCCCGAAACACAAGTTATTTACATACCGATGGTTTGCGAAATCCTCCAAAACACTCGCAAACATCATTTTGAGTCTAGTGGAGTAGAACAGATGCTTTTGTTGCAAAACCATTTTTGCAACTTTGGTACCCCGTAAAAGTGCATTCAGGCCCGAAAGACAAGTTATTTACATGCCGAAGGTTTGCGGAATCCTCCAATACACTCCCAAACATCATTTTGAGTCTAATGGAGTAGAACGGATGCTTTTGTTGCAAAATCATTTTTGCATGTTCGGTACCCCGTAACAGTGCATTAGTCCCGAAACACAAGTTATTTAAATGCCGAAGGTTTGCGAAATCCTCCAGAACACTCCGAAACATCATTTTGAGTGTAATGGAGTAGAACATATGCTTTTGTTGCAAAACCATTTTTGCAACTTCGGTACCCCGTAACAGTGCATTCAGGCCCGAAACACAAGTTGTTACGTGCCGAAGGTTTGCGAAAACCTCCAAAAGACTGCCAAACATCATTTTGAGTATAATGGAGTAGAACAGATGCTTTTGTGGTAAAACTATTTTTTTAACTTCGGTACCCCGTAACAGCACATTAGGCCCGAAACACAACTTATTTACATGCCGAAGGTTTGCGAAATCCTCCAAAACACTCCCAAACATCATTTTGTGTCTAATGGAGTAGAACGGATGCTTTTGTTGCAAAACCATTTTTGCAACTTCGGTACCCTGTAACAGTGCATTAGGCCCGAAACACAAGTTATTTACAAGCCGAAGGTTTGCGAAATCCTTCAAAACACTCCGAAACAACATTTTGAGTCTAATGGAGTACACATATGCTTTGTTGCAAAACCATTTTTGCAACTTCGGTACGCCGTAACTATGCATTCAGCCCTGCAACACAAGTTATCTACATGCCGAAGGTTTGCGAAATGCACCAAAACACTCCCAAGCATCATTTTGAGTCTAATGGAGTGGAACATATGCTTTTGTTGCAAAACAATTTTTGCAACTTCGGTACCCCGTAACAGTGCATCAGGCCCGAAAAACAAGTTATTTACATGCTGATGGTTTGCGAAATCCTCCAAAACACTCTGAAACATCATTTTGAGTCTAATGGAGTAGAACATATGCTTTTGTTGCAAAACCATTTTTGCAACTTCGGTACCCCGTAACTGTGCATTCAACCCTGAAACACAAGTTATTTACATGCCGAAGGTTTGCGAAATGCTCCAAAACACTCCCAAGCATCATTTTCAGTCTAATGGAGTAGAACATATGCTTTTGTTGCTAAACCATTTTTGCAACTTCGGTACCCCGTGACTGTGCATTCAGGGCCGAAACACAAGTTATTTACATGCCAAATGTTTCCGAAATGCTCCAAAACACTCCCAAGCATCATTTTGAGTCTAATGGAGTAGAACATATGCTTTTGTTGTAAAACCATTTTTGCAACTTCGGTACCCCGTAACAGTGCATTATGCCCGAAACACAAGTTATTTACATACCGATGGTTTGCGAAATCCTCCAAAACACTCGCAAATGTCATTTTGAGTCTAGTGGAGTAGAACAGATGCTTTTGTTGCAAAACCATTTTTGCAACTTTGGTACCCCGTAAAAGTGCATTCAGGCCCGAAAGACAAGTTATTTACAAGTCGAAGGTTTGCGGAATCCTCCAAAACACTCCCAAACATCATTATGAGTCTAATGGAGTAGAACGGATGCTTTTGTTGCAAAATCATTTTTGCATGTTCGGTACCCCGTAACAGTGCATTAGTCCCGAAACACAAGATATTTAAATGCCGAAGGTTTGCGAAATCCTCCAGAACACTCCGAAACATCATTTTGAGTGTAATGGAGTAGAACATATGCTTTTGTTGCAAAACCATTTTTGCAACTTCGGTACCCCGTAACAGTGCATTCAGGCCCGAAACACAAGTTATTACGTGCCGAAGGTTTGCGAAATGCACCAAAACACTCCCAAGCATCATTTTGAGTCTAATGGAGTGGAACATATGCTTTTGTTGCAAAACCATTTTTGGAACTTCGGTACCCCGTAACAGTGCATTAGGCCCGAAAAACAAGTTATTTACATGCTGATGGTTTGCGAAATCCTCCAAAACACTCGCAAACATCATTTTGAGTCTAATGGAGTAGAACAGATGCTTTTGTTGCAAAACCATTTTTGCAACTTTGGTACCCCGTAACAGTGTATTCAGGCCCGAAAGACAAGTTATTTACATGCCGAAGGTTTGCGGAATCCTCCAAAACACTCCCAAACATCATTTTGAGTCTAATGGAGTAGAACATATGCTTTTGTTGCAAAACCATGTTTGCAAATTCGGTACCCCGTAACAGTGCATTAGGCCCGAAACACAAGTTATTTACATGCCGAAGGTTAGCAAAATGCAACATTCCCAAACATCATTTTGAGTCTAATGGAGTAGAACGGATTCTTTTGTTGCAAAACCACTTTTGCAACTTCGGTGCCCCGTAACAGTGCATTCAGGCCCGAAACACAAGTTATTTACATGCCGAAGGTTTGCGAAATCCTCCAAACCACTCCGAAACATCATTTTGAGTCTAATGGAGTGCACATATGCTTTTCTTGCAAAACCATTTTTGCAACTTCGGTACGCCGTAACTGTGCATTCAGCCCTGCAACACAAGTTATCTACATGCCGAAGGTTTGCGAAATGCTCCAAAACACTCCCAAGCATCATTTTGAGTCTAATGGAGTAGAACATATGCTTTTGTTGCAAAACCATTTTTGCAACTTCGGTACCCCGTAACAGTGCATTAGGCCCAAAACACAAGTTATTTACATGGCGATGGTTTGAGAAATCCTCCAAAACACTCCGAAACATCATTTTGAGTCTAATGGAGTAGAACAGATGCTTTTGCTACAAAACCATTTTTGCAACTTCGGTACCCCGTAACAGCGCATTAGGCCCAAAACACAAGTTATTTATATGCCGAAGGTTTGCGAAATGCTCCAAAACACTCCCAAACATCATTTTGAGTCTAATGGAGTAGAACGGATGCTTTTGTTGCAAAATCATTTTTGCAAGTTCGGTACCCCGTAACAGTGCATTAGTCCCGAAACACAAGTTATTTAAATGCCGAAGGTTTGCGAAATCCTCCAAAACACTCCGATACATCATTTTGAGTCTAATGGAGTAGAACATATGCTTTTGTTGCAAAACCATTTTTGCAATTTCGGTACCCCGTAACAGTGCATTCAGGCCCGAAACACAAGTAATTACCTGCCGAAGGTTTGCCAAATCTTCCAAAACACTCGGAAACATCATTTTGTGTCTAATGGAGTACACATATGCTTTTGTTGCAAAACCATTTTTGCAACTTCGGTACGCCGTAACAGCACATTAGGCCTGAAACACAAGTTATTTACATGCCGAAGGTTTGTGAAATCCTCCAAAACACTCCCAAACATCATTTTGAGTCTAATGGAGTAGAACGGATGCTTTTGTTGCAAAACCATTTTTGCAACTTCGGTACCCCGTAACAGTGCATTAGGCCCAAAACACAAGTTATTTACATGCCGAAGGTTTGCGAAATCCTCCAAACCACTCCGAAACATCATTTTGAGTCTAATGGAGTACACATATGCTTTTCTTGCAAAACCATTTTTGCAACTTCGGTACCCTGTAACTGTGCATTCAGGCCCGAAACACAAGTTATTTACATGCCGAAGGTTTCCGAAATGCTCCAAAAGACTCCCAAGCATCATTTTGAGTCTAATGGAGTAGAACATATGCTTTTGTTGCAAAACCATTTTTGCAACTTCGGTACCCCGTAACAGTGCCTTAGGCCCGGAACACAAGTTATTTATATGCCGAAGGTTTGCGAAATCCTCCAAAACACTCGCAAACATCATTTTGAGTCTAGTGGAGTAGAACAGATCATTTTGTTGCAAAACCATTTTTGCAACTTCGGTACCCCGTAACAGTGCATTAGGCCCGAAACACAAGTTATTTACATGCCGAAGGTTTGCGAAATCCTCCAAAACACTCCGAAACATCATTTTGAGTCTAATGGAGTAGAACATATGCTTTTCTTGCAAAACCATGTTTGCAATTTCGGTACCTCGTAACAGTGCATTCAGGCCCGAAACACAAGTTATTTACATGCCGAAGGTTAGCAAAATGCAACATTCCCAAACAACATTTTGAGTCTAATGGAGTAGAACGGATTCTTTTGTTGCAAAACCATTTTTGCAACTTCGGTGCCCCGTAACAGTGCATTCAGGCCCGAAACACAAGTTATTTACATGCCGAAGGTTAGCGAAATGCAACACTCCGAAACATCATTTTGAGTCTAATGGAGTAGAACAGATGCTTTTGTTGCAAAACCATTTTTGCAACTTCGGTACCCCGTAACAGTGCATTTGGACCGAAACACAAGTTATTACGTGCCGAAAGTTTGCGAAATCCACCAAAAGACTCCCAAACATCATTTTGAGTCTAATGGAGTAAAACAGATGCTTTTGTTGCAAAACCATTTTTGCAACTTCGGTACCCCGTAATAGTGCATTAGGCCCAAAATACAAGTTATTTACATGCCGAAGGTTTGCGAAATCCTCCAAAACACTCTGAAACATCATTTTGAGTGTAATGGAGTAGAACATTTGCTTTTGTTGCAAAACCATTTTTGCAACTTCGGTACCCCGTAACTGTGCATTCAGCCCTGAAACACAAGTTATTTACATGCCGAAGGTTTGCGAAATGCTCCAAAACACTCCCAAGCATCATTTTCAGTCTAATGGAGTAGAACATATGCTTTTGTTGCAAAACCATTTTTGCAACTTCGGTTCACCGTAACTGTGCATTCAGGCCTGAAACACAAGTTATTTACATACCGAAGGTTTCCGAAATGCTCCAAAAGACTCCCAAGCATCATTTTGAGTCTAATGGAGTAGAACATATGCTTTTGTTGCAAAACCATTTTTGCAACTTCGGTACCCCATAACAGTGCATTAGGCCCGAAACACAAGTTATTTACATGCCGAAGGTTTGAGAAATCCTCCAAAATACTCTGAAACATCATTTTGAGTCTAATGGAGTAAAACAGATGCTTTTGTTGCAAAAAAATTTTTGCAACTTCGGTACCCCGTAACAGTGCATTAGGCCCGAAACACAAGTTATATACATGCCGAAGGTTTGCGAAATCCTCCAAAACACTCCGAAACATCATTTTGAGTCTAATGGACTAGAACATATGCTTTTGTTGCAAAACCATTTTTGCAACTTCGGTACCCCGTAACTATGCATTCAGCCATGAAACACAAGTTATTTACATGCCGAAGGTTTGCGAAATGCTCCAAAACACTCCCAAGCATCATTTTCAGTCTAATGGAGTAGAACATATGCTTTTGTTGCAAAACCATTTTTGCAACTTCGGTACCCCGTAACTGTGCATTCAGGCCCGAAACACAAGTTATTTACATGCCGAAGGTTAGCGAAATGCTCCAAAACACTCCCAAACATCATTTTGAGTCTAATGGAGTAGAACATATGCTTTTGTTGTAAAACCATTTTTGCAACTTCGGTACCCCGTAACAGTGCATTAGGCCCGAAACACAAGTTATTTATATGCCGAAGGTTAGCGAAATGCTCCAAAACACTCCCAAACATCATTTTGGGTCTAATGGAGTAGAACAGATGGTTTTGTTGCAAAACCATTTTTGCAACTTCAGTACCCCGTAACAGTGCATTAGGCCCGAAACACAAGTTATTTACATGCCGAAGGTTTGCGAAATGCTCCAAAACACTCCCAAACATCATTTTGAGTCTAATGGAGTAGAACGGATGCTTTTGTGGCAAAACCATTTTTGCAACTTCGGTGCCCCGGAACAGTGCATTCAGGCCCGAAATACAAGTTATTTACATGCCGAAGGTTAGCGAAATGCAACACTCCGAAACATCATTTTGAGTCTAATGGAGTAGAACAGATGCTTTTGTTGCAAAACCATTTTTGCAACTTCGGTACCCCGTAACAGTGCATTAGGACCGAAACACAAGTTATTACGTGCCGAAGGTTTGCGAAATCCACCAAAAGACTCCCAAACATCATTTTGAGTCTAATGGAGTAAAACAGATGCTTTTGTTGCAAAACCATTTTTGCAGCTTCGGTACCCCGTAACAGTGCATTAGGCCCAAAATACAAGTTATTTACATGCCGAAGGTTTGCGGAATCCTCCAAAACACTCCCAAACATCATTTTGAGTCTAATGGAGTAGAACAGATGCTTTTGTTGCAAAATCATTTTTGCAAGTTCGGTACCCCGTAACAGTGCATTAGTCCCGAAACACAAGTTATTTAAATGCCGAAGGTTTGCGAAATCCTCCAAAACACTCCGAAACATCATTTTGAATCTAATGGAGTACACATATGCTTTTGTTGCAAAACCATTTTTGCAACATCGGTACGCCGTAACTATGCATTCAGCCCTGCAACACAAGTTATCTACAAGCCGAAGGTTTGCGAAATGCTCCAAAACACTCCCAAGCATCATTTTGAGTCTAATGGAGTAGAACATATGCTTTTGTTGCAAAACCATTTTTGCAACTTCGGTACCCCGTAACAGTGAATTAGGCCCGAAACACAAGTTATTTACATGCCGATGGTTTGCGAAATCCTCCAAAACACTCGCAAACATCATTTTGAGTCTAATGGAGTAGAACAGATGCTTTTGTTGTAAAACCATTTTTGCAACTTTCGTACCCCGTAACAGTGTATTCAGGCCCGAAAGACAAGTTATTTACATGCCGAAGCTTTGCGGAATCCTCCAAAACACTCTCAAACATCATTTTGAGTCTAATGGAGTAGAACGGATGCTTTTGTTGCAAAACCATTTTTGCAAGTTCGGTACCCCGTAACAGTGCATTAGGCCCGAAACACAAGTTATTTACATGCCGAAGGTTTGCGAAATCCTCCAAAACACTCCGAAACATCATTTTGAGTCTAATGGAGTAGAACAGATGCTTTTGTTGCAAAACCATTTTTGCAAGTTCGGTCCCCCGTAACAGTGCATTAGGCCCGAAACCTAAGTTATTTACATGCCGAAGGTTTGCGAAATCCTCCAAAACACTCCGAAACATCATTTTGAGTCTAATGGAGTAGAACATATGCTTTTGTTGCAAAACCATGTTTGCAACTTCGGTACCCCGTAACAGTGCATTCGGGCCCGAAACACAAGTTATTTACATGCCGAAGGTTAGGGAAATGCAACACTCCGAAACATCATTTTGAGTCTAATGGAGTAGAACAGATGCTTTTGTTGCAAAACAATTTTTGCAACTTCGGTACCCCGTAACAGTGCATTAGTCCCGAAACACAAGTTATTACGTGCCGAAGGTTTGCGAAATCCTCCAAAACACTCGGAAACATCATTTTGAGTCTAATGGAGTACACATATGCTTTTGTTGCAAAACCATTTTTGCAACTTCGGTACGCCGTAACTGTGCATTCAGCCCTGAAACACAAGTTATTTACATGTCGAAGGTTTGCGAAATGCTCCAAAACACTCCCAAGCATCATTTTCAGTCTAATGGAGTAGAACATATGCTTTTGTTGTGAAACCATTTTTGCAACTTCGGTATCCCGTAATTGTGCATTCAGGCCCGAAACACAAGTTATTTACGTGCCGAAGGTTTCCGAAATCCTCCAAAACAATCCCAAACGTCATTTTGAGTCTGATGGAGTAGAACGGATGCTTTTGTTGCAAAACCATTTTTGCAACTTCGGTACCCCGTAACAGTGCATTTGGCCAGAAACACAAGTTATTACGTGCCGAAGGTTTGCGAAATCCACCAAAAGACTCCCAAACATCATTTTGAATCTAATGGAGTAAAAAAGATGCTTTTGTTGCGAAACCATTTTTGCAACTTCGGTAACCCGTAACTGTGCATTCAGGCCCGAAACACAAGTTATTTACGTGCCGAAGGTTTGCGGAATCCTCCAAAACACTCCCAAACATCATTTTGAGTCTAATGGAGTAGAACAGATGCTTTTGTTGCAAAATCATTTTTGCAAGTTCGGTACCCCGTAACAGTGCATTAGTCCCGAAACACAAGTTATTTACATGCCGAAGGTTTGCGGAATCCTCCAAAACACTCCCAAACATCATTTTGAGTCTAATGGAGTAGAACAGATGCTTTTGTTGCAAAATCATTTTTGCAAGTTCGGTACCCCGTAACAGTGCATTAGTCCCGAAACACAAGTTATTTAAATGCCGAAGGTTTGCGAAATCCTCCAAAACACTCCGAAACATCATTTTGAGTCTAATGGAGTAGAACATATGCTTTTGTTGCAAAACCATTTTTGCAACTTCGGTACCCCGTAACTGTGCATTGAGGCCCCAAAACACAAGTTATTTACATGCCGAAGGTTTCCGAAATCCTCCAAAACACTCCCAAACGTCATTTTGAGTCTGATGGAGTAGAACGGATGCTTTTGTTGCAAAACCATTTTAGCAACTTCGGTACCCCGTAACAGTGCATTAGGCCCGAAACACAAGTTATTACGTGCCGAAGGTTTGCGAAATCCACCAAAAGACTCCCAAACATCATTTTGAGTCTAATGGAGTAAAAAAGATGCTTTTGTTGTGAAACCATTTTTGCAACTTCGGTATCCCGTAACTGTGCATTCAGGCCCGAAACACAAGTTATTTACGTGCCGAAGGTTTCCGAATACCTCCAAAACACTCCCAAACGTCATTTTGAGTCTGATGGAGTAGAACGGATGCTTTTGTTGCAAAACCATTTTTGCAACTTCGGTACCTCGTAACAGCGCATTAGGCCCAAAACACAAGTTATTTATATGCCGAAGGTTTGCGAAATGCTCCAAAACACTCCCAAACATCATTTTGAGTCTAATGGAGTAGAACAGATGCTTTTGTTGCAAAATCATTTTTGCAAGTTCGGTACCCCGTAACAGTGCATTAGTCCCGAAACACAAGTTATTTAAATGCCGAAGGTTTGCGAAATCCTCCAAAACACTCCGAAACATCATTTTGAGTCTAATGGAGTAGAACATATGCTTTTGTTGCAAAACCATTTTTGCAACTTCGGTACCCCGTAACTGTGCATTCAGGCCCCAAAACACAAGTTATTTACATGCCGAAGGTTTCCGAAATCCTCCAAAACACTCCCAAACGTCATTTTGAGTCTGATAGAGTAGAACGGATGCTTTTGTTGCAAAACCATTTTAGCAACTTCGGTACCCCGTAACAGTGCATTAGGCCCGAAACACAAGTTATTACGTGCCGAAGGTTTGCGAAATCCACCAAAAGACTCCCAAACATCATTTTGAGTCTAATGGAGTAAAAAAGATGCTTTTGTTGCGAAACCATTTTTGCAACTTCGGTATCCCGTAACTGTGCATTCAGGCCCGAAACACAAGTTATTTACGTGCCGAAGGTTTCCGAAAACCTCCAAAACACTCCCAAACGTCATTTTGAGTCTGATGGAGTAGAACGGATGCTTTTGTTGCAAAACCATTTTTGCAACTTCGGTACCCCGTAACAGCGCATTAGGCCCAAAACACAAGTTATTTATATGCCGAAGGTTTGCGAAATGCTCCAAAACACTCCCAAACATCATTTTGAGTCTAATGGAGTAGAACAGATGCTTTTGTTGCAAAATCATTTTTGCAAGTTCGGTACCCCGTAACAGTGCATTAGTCCCGAAACACAAGTTATTTAAATGCCGAAGGTTTGCGAAATCCTCCAAAACACTCCGAAACATCATTTTGAGTCTAATGGAGTAGAACATATGCTTTTGTTGCAAAACCATTTTTGCAACTTCGGTACCCCGTAACAGTGCATTCAGGCCCGAAACACAAGTTATTACGTGCCGAAGGTTTGCGAAAACGTCCAAAAGACTGCCAAACATCATTTTGAGTATAATGGAGTAGAACAGATGCTTTTGTTGTAAAACTATTTTTTTAACTTCGGTACCCCGTAACAGCACATTAGGCCCGAAACACAAGTTATTTACATGCCGAAGGTTTGCGAAATCCTCCAAAACACTCCCAAGCATCATTTTGAGTCTAATGGAGTAGAACATATGCTTTTGTTGTAAAACCATTTTTGCAACTTCGGTACCTCGTAACAGATCATTAGGCCCGAAACACAAGTCATTTACAAGCCGATGGTTTGCGAAATCCTCCAAAACACTCGCAAACATCATTTTGAGTCTAGTGGAGTAGAACAGATGCTTTTGTTGCAAAACCATTTTTGCAACTTTGGTACCCCGTAAAAGTGCATTCAGGCCTGAAAGACAAGTTATTTACATGCCGAAGGTTTGCGGAATCCTCCAAAACACTCCCAAACATCATTTTGAGTCTAATGGAGAAGAACGGATGCTTTTGTTGCAAAATCATTTTTGCAAGTTCGGTACCCCGTAACAGTGCATTTGTCCCGAAACACAAGTTATTTAAATGCCGAAGGTTTGCGAAATCCTCCAAAACACTCCGAAACATCATTTTGAGTCTAATGGAGTAGAACATATGCTTTTGTTGCAAAACCATTTTTGCAACTTCGGTACCCCGTAACTGTGCATTCAGCCCTGAAACACAACTTATTTAAATGCCGAAGGTTTGCGAAATCCTCCAAAACACTCCGAAACATCATTTTGAGTCTAATGGAGTAGAACATATGCTTTTGTTGCAAAACCATTTTTGCAACTTCGGTACCCCGTAACAGTGCATTCAGGCCCGAAACACAAGTTATTACGTGCCGAAGGTTTGCGAAAACCTCCAAAAGACTGCCAAACATCATTTTGAGTATAATGGAGTAGAACAGATGCTTTTGTTGTAAAACTATTTTTTTAACTTCGGTACCCCGTAACAGCACATTAGGCCCGAAACACAAGTTATTTACATGCCGAAGGTTTGCGAAATCCTCCAAAACACTCCCAAACATCATTTTGAGTCTGATGGAGTAGAACGGATGCTTTTGTTGCAAAATCATTTTTGCAAGTTCAGTACCCCGTAACCGTGAATTAGGCCCGAAACACAAGTTATTTACATGTCGAAGGTTTGCAAAATCCTACAAAACACTCCCAAACATCATTTTGAGTCTAATGGAGTAGAACGGATGCTTTTGTTGCAAAATCATTTTTGCAAGTTCGGTACCCTGTAACAGTGCATTAGTCCCGAAACACAAGTTATTTAAATGCCGAAGGTTTGCGAAATCCTCCAAAACACTCCGAAACATCATTTTAAGTCTAATGGAGTAGAACATATGCTTTTGTTACAAAACCATTTTTGCAACTTCGGTACCCCGTAACTGTGCATTCAGGCCCGAAACACAAGTTATTTACATGCCGAAGGTTTCCGAAATCCTCCAAAACACTCCCAAACGTCATTTTGAGTCTGATGGAGTAGAACGGATGCTTTTGTTGCAAAACCATTTTAGCAACTTCGGTACCCCGTAACAGTGCATTAGGCCCGAAACACAAGTTATTACGTGCCGAAGGTTTGCGAAATCCACCAAAAGACTCCCAAACATCATTTTGAGTCTAATGGAGTAAAAAAGATGCTTTTGTTGCGATACCATTTTGGCAACTTCGGTACCCCGTAACAGTGCATTTGGCCAGAAACACAAGTTATTACGTGCCGAAGGTTTGCGAAATCCACCAAAAGACTCTCAAACATCATTTTGAATCTAATGGAGTAAAAAAGATGCTTTTGTTGCAAAACCATTTTTGCAACTTCGGTATCCCGTAACTGTGCATTCAGGCCCGAAACACAAGTTATTTACGTGCCGAAGGTTTCCGAAATCCTACAAAACACTCCCAAACGTCATTTTGAGTCTGATGGAGTAGAACGGATGCTTTTGTTGCAAAACCATTTTTGCAACTTCGGTACCCCGTAACAGCGCATTAGGCCCAAAACACAAGTTATTTATATGCCGAAGGTTTGCAAAATGCTCCAAAACACTCCGAAACATCATTTTGAGTCTAATGGAGTAGAACATATGCTTTTGTTGCAAAACCATTTTTGCAACTTCGGTACCCCGTAACTGTGCATTCAGCCCTGAAACACAACTTATTTAAATGCCGAAGGTTTGCGAAATCCTCCAAAACACTCCGAAACATCATTTTGAGTCTAATGGAGTAGAACATATGCTTTTGTTGCAAAACCATTTTTGCAACTTCGGTACCCCGTAACAGTGCATTCAGGCCCGAAACACAAGTTATTACGTGCCGAAGGTTTGCGAAAACGTCCAAAAGACTGCCAAACATCATTTTGAGTATAATGGAGTAGAACAGATGCTTTTGTTGTAAAACTATTTTTTTAACTTCGGTACCCCGTAACAGCACATTAGGCCCGAAACACAAGTTATTTATATGCCGAAGGTTTGCGAAATCCTCCAAAACACTCCCAAGCATCATTTTGAGTCTAATGGAGTAGAACATATGCTTTTGTTGTAAAACCATTTTTGCAACTTCGGTACCCCGTAACAGTGCATTAGGCCCGAAACACAGGTCATTTACAAGCCGATGGTTTGCGAAATCCTCCAAAACACTCGTAAACATCATTTTGAGTCTAGTGGAGTAGAACAGATGCTTTTGTTGCAAAACCATTTTTGCAACTTTGGTACCCCGTAAAAGTGCATTCAGGCCTGAAAGACAAGTTATTTACATGCCGAAGGTTTGCGGAATCCTCCAAAACACTCCCAAACATCATTTTGAGTCTAATGGAGTAGAACGGATGCTTTTGTTGCAAAATCATTTTTGCAAGTTCGGTACCCTGTAACAGTGCATTAGTTCCGAAACACAAGTTATTTAAATGCCGAAGGTTTGCGAAATCCTCCAAAACACTCCGAAACATCATTTTGAGTCTAATGTAGTAGAACATATGCTTTTGTTACAAAACCATTTTTGCAACTTCGGTACCCCGTAACTGTGCATTCAGGCCCGAAACACAAGTTATTTACATGCCGAAGGTTTCCGAAATCCTCCAAAACACTCCCAAACGTCATTTTGAGTCTGATGGAGTAGAACGGATGCTTTTGTTGCAAAACCATTTTAGCAACTTCGGTACCCCGTAACAGTGCATTAGGCCCGAAACACAAGTTATTACGTGCCGAAGGTTTGCGAAATCCACCAAAAGACTCCCAAACATCATTTTGAGTCTAATGGAGTAAAAAAGATGCTTTTGTTGCGATACCATTTTTGCAACTTCGGTATCCCGTAACTGTGCATTCAGGCCCGAAACACAAGTTATTTACGTGCCGAAGGTTTCCGAAATCCTCCAAAACACTCCCAAACGTCATTTTGAGTCTGATGGAGTAGAACGGATGCTTTTGTTGCAAAACCATTTTTGCAACTTCGGTACCCCGTAACAGCGCATTAGGCCCAAAACACAAGTTATTTATTAGCCGAAGGTTTGCGAAATGCTCCAAAACACTCCCAAACATCATTTTGAGTCTAATGGAGTAGAACAGATGCTTTTGTTGCAAAATCATTTTTGCAAGTTCGGTACCCCGTAACAGTGCATTAGTCCCGAAACACAAGTTATTTAAATGCCGAAGGTTTGCGAAATCCTCCAAAACACTCCGAAACATCATTTTGAGTCTAATGGAGTAGAACATATGCTTTTGTTGCAAAACCATTTTTGCAACTTCGATACCCCGTAACAGTGCATTCAGGCCCGAAACACAAGTTATTACGTGCCGAAGGTTTGCGAAAACATCCAAAAGACTGCCAAACATCATTTTGAGTATAATGGAGTAGAACAGATGCTTTTGTTGTAAAACTATTTTTTTAACTTCGGTACCCCGTAACAGCACATTAGGCCCGAAACACAAGTTATTTACATGCCGAAGGTTTGCGAAATCCTCCAAAACACTCCCAAGCATCATTTTGAGTCTAATGGAGTAGAACATATGCTTTTGTTGGAAAACCATTTTTGCAACTTCGGTACCCCGTAACAGTTCATTAGGCCCGTAATACAAGTCATTTACAAGCCGATGGTTTGCGAAATCCTCCAAAACACTCGCAAACATCATTTTGAGTCTAGTGGAGTAGAACAGATGCTTTTGTTGCAAAACCATTTTTCAACTTTGGTACCCCGTAAAAGTGCATTCAGGCCTGAAAGACAAGTTTTTTACATGCCGAAGGTTTGCGGAATCCTCCAAAACACTCCCAAACATCATTTTGAGTCTAATGGAGTAGAACGGATGCTTTTGTTGCAAAATCATTTTTGCAAGTTCGGTACCCCGTAACAGTGCATTTGTCCCGAAACACAAGTTATTTAAATGCCGAAGGTTTGCGAAATCATCCAAAACACTCCGAAACATCATTTTGAGTCTAATGGAGTAGAACATATGCTTTTGTTGCAAAACCATTTTTGCAACTTCGGTACCCCGTAACAGTGCATTCAGGCCCGAAACACAAGTTATTACGTGCCGAAGGTTTGCGAAAACCTCCAAAAGACTGCCAAACATCATTTTGAGTATAATGGAGTAGAACAGATGCTTTTGTTGTAAAACTATTTTTTTAACTTCGGTACCCCGTAACAGCACATTAGGCCCGAAACACAAGTTATTTACATGCCGAAGGTTTGCGAAATCCTCCAAAACACTCCCAAACATCATTTTGAGTCTGATGGAGTAGAACGGATGCTTTTGTTGCAAAATCATTTTTGCAAGTTCGGTACCCCGTAACCGTGAATTAGGCCCGAAACACAAGTTATTTACATGTCGAAGGTTTGCAAAATCCTCCAAAACACTCCCAAACATCATTTTGAGTCTAATGGAGTAGAATGGATGCTTTTGTTGCAAAACCATTTTTGCAACTTCGGTACCCCGTAACAGTGCATTAGGCCCGAAACACAATTTATTTACATGCCGAAGGTTTGTGAAATCCTCCAAAACACTCCGAAACATCATTTTGAGTCTAGTGGAGTACACATATGCTTTTGTTGCAAAACCATTTTTGCAACTTCGGTACGCCGTAACTATGCATTCAGCCCTGCAACACAAGTTATCTACATGCCGAAGGTTTCCGAAATGCTCCAAAACACTCCAAAGCATCATTTTGAGTCTAATGGAGTAGAACATATGTTTTTGTTGCAAAACCATTTTTGCAACTTCGGTACCCCGTAACAGTGAATTAGGCCCGAAACACAAGTTATTTACATGCCGATGGTTTGCGAAATCCTCCAAAACACTCGCAAACATCATTTTGAGTCTAATGGAGTACAACAGATGCTTTTGTTGCAAAACCATTTTTGCAACTTTGGTACCCCGTAACAGTGTATTCAGGCCCGAAAGACAAGTTATTTACATGCCGAAGGTTTGCGGAATCCTCCAAAACACTCTCAAACATCATTTTGAGTCTAATGGAGTAGAACATATGCTTTTGTTGCAAAACCATGTTTGCAAATTCGGTACCCCGTAACAGTGCATTCCGGCCCGAAACACAAGTTATTTACATGCCGAAGGTTTGCGGAATCCTCCAAAACACTCTCAAACATCATTTTGAGTCTAATGGAGTAGAACATATGCTTTTGTTGCAAAACCATTTTTGTAACTTCGGTACCCCGTAACAGTGCATTCAGGCCCGAAACACAAGTTATTACGTGCCGAAGGTTTGCGAAAACCTCCAAAAGACTGCCAAACATCATTTTGAGTATAATGGAGTAGAACAGATGCTTTTGTTGTAAAACTATTTTTTTAACTTCGGTACCCCGTAACAGCACATTAGGCCCGAAACACAAGTTATTTACATGCCGAAGGTTTGCGAAATCCTCCAAAACACTCCCAAACATCATTTTGAGTCTGATGGAGTAGAACGGATGCTTTTGTTGCAAAATCATTTTTGCAAGTTCAGTACCCCGTAACCGTGAATTAGGCCCGAAACACAAGTTATTTACATGTCGAAGGTTTGCAAAATCCTACAAAACACTCCCAAACATCATTTTGAGTCTAATGGAGTAGAACGGATGCTTTTGTTGCAAAATCATTTTTGCAAGTTCGGTACCCTGTAACAGTGCATTAGTCCCGAAACACAAGTTATTTAAATGCCGAAGGTTTGCGAAATCCTCCAAAACACTCCGAAACATCATTTTAAGTCTAATGGAGTAGAACATATGCTTTTGTTACAAAACCATTTTTGCAACTTCGGTACCCCGTAACTGTGCATTCAGGCCCGAAACACAAGTTATTTACATGCCGAAGGTTTCCGAAATCCTCCAAAACACTCCCAAACGTCATTTTGAGTCTGATGGAGTAGAACGGATGCTTTTGTTGCAAAACCATTTTAGCAACTTCGGTACCCCGTAACAGTGCATTAGGCCCGAAACACAAGTTATTACGTGCCGAAGGTTTGCGAAATCCACCAAAAGACTCCCAAACATCATTTTGAGTCTAATGGAGTAAAAAAGATGCTTTTGTTGCGATACCATTTTGGCAACTTCGGTACCCCGTAACAGTGCATTTGGCCAGAAACACAAGTTATTACGTGCCGAAGGTTTGCGAAATCCACCAAAAGACTCCCAAACATCATTTTGAATCTAATGGAGTAAAAAAGATGCTTTTGTTGCAAAACCATTTTTGCAACTTCGGTATCCCGTAACTGTGCATTCAGGCCCGAAACACAAGTTATTTACGTGCCGAAGGTTTCCGAAATCCTACAAAACACTCCCAAACGTCATTTTGAGTCTGATGGAGTAGAACGGATGCTTTTGTTGCAAAACCATTTTTGCAACTTCGGTACCCCGTAACAGCGCATTAGGCCCAAAACACAAGTTATTTATATGCCGAAGGTTTGCAAAATGCTCCAAAACACTCCGAAACATCATTTTGAGTCTAATGGAGTAGAACATATGCTTTTGTTGCAAAACCATTTTTGCAACTTCGGTACCCCGTAACTGTGCATTCAGCCCTGAAACACAACTTATTTAAATGCCGAAGGTTTGCGAAATCCTCCAAAACACTCCGAAACATCATTTTGAGTCTAATGGAGTAGAACATATGCTTTTGTTGCAAAACCATTTTTGCAACTTCGGTACCCCGTAACAGTGCATTCAGGCCCGAAACACAAGTTATTACGTGCCGAAGGTTTGCAAAAACGTCCAAAAGACTGCCAAACATCATTTTGAGTATAATGGAGTAGAACAGATGCTTTTGTTGTAAAACTATTTTTTTAACTTCGGTACCCCGTAACAGCACATTAGGCCCGAAACACAAGTTATTTATATGCCGAAGATTTGCGAAATCCTCCAAAACACTCCCAAGCATCATTTTGAGTCTAATGGAGTAGAACATATGCTTTTGTTGTAAAACCATTTTTGCAACTTCGGTACCCCGTAACAGTGCATTAGGCCCGAAACACAGGTCATTTACATGCCGATGGTTTGCGAAATCCTCCAAAACACTCGTAAACATCATTTTGAGTCTAGTGGAGTAGAACAGATGCTTTTGTTGCAAAACCATTTTTGCAACTTTGGTACCCCGTAAAAGTGCATTCAGGCCTGAAAGACAAGTTATTTACATGCCGAAGGTTTGCAGAATCCTCCAAAACACTCCCAAACATCATTTTGAGTCTAATGGAGTAGAACGGATGCTTTTGTTGCAAAATCATTTTTGCAAGTTCGGTACCCTGTAACAGTGCATTAGTTCCGAAACACAAGTTATTTAAATGCCGAAGGTTTGCGAAATCCTCCAAAACACTCCGAAACATCATTTTGAGTCTAATGTAGTAGAACATATGCTTTTGTTACAAAACCATTTTTGCAACTTCGGTACCCCGTAACTGTGCATTCACGCCTGAAACACAAGTTATTTACATGCCGAAGGTTTCCGAAATCCTCCAAAACACTCCCAAACGTCATTTTGAGTCTGATGGAGTAGAACGGATGCTTTTGTTGCAAAACCATTTTAGCAACTTCGGTACCCCGTAACAGTGCATTAGGCCCGAAACACAAGTTATTACGTGCCGAAGGTTTGCGAAATCCACCAAAAGACTCCCAAACATCATTTTGAGTCTAATGGAGTAAAAAAGATGCTTTTGTTGCGATACCATTTTTGCAACTTCGGTATCCCGTAACCGTGCATTCAGGCCCGAAACACAAGTTATTTACGTGCCGAAGGTTTCCGAAATCCTCCAAAACACTCCCAAACGTCATTTTGAGTCTGATGGAGTAGAACGGATGCTTTTGTTGCAAAACCATTTTTGCAACTTCGGTACCCCGTAACAGCGCATTAGGCCCAAAACACAAGTTATTTATATGCCGAAGGTTTGCGAAATGCTCCAAAACACTACCAAACATCATTTTGAGTCTAATGGAGTAGAACAGATGCTTTTGTTGCAAAATCATTTTTGCAAGTTCGGTACCCCGTAACAGTGCATTAGTCCCGAAACACAAGTTATTTAAATGCCGAAGGTTTGCGAAATCCTCCAAAACACTCCGAAACATCATTTTGAGTCTAATGGAGTAGAACATATGCTTTTGTTGCAAAACCATTTTTGCAACTTCGATACCCCGTAACAGTGCATTCAGGCCCGAAACATAAGTTATTACGTGCCGAAGGTTTGCGAAAACATCCAAAAGACTGCCAAACATCATTTTGAGTATAATGGAGTAGAACAGATGCTTTTGTTGTAAAACTATTTTTTTAACTTCGGTACCCCGTAACAGCACATTAGGCCCGAAACACAAGTTATTTACATGCCGAAGGTTTGCGAAATCCTCCAAAACACTCCCAAGCATCATTTTGAGTCTAATGGAGTAGAACATATGCTTTTGTTGGAAAACCATTTTTGCAACTTCGGTACCCCGTAACAGTTCATTAGGCCCGTAATACAAGTCATTTACAAGCCGATGGTTTGCGAAATCCTCCAAAACACTCGCAAACATCATTTTGAGTCTAGTGGAGTAGAACAGATGCTTTTGTTGCAAAACCATTTTTGCAACTTTGGTACCCCGTAAAAGTGCATTCAGGCCTGAAAGACAAGTTTTTTACATGCCGAAGGTTTGCGGAATCCTCCAAAACACTCCCAAACATCATTTTGAGTCTAATGGAGTAGAACGGATGCTTTTGTTGCAAAATCATTTTTGCAAGTTCGGTACCCCGTAACAGTGCATTTGTCCCGAAACACAAGTTATTTAAATGCCGAAGGTTTGCGAAATCCTCCAAAACACTCCGAAACATCATTTTGAGTCTAATGGAGTAGAACATATGCTTTTGTTGCAAAACCATTTTTGCAACTTCGGTACCCCATAGCAGTGCATTCAGGCCCGAAACATAAGTTATTACGTGCCGGAGGTTTGCGAAATGCTCCAAAACACTCCCAAGCATCATTTTGAGTCTAATGGAGTAGAACATATGCTTTTGTTGCAAAACCATTTTTGCAACTTCGGTACCCCGTAACAGTGCATTAAGGCCCGAAACACAAGTTATTACATGCCGAAGGTTTGCGAAAACCTCCAAAAGACTGCCAAACATCATTTTGAGTATAATGGAGTAGAACAGATGCTTTTGTTGTAAAACTATTTTTTTAACTTCGGTACCCCGTAACAGCACATTAGGCCCGAAACACAAGTTATTTACATGCCGAAGGTTTGCGAAATCCTCCAAAACACTCCCAAACATCATTTTGAGTCTGATGGAGTAGAACGGATGCTTTTGTTGCAAAATCATTTTTGCAAGTTCGGTACCCCGTAACCGTGAATTAGGCCCGAAACACAAGTTATTTACATGTCGAAGGTTTGCAAAATCCTCCAAAACACTCCCAAACATCATTTTGAGTCTAATGGAGTAGAACGGATGCTTTTGTTGCAAAACCATTTTTGCAACTTCGGTACCCTGTAACAGTGCATTAGGCCCGAAACACAAGTTATTTACATGCCGAAGGTTTGTGAAATCCTCCAAAACACTCCGAAACATCATTTTGTGTCTAATGGAGTACACATATGCTTTTGTTGCAAAACCATTTTTGCAACTTCGGTACGCCGTAACTATGCATTCAGCCCTGCAACACAAGTTATCTACATGCCGAAGGTTTCCGAAATGCTCCAAAACACACCCAAGCATCATTTTGAGTCTAATGGAGTAGAACATATGCTTTTGTTGCAAAACCATTTTTGCAACTTCGGTACCCCGTAACAGAGAATTAGGCCCGAAACACAAGTTATTTACATGCCGATGGTTTGCGAAATCCTCCAAAACACTCGCAAACATCATTTTGAGTCTAATGGAGTACAACAGATGCTTTTGTTGCAAAACCATTTTTGCAACTTTGGTACCCCGTAACAGTGTATTCAGGCCCGAAAGACAAGTTATTTACATGCCGAAGGTTTGCGGAATCCTCCAAAACACTCTCAAACATCATTTTGAGTCTAATGAAGTAGAACATATGCTTTTGTTGCAAAACCATGTTTGCAAATTCGGTACCCCGTAACAGTGCATTCAGGCCCGAAACACAAGTTATTTACATGCCGAAGGTTAGCGAAATGCAACACTCCGAAACATCATTTTGAGTCTAATGGAGTAGAACAGATGCTTTTGCTGCAAAACCATTTCTGCAACTTCAGTACCCCGTAACAGTGCATTAGTCCCGAAACACAAGTTATTACGTGCCGAAGGTTTGCGAAATCCTCCTAAACACTCGGAAACATCATTTTGAGTCTAATGGAGTACACATATGCTTTTGTTGCAAAACCATTTTTGCAACTTTGGTACGCCGTAACTGTGCATTCAGCCCTGAAACACAAGTTATTTACATGTCGAAGGTTTGCGAAATGCTCCAAAACACTCCCAAGCATCATTTTCAGTCTAATGGAGTAGAACATATGCTTTTGTTGCGAAACCATTTTTGGAACTTCGGTATCCCGTAACTGTGCATTCAGGCCCGAAACACAAGTTATTTACGTGCCGAAGGTTTCTGAAATCCTCCAAGACACTCCCAAACATCATTTTGAGTCTGATGGAGTAGAACGGATGCTTTGGTTGCAAAACTATTTTTGCAACTTCGGTACCCCGTAACAGCGCATTAGGCCCAAAACACAAGTTATTTATATGCCGAAGGTTTGCGAAATGCTCCAAAACGCTCCCAAACATCATTTTGAGTCTAATGGAGTAGAACGGATGCTTTTGTTGCAAAATCATTTTTGCAAGTTCGGTACCCCGTAACAATGCATTAGTCCCGAAACACGAGTTATTCAAATGCCGAAGGTTTGCGAAATCCTCCAAAACACTCCGAAACATCATTTTGAGTCTAATGGAGTAGAACATATGCTTTTGTTGCAAAACCATTTTTGCAACTTCGGTACCTCGTAACAGTGCATTCAGGCCCGAAACACAAGTTATTCCGTGCCGAAGGTTTGCGAAAACCTCCAAAAGACTGCCAAACATCGTTTTGAGTATAATGGAGTAGAACAGATGCTTTTGTTGTAAAACTATTTTTTTAACTTCGGTACCCCGTAACAGCACATTAGGCCCGAAACACAAGTTATTTACATGCCGAAGGTTTGCGAAATCCTCCAAAACACTCCCAAGCATCATTTTGAGTCTAATGGAGTAGAACATATGCTTTTGTTGTAAAACCATTTTTGCAACTTCGGTACCCCGTAACAGTGCATTAGGCCCGAAACACAAGTCATTTACAAGCGGATGGTTTGCGAAATCCTCCAAAACACTCGCAAACATCATTTTGAGTCTAGTGGAGTAGAACAGATGCTTTTGTTGCAAAACCATTTTTGCAACTTTGGTACCCCGTAAAAGTGCATTCAGGCCTGAAAGACAAGTTATTTACATGCCGAAGGTTTGCGGAATCCTCCAAAACACTCCCAAACATCATTTTGAGTCTAATGGAGTAGAATGGATGCTTTTGTTGCAAAATCATTTTTGCAAGTTCGGTACCCCGTAACAGTGCATTAGTCCCGAAACACAAGTTATTTAAATGCCGAAGGTTTGCGAAATCCTCCAAAACACTCCGAAACATCATTTTGAGTCTAATGGAGTAGAACATATGCTTTTGTTGCAAAACCATTTTTGCAACTTCGGTACCCCGTAATAGTGCATTCAGGCCCGAAACACAAGTTATTACGTGCCGAAGGTTTCCGAAATCCTCCAAAACACTCCCAAACGTCATTTTGAGTATAATGGAGTAGAACAGATGCTTTTGTTGTAAAACTATTTTTTTAACTTCGGTACCCCGTAACAGTGCATTAGTCCCGAAACACAAGTTATTTACATGTCGAAGGTTTGCGAAATGCTCCAAAACACTCCCAAGCATCATTTTCAGTCTAATGGAGTAGAACATATGCTTTTGTTGCGAAACCATTTTTGGAACTTCGGTATCCCGTAACTGTGCATTCAGGCCCGAAACACAAGTTATTTACGTGCCGAAGGTTTCCGAAATCCTCCAAAACACTCCCAAACGTCATTTTGAGTCTGATGGAGTAGAACGGATGCTTTTGTTGCAAAACTATTTTTGCAACTTCGGTATCCCGTAACAGCGCATTAGGCCCAAAACACAAGTTATTTATATGCCGAAGGTTTGCGAAATGCTCCAAAACGCTCCCAAACATCATTTTGAGTCTAATGGAGTAGAACGGATGCTTTTGTTGCAAAATCATTTTTGCAAGTTCGGTACCCCGTAACAATGCATTAGTCCCGAAACACGAGTTATTTAAATGCCGAAGGTTTGCGAAATCCTCCAAAACACTCCGAAACATCATTTTGAGTCTAATGGAGTAGAACATATGCTTTTGTTGCAAAACCATTTTTGCAACTTCGGTACCCCGTAACAGTTCATTCAGGCCCGAAACACAAGTTATTACGTGCCGAAGGTTTGCGAAAACCTCCAAAAGACTTCCAAACATCATTTTGAGTATAATGGAGTAGAACAGATGCTTTTGTTGTAAAACTATTTTTTTAACTTCGGTACCCCGTAACAGCACATTAGGCCCGAAACACAAGTTATTTACATGCCGAAGGTTTGCGAAATCCTCAAAAACACTCCCAAGCATCATTTTGAGTCCAATGGAGTAGAACATATGCTTTTGTTGTAAAACAATTTTTGCAACTTCGGTACCCCGTAACAGTGCATTAGGCCCGAAACACAAGTTATTTACATGCCGATGGTTTACGAAATCCTCCAAAACACTCGCAGACATCATTTTGAGTCTAGTGGAGTAGAACAGATGCTTTTGTTGCAAAACCATTTTTGCAACTTTGGTACCCCGTAAAAGTGCATTCAGGCCCGAAAGACAAGTTATTTACATACCGAAGGTTTGCGGAATCCTCCAAAACACTCCCAAACACCATTTTGAGTCTAATGGAGTAGAACGGATGCTTTTGTTGCAAAAACATTTTTGCAAGTTCGGTACCCCGTAACAGTGCATTAGTCCCGAAACACAAGTTATTTAAATGCCGAAGGTTTGCGAAATCCTCCAAAACACTCCGAAACATCATTTTGAGTCTAATGGAGTAGAACATATGCTTTTGTCGCAAAACCATTTTTGCAACTTCGGTACCCCGTAACAGTGCATTAAGGCCCGAAACACAAGTTATTACGTGCCGAAGGTTTGCGAAAACCTCCAAAAGACTGCCAAACATCATTTTGAGTATAATGGAGTAGAACAGATGCTTTTGTTGTAAAACTATTTTTTTAACTTCGGTACCCCGTAACAGCACATTAGGCCCGAAACACAAGTTATTTACATGCCGAAGGTTTGCGAAATCCTCCAAAACACTCCCAAACATCATTTTGAGTCTGATGGAGTAGAACGGATGCTTTTGTTGCAAAATCATTTTTGCAAGTTCGGTACCCCGTAACCGTGAATTAGGCCCGAAACACAAGTTATTTACATGTCGAAGGTTTGCAAAATCCTCCAAAACACTCCCAAACATCATTTTGAGTCTAATGGAGTAGAACGGATGCTTTTGTTGCAAAACCATTTTTGCAACTTCGGTACCCTGTAACAGTGCATTAGGCCCGAAACACAAGTTATTTACATGCCGAAGGTTTGTGAAATCCTCCAAAACACTCCGAAACATCATTTTGTGTCTAATGGAGTACACATATGCTTTTGTTGCAAAACCATTTTTGCAACTTCGGTACGCCGTAACTATGCATTCAGCCCTGCAACACAAGTTATCTACATGCCGAAGGTTTCCGAAATGCTCCAAAACACACCCAAGCATCATTTTGAGTCTAATGGAGTAGAACATATGCTTTTGTTGCAAAACCATTTTTGCAACTTCGGTACCCCGTAACAGAGAATTAGGCCCGAAACACAAGTTATTTACATGCTGATGGTTTGCGAAATCCTCCAAAACACTCGCAAACATCATTTTGAGTCTAATGGAGTACAACAGATGCTTTTGTTGCAAAACCATTTTTGCAACTTTGGTACCCCGTAACAGTGTATTCAGGCCCGAAAGACAAGTTATTTACATGCCGAAGGTTTGCGGAATCCTCCAAAACACTCTCAAACATCATTTTGAGTCTAATGAAGTAGAACATATGCTTTTGTTGCAAAACCATGTTTGCAAATTCGGTACCCCGTAACAGTGCATTCAGGCCCGAAACACAAGTTATTTACATGCCGAAGGTTAGCGAAATGCAACACTCCGAAACATCATTTTGAGTCTAATGGAGTAGAACAGATGCTTTTGCTGCAAAACCATTTCTGCAACTTCGGTACCCCGTAACAGTGCATTAGTCCCGAAACACAAGTTATTACGTGCCGAAGGTTTGCGAAATCCTCCTAAACACTCGGAAACATCATTTTGAGTCTAATGGAGTACACATATGCTTTTGTTGCAAAACCATTTTTGCAACTTTGGTACGCCGTAACTGTGCATTCAGCCCTGAAACACAAGTTATTTACATGTCGAAGGTTTGCGAAATGCTCCAAAACACTCCCAAGCATCATTTTTAGTCTAATGGAGTAGAACATATGCTTTTGTTGCGAAACCATTTTTGGAACTTCGGTATCCCGTAACTGTGCATTCAGGCCCGAAACACAAGTTATTTACGTGCCGAAGGTTTCCGAAATCCTCCAAAACACTCCCAAACGTCATTTTGAGTCTGATGGAGTAGAACGGATGCTTTTGTTGCAAAACTATTTTTGCAACTTCGGTATCCCGTAACAGCGCATTAGGCCCAAAACACAAGTTATTTATATGCCGAAGGTTTGCGAAATGCTCCAAAACGCTCCCAAACATCATTTTGAGTCTAATGGAGTAGAACGGATGCTTTTGTTGCAAAATCATTTTTGCAAGTTCGGTACCCCGTAACAATGCATTAGTCCCGAAACACGAGTTATTTAAATGCCGAAGGTTTGCGAAATCCTCCAAAACACTCCGAAACATCATTTTGAGTCTAATGGAGTAGAACATATGCTTTTGTTGCAAAACCATTTTTGCAACTTCGGTACCCCGTAACAGTTCATTCAGGCCCGAAACACAAGTTATTACGTGCCGAAGGTTTGCGAAAACCTCCAAAAGACTTCCAAACATCATTTTGAGTATAATGGAGTAGAACAGATGCTTTTGTTGTAAAACTATTTTTTTAACTTCGGTACCCCGTAACAGCACATTAGGCCCGAAACACAAGTTATTTACATGCCGAAGGTTTGCGAAATCCTCAAAAACACTCCCAAGCATCATTTTGAGTCCAATGGAGTAGAACATATGCTTTTGTTGTAAAACAATTTTTGCAACTTCGGTACCCCGAAACAGTGCATTAGGCCCGAAACACAAGTTATTTACATGCCGATGGTTTACGAAATCCTCCAAAACACTCGCAGACATCATTTTGAGTCTAGTGGAGTAGAACAGATGCTTTTGTTGCAAAACCATTTTTGCAACTTTGGTACCCCGTAAAAGTGCATTCAGGCCCGAAAGACAAGTTATTTACATACCGAAGGTTTGCGGAATCCTCCAAAACACTCCCAAACACCATTTTGAGTCTAATGGAGTAGAACGGATGCTTTTGTTGCAAAAACATTTTTGCAAGTTCGGTACCCCGTAACAGTGCATTAGTCCCGAAACACAAGTTATTTAAATGCCGAAGGTTTGCGAAATCCTCCAAAACACTCCGAAACATCATTTTGAGTCTAATGGAGTAGAACATATGCTTTTGTCGCAAAACCATTTTTGCAACTTCGGTACCCCGTAACAGTGCATTAAGGCCCGAAACACAAGTTATTACGTGCCGAAGGTTTGCGAAAACCTCCAAAAGACTGCCAAACATCATTTTGAGTATAATGGAGTAGAACAGATGCTTTTGTTGTAAAACTATTTTTTTAACTTCGGTACCCCGTAACAGCACATTAGGCCCGAAACACAAGTTATTTACATGCCGAAGGTTTGCGAAATCCTCCAAAACACTCCCAAACATCATTTTGAGTCTGATGGAGTAGAACGGATGCTTTTGTTGCAAAATCATTTTTGCAAGTTCGGTACCCCGTAACCGTGAATTAGGCCCGAAACACAAGTTATTTACATGTCGAAGGTTTGCAAAATCCTCCAAAACACTCCCAAACATCATTTTGAGTCTAATGGAGTAGAACGGATGCTTTTGTTGCAAAACCATTTTTGCAACTTCGGTACCCTGTAACAGTGCATTAGGCCCGAAACACAAGTTATTTACATGCCGAAGGTTTGTGAAATCCTCCAAAACACTCCGAAACATCATTTTGTGTCTAATGGAGTACACATATGCTTTTGTTGCAAAACCATTTTTGCAACTTCGGTACGCCGTAACTATGCATTCAGCCCTGCAACACAAGTTATCTACATGCCGAAGGTTTCCGAAATGCTCCAAAACACACCCAAGCATCATTTTGAGTCTAATGGAGTAGAACATATGCTTTTGTTGCAAAACCATTTTTGCAACTTCGGTACCCCGTAACAGAGAATTAGGCCCGAAACACAAGTTATTTACATGCTGATGGTTTGCGAAATCCTCCAAAACACTCGCAAACATCATTTTGAGTCTAATGGAGTACAACAGATGCTTTTGTTGCAAAACCATTTTTGCAACTTTGGTACCCCGTAACAGTGTATTCAGGCCCGAAAGACAAGTTATTTACATGCCGAAGGTTTGCGGAATCCTCCAAAACACTCTCAAACATCATTTTGAGTCTAATGAAGTAGAACATATGCTTTTGTTGCAAAACCATGTTTGCAAATTCGGTACCCCGTAACAGTGCATTCAGGCCCGAAACACAAGTTATTTACATGCCGAAGGTTAGCGAAATGCAACACTCCGAAACATCATTTTGAGTCTAATGGAGTAGAACAGATGCTTTTGCTGCAAAACCATTTCTGCAACTTCGGTACCCCGTAACAGTGCATTAGTCCCGAAACACAAGTTATTACGTGCCGAAGGTTTGCGAAATCCTCCTAAACACTCGGAAACATCATTTTGAGTCTAATGGAGTACACATATGCTTTTGTTGCAAAACCATTTTTGCAACTTTGGTACGCCGTAACTGTGCATTCAGCCCTGAAACACAAGTTATTTACATGTCGAAGGTTTGCGAAATGCTCCAAAACACTCCCAAGCATCATTTTTAGTCTAATGGAGTAGAACATATGCTTTTGTTGCGAAACCATTTTTGGAACTTCGGTATCCCGTAACTGTGCATTCAGGCCCGAAACACAAGTTATTTACGTGCCGAAGGTTTCCGAAATCCTCCAAAACACTCCCAAACGTCATTTTGAGTCTGATGGAGTAGAACGGATGCTTTTGTTGCAAAACTATTTTTGCAACTTCGGTATCCCGTAACAGCGCATTAGGCCCAAAACACAAGTTATTTATATGCCGAAGGTTTGCGAAATGCTCCAAAACGCTCCCAAACATCATTTTGAGTCTAATGGAGTAGAACGGATGCTTTTGTTGCAAAATCATTTTTGCAAGTTCGGTACCCCGTAACAATGCATTAGTCCCGAAACACGAGTTATTTAAATGCCGAAGGTTTGCGAAATCCTCCAAAACACTCCGAAACATCATTTTGAGTCTAATGGAGTAGAACATATGCTTTTGTTGCAAAACCATTTTTGCAACTTCGGTACCCCGTAACAGTTCATTCAGGCCCGAAACACAAGTTATTACGTGCCGAAGGTTTGCGAAAACCTCCAAAAGACTTCCAAACATCATTTTGAGTATAATGGAGTAGAACAGATGCTTTTGTTGTAAAACTATTTTTTTAACTTCGGTACCCCGTAACAGCACATTAGGCCCGAAACACAAGTTATTTACATGCCGAAGGTTGGCGAAATCCTCAAAAACACTCCCAAGCATCATTTTGAGTCCAATGGAGTAGAACATATGCTTTTGTTGTAAAACAATTTTTGCAACTTCGGTACCCCGTAACAGTGCATTAGGCCCGAAACACAAGTTATTTACATGCCGATGGTTTACGAAATCCTCCAAAACACTCGCAGACATCATTTTGAGTCTAGTGGAGTAGAACAGATGCTTTTGTTGCAAAACCATTTTTGCAACTTTGGTACCCCGTAAAAGTGCATTCAGGCCCGAAAGACAAGTTATTTACATACCGAAGGTTTGCGGAATCCTCCAAAACACTCCCAAACACCATTTTGAGTCTAATGGAGTAGAACGGATGCTTTTGTTGCAAAAACATTTTTGCAAGTTCGGTACCCCGTAACAGTGCATTAGTCCCGAAACACAAGTTATTTAAATGCCGAAGGTTTGCGAAATCCTCCAAAACACTCCGAAACATCATTTTGAGTCTAATGTAGTAGAACATATGCTTTTGTTGCAAAACCATTTTTGCAACTTCGGTACCCCGTAACAGTGCATTCAGGCCCGAAACACAAGTTATTACGTGCCGAAGGTTTGCGAAAACCTCCAAAAGACTGCCAAACATCATTTTGAGTATAATGGAGTAGAACAGATGCTTTTGTTGTAAAACTATTTTTTAACTTCGGTACCCCGTAACAGCACATTAGGCCCGAAACACAAGTTATTTACATGCCGAAGGTTTGCGAAATCCTCCAAAACACTCCCAAGCATCATTTTGAGTCTAATGGAGTAGAACATATGCTTTTGTTGTAAAACCATTTTTGCAACTTCGGTACCCCGTAACAGTGCATTAGGCCCGAAACACAAGTCATTTACAAGCCGATGGTTTGTGAAATCCCCCAAAACACTCGCAAACATCATTTTGAGTCTAGTGGAGTAGAACAGATGCTTTTGTTGCAAAACCATTTTTGCAACTTTGGTACCCCGTAAAAGTGCATTCAGGCCTGAAAGACAAGTTATTTACATGCCGAAGGTTTGCGGAATCCTCCAAAACACTCTCAAACATCATTTTGAGTCTAATGGAGTAGAACATATGCTTTTGTTGCAAAACCATTTTTGCAACTTTGGTACCCCGTAAAAGTGCATTCAGGCCTGAAAGACAAGTTATTTACATACCGAAGGTTTGCGAAATCCTCCAAAACACTCCCAAACATCATTTTGAGTCTGATGGAGTAGAACGGATGCTTTTGTTGCAAAATCATTTTTGCAAGTTCGGTAACCCGTAACCGTGAATTAGGCCCGAAACATAAGTTATTTACATGTCGAAGGTTTGCAAAATCCTCCAAAACACTCCCAAACATCATTTTGAGTCTAATGGAGTAGAACGGATGCTTTTGTTGCAAAACCATTTTTGCAACTTCGGTACCCTGTAACAGTGCATTAGGCCCGAAACACAAGTTATTTACATGCTGAAGGTTTGTGAAATCCTCCAAAACACTTCGAAACATCATTTTGAGTCTAATGGAGTACACATATGCTTTTGTTGCAAAACTATTTTTGCAACTTCGGTACGCCGTAACTATGCATTCAGCCCTGCAACACAAGTTATCTACATGCCGAAGGTTTCCGAAATGCTCCAAAACACACCCAAGCATCATTTTGAGTCTAATGGAGTAGAACATATGCTTTTGTTGCAAAACCATTTTTGCAACTTCGGTACCCCGTAACAGAGAATTAGGCCCGAAACACAAGTTATTTACATGCTGATGGTTTGCGAAATCCTCCAAAACACTCGCAAACATCATTTTGAGTCTAATGGAGTACAACAGATGCTTTTGTTGCAAAACCATTTTTGCAACTTTGGTACCCCGTAACAGTGTATTCAGGCCCGAAAGACAAGTTATTTACATGCCGAAGGTTTGCGGAATCCTCCAAAACACTCTCAAACATCATTTTGAGTCTAATGAAGTAGAACATATGCTTTTGTTGCAAAACCATGTTTGCAAATTCGGTACCCCGTAACAGTGCATTCAGGCCCGAAACACAAGTTATTTACATGCCGAAGGTTAGCGAAATGCAACACTCCGAAACATCATTTTGAGTCTAATGGAGTAGAACAGATGCTTTTGCTGCAAAACCATTTCTGCAACTTCGGTACCCCGTAACAGTGCATTAGTCCCGAAACACAAGTTATTACGTGCCGAAGGTTTGCGAAATCCTCCTAAACACTCGGAAACATCATTTTGAGTCTAATGGAGTACACATATGCTTTTGTTGCAAAACCATTTTTGCAACTTTGGTACGCCGTAACTGTGCATTCAGCCCTGAAACACAAGTTATTTACATGTCGAAGGTTTGCGAAATGCTCCAAAACACTCCCAAGCATCATTTTTAGTCTAATGGAGTAGAACATATGCTTTTGTTGCGAAACCATTTTTGGAACTTCGGTATCCCGTAACTGTGCATTCAGGCCCGAAACACAAGTTATTTACGTGCCGAAGGTTTCCGAAATCCTCCAAAACACTCCCAAACGTCATTTTGAGTCTGATGGAGTAGAACGGATGCTTTTGTTGCAAAACTATTTTTGCAACTTCGGTATCCCGTAACAGCGCATTAGGCCCAAAACACAAGTTATTTATATGCCGAAGGTTTGCGAAATGCTCCAAAACGCTCCCAAACATCATTTTGAGTCTAATGGAGTAGAACGGATGCTTTTGTTGCAAAATCATTTTTGCAAGTTCGGTACCCCGTAACAATGCATTAGTCCCGAAACACGAGTTATTTAAATGCCGAAGGTTTGCGAAATCCTCCAAAACACTCCGAAACATCATTTTGAGTCTAATGGAGTAGAACATATGCTTTTGTTGCAAAACCATTTTTGCAACTTCGGTACCCCGTAACAGTTCATTCAGGCCCGAAACACAAGTTATTACGTGCCGAAGGTTTGCGAAAACCTCCAAAAGACTTCCAAACATCATTTTGAGTATAATGGAGTAGAACAGATGCTTTTGTTGTAAAACTATTTTTTTAACTTCGGTACCCCGTAACAGCACATTAGGCCCGAAACACAAGTTATTTACATGCCGAAGGTTTGCGAAATCCTCAAAAACACTCCCAAGCATCATTTTGAGTCCAATGGAGTAGAACATATGCTTTTGTTGTAAAACAATTTTTGCAACTTCGGTACCCCGTAACAGTGCATTAGGCCCGAAACACAAGTTATTTACATGCCGATGGTTTACGAAATCCTCCAAAACACTCGCAGACATCATTTTGAGTCTAGTGGAGTAGAACAGATGCTTTTGTTGCAAAACCATTTTTGCAACTTTGGTACCCCGTAAAAGTGCATTCAGGCCCGAAAGACAAGTTATTTACATACCGAAGGTTTGCGGAATCCTCCAAAACACTCCCAAACACCATTTTGAGTCTAATGGAGTAGAACGGATGCTTTTGTTGCAAAAACATTTTTGCAAGTTCGGTACCCCGTAACAGTGCATTAGTCCCGAAACACAAGTTATTTAAATGCCGAAGGTTTGCGAAATCCTCCAAAACACTCCGAAACATCATTTTGAGTCTAATGTAGTAGAACATATGCTTTTGTTGCAAAACCATTTTTGCAACTTCGGTACCCCGTAACAGTGCATTCAGGCCCGAAACACAAGTTATTACGTGCCGAAGGTTTGCGAAAACCTCCAAAAGACTGCCAAACATCATTTTGAGTATAATGGAGTAGAACAGATGCTTTTGTTGTAAAACTATTTTTTAACTTCGGTACCCCGTAACAGCACATTAGGCCCGAAACACAAGTTATTTACATGCCGAAGGTTTGCGAAATCCTCCAAAACACTCCCAAGCATCATTTTGAGTCTAATGGAGTAGAACATATGCTTTTGTTGTAAAACCATTTTTGCAACTTCGGTACCCCGTAACAGTGCATTAGGCCCGAAACACAAGTCATTTACAAGCCGATGGTTTGTGAAATCCCCCAAAACACTCGCAAACATCATTTTGAGTCTAGTGGAGTAGAACAGATGCTTTTGTTGCAAAACCATTTTTGCAACTTTGGTACCCCGTAAAAGTGCATTCAGGCCTGAAAGACAAGTTATTTACATGCCGAAGGTTTGCGGAATCCTCCAAAACACTCTCAAACATCATTTTGAGTCTAATGGAGTAGAACATATGCTTTTGTTGCAAAACCATTTTTGCAACTTTGGTACCCCGTAAAAGTGCATTCAGGCCTGAAAGACAAGTTATTTACATACCGAAGGTTTGCGAAATCCTCCAAAACACTCCCAAACATCATTTTGAGTCTGATGGAGTAGAACGGATGCTTTTGTTGCAAAATCATTTTTGCAAGTTCGGTAACCCGTAACCGTGAATTAGGCCCGAAACATAAGTTATTTACATGTCGAAGGTTTGCAAAATCCTCCAAAACACTCCCAAACATCATTTTGAGTCTAATGGAGTAGAACGGATGCTTTTGTTGCAAAACCATTTTTGCAACTTCGGTACCCTGTAACAGTGCATTAGGCCCGAAACACAAGTTATTTACATGCTGAAGGTTTGTGAAATCCTCCAAAACACTTCGAAACATCATTTTGAGTCTAATGGAGTACACATATGCTTTTGTTGCAAAACTATTTTTGCAACTTCGGTACGCCGTAACTATGCATTCAGCCCTGCAACACAAGTTATCTACATGCCGAAGGTTAGCGAAATGCAACACTTCGAAACATCATTTTGAGTCTAATGGAGTAGAACAGATGCTTTTGCTGCAAAACCATTTCTGCAACTTCGGTACCCCGTAACAGTGCATTAGTCCCGAAACACAAGTTATTACGTGCCGAAGGTTTGCGAAATCCTCCTAAACACTCGGAAACATCATTTTGAGTCTAATGGAGTACACATATGCTTTTGTTGCAAAACCATTTTTGCAACTTTGGTACGCCGTAACTGTGCATTCAGCCCTGAAACACAAGTTATTTACATGTCGAAGGTTTGCGAAATGCTCCAAAACACTCCCAAGCATCATTTTTAGTCTAATGGAGTAGAACATATGCTTTTGTTGCGAAACCATTTTTGGAACTTCGGTATCCCGTAACTGTGCATTCAGGCCCGAAACACAAGTTATTTACGTGCCGAAGGTTTCCGAAATCCTCCAAAACACTCCCAAACGTCATTTTGAGTCTGATGGAGTAGAACGGATGCTTTTGTTGCAAAACTATTTTTGCAACTTCGGTATCCCGTAACAGCGCATTAGGCCCAAAACACAAGTTATTTATATGCCGAAGGTTTGCGAAATGCTCCAAAACGCTCCCAAACATCATTTTGAGTCTAATGGAGTAGAACGGATGCTTTTGTTGCAAAATCATTTTTGCAAGTTCGGTACCCCGTAACAATGCATTAGTCCCGAAACACGAGTTATTTAAATGCCGAAGGTTTGCGAAATCCTCCAAAACACTCCGAAACATCATTTTGAGTCTAATGGAGTAGAACATATGCTTTTGTTGCAAAACCATTTTTGCAACTTCGGTACCCCGTAACAGTTCATTCAGGCCCGAAACACAAGTTATTACGTGCCGAAGGTTTGCGAAAACCTCCAAAAGACTTCCAAACATCATTTTGAGTATAATGGAGTAGAACAGATGCTTTTGTTGTAAAACTATTTTTTTAACTTCGGTACCCCGTAACAGCACATTAGGCCCGAAACACAAGTTATTTACATGCCGAAGGTTTGCGAAATCCTCAAAAACACTCCCAAGCATCATTTTGAGTCCAATGGAGTAGAACATATGCTTTTGTTGTAAAACAATTTTTGCAACTTCGGTACCCCGTAACAGTGCATTAGGCCCGAAACACAAGTTATTTACATGCCGATGGTTTACGAAATCCTCCAAAACACTCGCAGACATCATTTTGAGTCTAGTGGAGTAGAACAGATGCTTTTGTTGCAAAACCATTTTTGCAACTTTGGTACCCCGTAAAAGTGCATTCAGGCCCGAAAGACAAGTTATTTACATACCGAAGGTTTGCGGAATCCTCCAAAACACTCCCAAACACCATTTTGAGTCTAATGGAGTAGAACGGATGCTTTTGTTGCAAAAACATTTTTGCAAGTTCGGTACCCCGTAACAGTGCATTAGTCCTGAAACACAAGTTATTTAAATGCCGAAGGTTTGCGAAATCCTCCAAAACACTCCGAAACATCATTTTGAGTCTAATGTAGTAGAACATATGCTTTTGTTGCAAAACCATTTTTGCAACTTCGGTACCCCGTAACAGTGCATTCAGGCCCGAAACACAAGTTATTACGTGCCGAAGGTTTGCGAAAACCTCCAAAAGACTGCCAAACATCATTTTGAGTATAATGGAGTAGAACAGATGCTTTTGTTGTAAAACTATTTTTTAACTTCGGTACCCCGTAACAGCACATTAGGCCCGAAACACAAGTTATTTACATGCCGAAGGTTTGCGAAATCCTCCAAAACACTCCCAAGCATCATTTTGAGTCTAATGGAGTAGAACATATGCTTTTGTTGTAAAACCATTTTTGCAACTTCGGTACCCCGTAACAGTGCATTAGGCCCGAAACACAAGTCATTTACAAGCCGATGGTTTGTGAAATCCCCCAAAACACTCGCAAACATCATTTTGAGTCTAGTGGAGTAGAACAGATGCTTTTGTTGCAAAACCATTTTTGCAACTTTGGTACCCCGTAAAAGTGCATTCAGGCCTGAAAGACAAGTTATTTACATGCCGAAGGTTTGCGGAATCCTCCAAAACACTCTCAAACATCATTTTGAGTCTAATGGAGTAGAACATATGCTTTTGTTGCAAAACCATTTTTGCAACTTTGGTACCCCGTAAAAGTGCATTCAGGCCTGAAAGACAAGTTATTTACATACCGAAGGTTTGCGAAATCCTCCAAAACACTCCCAAACATCATTTTGAGTCTGATGGAGTAGAACGGATGCTTTTGTTGCAAAATCATTTTTGCAAGTTCGGTAACCCGTAACCGTGAATTAGGCCCGAAACATAAGTTATTTACATGTCGAAGGTTTGCAAAATCCTCCAAAACACTCCCAAACATCATTTTGAGTCTAATGGAGTAGAACGGATGCTTTTGTTGCAAAACCATTTTTGCAACTTCGGTACCCTGTAACAGTGCATTAGGCCCGAAACACAAGTTATTTACATGCTGAAGGTTTGTGAAATCCTCCAAAACACTTCGAAACATCATTTTGAGTCTAATGGAGTACACATATGCTTTTGTTGCAAAACTATTTTTGCAACTTCGGTACGCCGTAACTATGCATTCAGCCCTGCAACACAAGTTATCTACATGCCGAAGGTTAGCGAAATGCAACACTTCGAAACATCATTTTGAGTCTAATGGAGTAGAACAGATGCTTTTGCTGCAAAACCATTTCTGCAACTTCGGTACCCCGTAACAGTGCATTAGTCCCGAAACACAAGTTATTACGTGCCGAAGGTTTGCGAAATCCTCCTAAACACTCGGAAACATCATTTTGAGTCTAATGGAGTACACATATGCTTTTGTTGCAAAACCATTTTTGCAAATTTGGTACGCCGTAACTGTGCATTCAGCCCTGAAACACAAGTTATTTACATGTCGAAGGTTTGCGAAATGCTCCAAAACACTCCCAAGCATCATTTTCAGTCTAATGGAGTAGAACATATGCTTTTGTTGCAAAACCATTTTTGCAACTTCGGTACCCCGTAACAGTGAATTAGGCCCGAAACACAAGTTATTTACATGCCGATGGTTTGCGAAATCCTCCAAAACACTCGCAAACATCATTTTGAGTCTAATGGAGTACAACAGATGCTTTTGTTGCAAAACCATTTTTGCAACTTCGGTACCCCGTAACAGTGTATTCAGGCCCAAAAGACAAGTTATTTACATGCCGAAGGTTTGCGGAATCCTCCAAAACACTCTCAAACATCATTTTGAGTCTAATGGAGTAGAACATATGCTTTTGTTGCAAAACCATGTTTGCAAATTCGGTACCCCGTAACAGTGCATTCAGGCCCGAAACACAAGTTATTTACATGCCGAAGGTTAGCGAAATGCAACACTCCGAAATATCATTTTGAGTCTAATGGAGTAGAACAGATGCTTTTGCTGCAAAACCATTTCTGCAACTTCGGTACCCCGTAACAGTGCATTAGTCCCGAAACACAAGTTTTTACGTGCCGAAGGTTTGCGAAATCCTCCTAAACACTCGGAAACATCATTTTGAGTCTAATGGAGTACACATATGCTTTTGTTGCAAAACCATTTTTGCAACTTTGGTACGCCGTAACTGTGCATTCAGCCCTGAAACATAAGTTATTTACATGTCGAAGGTTTGCGAAATGCTCCAAAACACTCCCAAGCATCATTTTCAGTCTAATGGAGTAGAACATATGCTTTTGTTGCGAAACCATTTTTGGAACTTCGGTATCCCGTAACTGTGCATTCAGGCCCGAAACACAAGTTATTTACGTGCCGAAGGTTTCCGAAATCCTCCAAAACACTCCCAAACGTCATTTTGAGTCTGATGGAGTAGAACGGATGCTTTTGTTGCAAAACTATTTTTGCAACTTCGGTACCCCGTAACATCGCATTAGGCCCAAAACACAAGTTATTTATATGCCGAAGGTTTGCGAAATGCTCCAAAACGCTCCCAAACATCATTTTGAGTCTAATGGAGTAGAACGGATGCTTTTGTTGCAAAATAATTTTTGCAAGTTCGGTACCCCGTAACAATGCATTAGTCCCGAAACACGAGTTATTTAAATGCCGAAGGTTTGCGAAATCCTCCAAAACACTCCGAAACATCATTTTGAGTCTAATGGAGTAGAACATATGCTTTTGTTGCAAAACCATTTTTGCAACTTCGGTACCCCGTAACAGTGCATTCAGGCCCGAAACACAAGTTATTACGTGCCGAAGGTTTGCGAAAACCTCCAAAAGACTTCCAAACATCATTTTGAGTATAATGGAGTAGAACAGATGCTTTTGTTGTAAAACTATTTTTTTAACTTCGGTACCCCGTAACAGCACATTAGGCCCGAAACACAAGTTATTTACATGCCGAAGGTTTGCGAAATCCTCAAAAACACTCCCAAGCATCATTTTGAGTCCAATGGAGTAGAACATATGCTTTTGTTGTAAAACCATTTTTGCAACTTCGGTACCCCGTAACAGTGCATTAGGCCCGAAACACAAGTTATTTACATGCCGATGGTTTGCGAAATCCTCCAAAACACTCGCAAACATCATTTTGAGTCTAGTGGAGTACAACAGATGCTTTTGTTGCAAAACCATTTTTGCAACTTTGGTACCCCGTAAAAGTGCATTTAGGCCCGAAAGACAAGTTATTTACATACCGAAGGTTTGCGGAATCCTCCAAAACACTCCCAAACATCATTTTGAGTCTAATGGAGTAGAACGGATGCTTTTGTTGCAAAATCATTTTTGCAAGTTCGGTACCCCGTAACAGTGCATTAGTCCCGAAACACAAGTTATTTAAATGCCGAAGGTTTGCGAAATCCTCCAAAACACTCCGAAACATCATTTTGAGTCTAATGTAGTAGAACATATGCTTTTGTTGCAAAACCATTTTTGCAACTTCGGTACCCCGTAACAGTGCATTCAGGCCCGAAACACAAGTTATTACGTGCCGAAGGTTTGCGAAAACCTCCAAAAGACTGCCAAACATCATTTTGAGTATAATGGAGTAGAACAGATGCTTTTGTTGTAAAACTATTTTTTTAACTTCGGTGCCCCGTAACAGCACATTAGGCCCGAAACACAAGTTATTTACATGCCGAAGGTTTGCGAAATCCTCCAAAACACTCCCAAGCATCATTTTGAGTCTAATGGAGTAGAACATATGCTTTTGTTGTAAAACCATTTTTGCAACTTCGGTACCCCGTAATAGTGCATTAGGCCCGAAACACAAGTCATTTACAAGCCGATGGTTTGCGAAATCCTCCAAAACACTCGCAAACATCATTTTGAGTCTAGTGGAGTAGAACAGATGCTTTTGTTGCAAAACCATTTTTGCAACTTTGGTACCCCGTAAAAGTGCATTCAGGCCTGAAAGACAAGTTATTTACATGCCGAAGGTTTGCGGAATCCTCCAAAACACTCTCAAACATCATTTTGAGTCTAATGGAGTAGAACATATGCTTTTGTTGCAAAACCATTTTTGCAACTTTGGTACCCCGTAAAAGTGCATTCAGGCCTGAAAGACAAGTTATTTACATGCCGAAGGTTTGCGGAATCCTCCAAAACACTCCCAAACATCATTTTGAGTCTAATGGAGTAGAACGGATGCTTTTGTTGCAAAATCATTTTTGCAAGTTCGGTACCCCGTAACAGTGCATTAGTCCCGAAACACAAGTTATTTAAATGCCGAAGGTTTGCGAAATCCTTCAAAACACTCCGAAACATCATTTTGAGTCTAATGGAGTAGAACATATGCTTTTGTTGCAAAACCATTTTTGCAACTTCGGTACCCCGTAACAGTGCATTCAAGCCCGAAACACAAGTTATTACGTGCCGAAGGTTTGCGAAAACCTCCAAAAGACTGCCAAACATCATTTTGAGTATAATGGATTAGAACAGATGCTTTTGTTGTAAAACTATTTTTTTAGCTTCGGTACCCCGTAACAGCACATTAGGCCCGAAACACAAGTTATTTACATGCCGAAGGTTTGCGAAATCCTCCAAAACACTCCCAAACATCATTTTGAGTCTAATGGAGTAGAACGGATGCTTTTGTTGCAAAACCATTTTTGCAACTTCGGTACCCCGTAACAGTGCATTAGGCCCGAAACAGAAGTTATTTACATACCGAAGGTTTATGAAATCCTCCAAAACACTCCGAAACATCATTTTGAGTCTAATGGAGTACACATATGCTTTTGTTGCAAAACCATTTTTGCAACTTCGGTACGCCGTAACTATGCATTCAGCCCTGCAACACAAGTTATCTACATGCCGAAGGTTTCCGAAATGCTCCAAAACACTCCCAAGCATCATTTTGAGTCTAATGGAGTAGAACATATGCTTTTGTTGCAAAACCATTTTTGCAACTTCGGTACCCCGTAACAGTGAATTAGGCCCGAAACACAAGTTATTTACATGCCGATGGTTTGCGAAATCCTCCAAAACACTCGAAAACATCATTTTGAGTCTAATGGAGTACAACAGATGCTTTTGTTGCAAAACCATTTTTGCAACTTTGGTACCCCGTAACAGTGTATTCAGGCCCGAAAGACAAGTTATTTACATGCCGAAGGTTTGCGGAATCCTCCAAAACACTCTCAAACATCATTTTGAGTCTAATGGAGTAGAACATATGCTTTTGTTGCAAAACCATGTTTGCAAATTCGGTACCCCGTAACAGTGCATTCAGGCCCGAAACACAAGTTATTTACATGCCGAAGGTTAGCGAAATGCAACACTCCGAAACATCATCTTGAGTCTAATGGAGTAGAACAGATGCTTTTGCTGCAAAACCATTTTTGCAACTTCGGTACCCCGTAACAGTGCATTAGTCCCGAAACACAAGTTATTACGTGCCGAAGGTTTGCGAAATCCTCCTAAACACTCGGAAACATCATTTTGAGTCTAATGGAGTACACATATGCTTTTGTTGCAAAACCATTTTTGCAACTTTGGTACGCCGTAACTGTGCATTCAGCCCTGAAACACAAGTTATTTACATGTCGAAGGTTTGCGAAATGCTCCAAAACACTCCCAAGCATCATTTTCAGTCTAATGGAGTAGAACATATGCTTTTGTTGCGAAACCATTTTTGGAACTTCGGTATCCCGTAACTGTGCATTCAGGCCCGAAACACAAGTTATTTACGTGCCGAAGGTTTCCGAAATCCTCCAAAACACTCCCAAACGTCATTTTGAGTCTGATGGAGTAGAACGGATGCTTTTGTTGCAAAACTATTTTTGCAACTTCTGTACCCCGTAACAGCGCATTAGGACCAAAACACAAGTTATTTATATGCCGAAGGTTTGCGAAATGCTCCAAAACGCTCCCAAACATCATTTTGAGTCTAATGGAGTAGAACGGATGCTTTTGTTGCAAAATCATTTTTGCAAGTTCGGTACCCCGTAACAATGCATTAGTCCCGAAACACGAGTTATTTAAATGCCGAAGGTTTGCGAAATCCTCCAAAACACTCCGAAACATCATTTTGAGTCTAATGGAGTAGAACATATGCTTTTGTTGCAAAACCATTTTTGCAACTTCGGTACCCCGTAACAGTGCATTCAGGCCCGAAACACAAGTTATTACGTGCCGAAGGTTTGCGAAAACCTCCAAAAGACTTCCAAACATCATTTTGAGTATAATGGAGTAGAATAGATGCTTTTGTTGTAAAACTATTTTTTTAACTTCGGTACCCCGTAACAGCACATTAGGCCCGAAACACAAGTTATTTACATGCCGAAGGTTTGCGAAATCCTCCAAAACACTCCCAGGCATCATTTTGAGTCCAATGGAGTAGAACATATGCTTTTGCTGTAAAACCATTTTTGCAACTTCGGTACCCCGTAACAGTGCATTAGGCCCGAAACACAAGTTATTTACATGCCGATGGTTTGCGAAATCCTCCAAAACACTCGCAAACATCATTTTGAGTCTAATGGAGTAGAACATATGCTTTTGTTGCAAAACCATTTTTGCAACTTTGGTACCCCGTAACAGTGCATTAGGCCCGAAACACAAGTTATCTACATGCCGAAGGTTTGCGAAATGCACCAAAACACTCCCAAGCATCATTTTGAGTCTAATGTAGTAGAACATATGCTTTTGTTGCAAAACCATTTTTGCAACTTTGGTACCCTGCAACAGTGCATTAGTCCCGAAACACAAGTTATTTACATGCCGATGGTTTGCGAAATCCTCCAAAACACTCGCATACATCATTTTGAGTTTAATGGAGTAGAACAGATGCTTTTGTTGCAAAACCATTTTTGCAACTTTGGTACCCCGTAACAGTGTATTCAGGCCCGAAAGACAAGTTATTTACATGCCGAAGGTTTGCGAAATCCTCCAAAACACTCCGAAACATCATTTTGAGTCTAATGGAGTAGAACATATGCTTTTGTTGCAAAACCATGTTTGCAACTTCGGTACCCCGTAACAGTGCATTCGAGCCCGAAACACAAGTTATTTACATGCCGAAGGTTAGCGAAATGCAACACTCCGAAACATCATTTTGAGTCTAATGGAGTAGAACAGATGCTTTTGTTGCAAAACCATTTTTGCAACTTCGGTACCCCGTGACAGTGCATTAGTCCCGAAACACAAGTTATTACGTGCCGAAGGTTTGCGAAATCTTCCAAAACACTCGGAAACATCATTTTGAGTCTAATGGAGTACACATGCTTTTGTTGCAAAACCATTTTTGCAACTTCGGTACACCGTAACTGTGCATTCAGCCCTGAAACACAAGTTATTTACATGTCGAAGGTTTGCGAAATGCTCCAAAACACTCCCAAGCATCATTTTCAGTCTAATGGAGTAGAACATATGCTTTTGTTGCAAAACCATTTTTGCAACTTCGGTATCGCGTAACTGTGCATTCAGGCCCGAAACACAAGTTATTTACGTGCCGAAGGTTTCTGAAATCCTCCAAAACACTCCCAAACGTCATTTTAAGTCTGATGGAGTAGAACGGATGCTTTTGTTGCAAAACCATTTTTGCAACTTCGGTACCCCGTAACAGCGCATTAGGCCCAAAACACAAGTTATTTATATGCCGAAGGTTTGCGAAATGCTCCAAAACGCTCCCAAACATCATTTTGAGTCTAATGGAGTAGAACGGATGCTTTTGATGCAAAATCATTTTTGCAAGTTCGGTACCCCGTAACAGTGCATTAGTCCCGAAACACAAGTTATTTAAATGCCGAAGGTTTGCGAAATCCTCCAAAACACTCCGAAACATCATTTTGAGTCTAATGGAGTAGAACATATGCTTTTGTTGCAAAACCATTTTTGCAACTTCGGTACCCCGTAATAGTGCATTCAGGCCCGAAACACAAGTTATTACGTGCCGATGGTTTGCGAAATCCTCCAAAACACTCGCAAACATCATTTTGAGTCTAGTGTAGTAGAACAGATGCTTTTGTTGCAAAACCATTTTTGCAACTTTGGTATCCCGTAAAAGTGCATTCAGGCCCGAAAGACAAGTTATTTACATGACGAAGGTTTGCGGAATCCTCCAAAACACTCCCAAAAATCATTTTGAGTCTAATGGAGTAGAACGGATGCTTTTGTTGCAAAATCATTTTTGCAAGTTCGGTACCCCGTAACAGTGCATTAGTCCCGAAACACAAGTTATTTAAATGCCGAAGGTTTGCAAAATCCTCCAAAACACTCCGAAACATCATTTTGAGTCTAATGTAGTAGAACATATGCTTTTGTTGCAAAACCATTTTTGCAACTTCGGTACCCCGTAACAGTGCATTCAGGCCCGAAACACATGTTATTACGTGCCGAAGGTTTGCGAAAACCTCCAAAAGACTGCCAAACATCATTTTGAGTATAATGGAGTAGAACAGATGCTTTTGTTGTAAAACTATTTTTTTAACTTCGGTACCCCGTAACAGCACATTAGGCCCGAAACACAAGTTATTTACACGCCGAAGGTTTGCGAAATCCTCCAAAACACTCCCAAACATCATTTTGAGTCTAATGGAGTAGAACATATGCTTTTGTTGCAAAACCATTTTTGCAACTTCGGTACCCCGTAACAGTGCATTAGGCCCGAAACAAAAGTTATTTACGTGCCGATGGTTTGCGAAATCCTCCAAAACACTCGCAAACATCATATTGAGTCTAATGGAGTAGAACAGATGCTTTTGTTGCAAAACCATTTTTGCAACTTTGGTACCCCGTAACAGTGTATTCAGGCCCGAAAGACAAGTTATTTACATGCCGAAGGTTTGCGGAATCCTCCAAAACACTCCCAAACATCATTTTGAGTCTAATGGAGTAGAACGGATGCTTTTGTTGCAAAACCATTTTTGCAAGTTCGGTACCCCGTAACAGTGCATTAGGCCCGAAACACAAGTTATTTACATGCCGAAGGTTTGCTAAATCCTCCAAAACACTCTGAAACATCATTTTGAGTCTAATGGAGTAGAACATATGCCTTTGTTGCAAAACCATGTTTGCAACTTCGGTACCCCGTAACAGTGCATTCGGGCCCGAAACACAAGTTATTTACATGCCGAAGGTTAGCGAAATGCAACACTCCGAAACATCATTTTGAGTCTAATAGAGTAGAACAGATGCTTTTGTTGCAAAACCATTTTTGCAACTTTGGTACCCCGTAACAGTGCATTAGTCCCGAAACACAAGTTATTACGTGCCGAAGGTTTGCGAAATCTTCCAAAACACTCGGAAACATCATTTTGAGTCTAATGGAGTACACATATGCTTTTGTTGCAAAACCATTTTTGCAACTTCGGTACGCCGTAACTGTGCATTCAGCCCTGAAACACAAGTTATTTACATGTCGAAGGTTTGCGAAATGCTCCAAAACACTCCCAAGCATCATTTTCAGTCTAATGGAGTAGAACATATGATTTTGTTGCAAAACCATTTTTGCAACTTTGGTATCCCGTAACTGTGCATTCAGGCCCGAAACACAAGTTATTTACGTGCCGAAGGTTTCCGAAATCCTCCAAAACACTCCCAAACGTCATTTTGAGTCTGATAGAGTAGAACGGATGCTTTTGTTGCAAAACCATTTTTGCAACTTCGGTACCCCGTAACAGCGCATTAGGCCCAAAACACAAGTTATTTATATGCCGAAGGTTTGCGAAATGCTCCAAAACGCTCCCAAACATCATTTTGAGTCTAATGGAGTAGAACGGATGCTTTTGTTGCAAAATCATTTTTGCAAGTTCGGTACCCCGTAACAGTGCATTAGTCCCGAAACACAAGTTATTTAAATGCCGAAGGTTTGCGAAATCCTCCAAAACACTCCGAAACATCATTTTGAGTCTAATGGAGTAGAACATATGCTTTTGTTGCAAAACCATTTTTGCAACTTCGGTACCCCGTAACAGTGCATTCAGGCCCGAAACACAAGTTATTACGTGCCGAAGGTTTGCGAAAACCTCCAAAAGACTACCAAACATCATTTTGAGTATAATGGAGTAGAACAGATGCTTTTGTTGTAAAACTATTTTTTTAACTTCGGTACCCCGTAACAGCACATTAGGCCCGAAACACAAGTTATTTACATGCCGAAGGTTTGCAAAATCCTCCAAAACACTCCCAAGCATCATTTTGAGTCCAATGGAGTAGAACATATGCTTTTGTTGTAAAACCATTTTTGCAACTTCGGTACCCCGTAACAGTGCATTAGGCCCGAAACACAAGTTATTTACATGCCGATAGTTTGCGAAATCCTCCAAAACACTCGCAAACATCATTTTGAGTCTAGTGGAGTAGAACAGATGCTTTTGTTGCAAAACCATTTTTGCAACTTTGGTACCCCGTAACAGTGTATTCAGGCCCGAAAGACAAGTTATTTACATGCCGAAGGTTTGCGGAATCCTCCAAAACACTCCCAAGCATCATTTTGAGTCCAATGGAGTAGAACATATGCTTTTGTTGTAAAACCATTTTTGCAACTTCGGTACCCCGTAACAGTGCATTAGGCCCGAAACACAAGTTATTTACATGCCGATAGTTTGCGAAATCCTCCAAAACACTCGCAAACATCATTTTGAGTCTAGTGGAGTAGAACAGATGCTTTTGTTGCAAAACCATTTTTGCAACTTTGGTACCCCGTAAAAGTGCATTCAGGCCCGAAAGACAAGTTATTTACATGACGAAGGTTTGCGGAATCCTCCAAAACACTCCCAAAAATCATTTTGAGTCTAATGGAGTAGAACGGATGCTTTTGTTGCAAAATCATTTTTGCAAGTTCGGTACCCCGTAACAGTGCATTAGTCCCGAAACACAAGTTATTTAAATGCCGAAGGTTTGCGAAATCCTCCAAAACACTCCGAAACATCATTTTGAGTCTAATGTAGTAGAACATATGCTTTTGTTGCAAAACCATTTTTGCAACTTCGGTACCCCGTAACAGTGCATTCAGGCCCGAAACACATGTTATTACGTGCCGAAGGTTTGCGAAAACCTCCAAAAGACTGCCAAACATCATTTTGAGTATAATGGAGTAGAACAGATGCTTTTGTTGTAAAACTATTTTTTTAACTTCGGTACCCCGTAACAGCACATTAGGCCCGAAACACAAGTTATTTACACGCCGAAGGTTTGCGAAATCCTCCAAAACACTCCCAAACATCATTTTGAGTCTAATGGAGTAGAACAGATGCTTTTGTTGCAAAACCATTTTTGCAACTTTGGTACCCCGTAACAGTGTATTCAGGCCCGAAAGACAAGTTATTTACATGCCGAAGGTTTGCGGAATCCTCCAAAACACTCCCAAACATTATTTTGAGTCTAATGGAGTAGAACGAATGCTTTTGTTGCAAAACCATTTTTGCAAGTTCGGTACCCCGTAACAATGCATTAGGCCCGAAACACAAGTTATTTACATGCCGAAGGTTGGCGAAATCCTCCAAAACACTCCGAAACATCATTTTGAGTCTAATGGAGTAGAACATATGCTTTTGTTGCAAAACCATTTTTGCAACTTCGGTACCCCGTAACAGTGCATTCAGGCCCGAAACACAAGTTATTACGTGCCGAAGGTTTGCGAAAACCTCCAAAAGACTGCCAAACATCATTTTGAGTATAATGGAGAAGAATAGATGCTTTTGTGGTAAAACTATTTTTTTAACTTCGGTACCCCGTAACAGTGCATTAGGCCCGAAACACAAGTTATTTACATGCCGAAGGTTTGCGAAATCCTCTAAAACACTCCGAAACATCATTTTGAGTCTAATGGAGTACACATATGCTTTTGTAGCAAAACCATTTTTGCAAGTTCGGTACGCCGTAACTATGCATTCAGCCCTGCAACACAAGTTATCTACATGCCGAAGGTTTGCGAAATGCAACAAAATACTCCCAAGCATCATTTTGAGTCTAATGGAGTAGAACATATGCTTTTGTTGCAAAACCATTTTTGCAACTTCGGTACCCCGTAATAGTGCATTCAGGCCCGAAACACAAGTTATTACGTGCCGATGGTTTGCGAAATCCTCCAAAACACTCGCAAACATCATTTTGAGTCTAGTGTAGTAGAACAGATGCTTTTGTTGCAAAACCATTTTTGCAACTTTGGTATCCCGTAAAAGTGCATTCAGGCCCGAAAGACAAGTTATTTACATGACGAAGGTTTGCGGAATCCTCCAAAACACTCCCAAAAATCATTTTGAGTCTAATGGAGTAGAACGGATGCTTTTGTTGCAAAATCATTTTTGCAAGTTCGGTACCCCGTAACAGTGCATTAGTCCCGAAACACAAGTTATTTAAATGCCGAAGGTTTGCAAAATCCTCCAAAACACTCCGAAACATCATTTTGAGTCTAATGTAGTAGAACATATGCTTTTGTTGCAAAACCATTTTTGCAACTTCGGTACCCCGTAACAGTGCATTCAGGCCCGAAACACATGTTATTACGTGCCGAAGGTTTGCGAAAACCTCCAAAAGACTGCCAAACATCATTTTGAGTATAATGGAGTAGAACAGATGCTTTTGTTGTAAAACTATTTTTTTAACTTCGGTACCCCGTAACAGCACATTAGGCCCGAAACACAAGTTATTTACACGCCGAAGGTTTGCGAAATCCTCCAAAACACTCCCAAACATCATTTTGAGTCTAATGGAGTAGAACATATGCTTTTGTTGCAAAACCATTTTTGCAACTTCGGTACCCCGTAACAGTGCATTAGGCCCGAAACAAAAGTTATTTACGTGCCGATGGTTTGCGAAATCCTCCAAAACACTCGCAAACATCATATTGAGTCTAATGGAGTAGAACAGATGCTTTTGTTGCAAAACCATTTTTGCAACTTTGGTACCCCGTAACAGTGTATTCAGGCCCGAAAGACAAGTTATTTACATGCCGAAGGTTTGCGGAATCCTCCAAAACACTCCCAAACATCATTTTGAGTCTAATGGAGTAGAACGGATGCTTTTGTTGCAAAACCATTTTTGCAAGTTCGGTACCCCGTAACAGTGCATTAGGCCCGAAACACAAGTTATTTACATGCCGAAGGTTTGCTAAATCCTCCAAAACACTCTGAAACATCATTTTGAGTCTAATGGAGTAGAACATATGCCTTTGTTGCAAAACCATGTTTGCAACTTCGGTACCCCGTAACAGTGCATTCGGGCCCGAAACACAAGTTATTTACATGCCGAAGGTTAGCGAAATGCAACACTCCGAAACATCATTTTGAGTCTAATAGAGTAGAACAGATGCTTTTGTTGCAAAACCATTTTTGCAACTTTGGTACCCCGTAACAGTGCATTAGTCCCGAAACACAAGTTATTACGTGCCGAAGGTTTGCGAAATCTTCCAAAACACTCGGAAACATCATTTTGAGTCTAATGGAGTACACATATGCTTTTGTTGCAAAACCATTTTTGCAACTTCGGTACGCCGTAACTGTGCATTCAGCCCTGAAACACAAGTTATTTACATGTCGAAGGTTTGCGAAATGCTCCAAAACACTCCCAAGCATCATTTTCAGTCTAATGGAGTAGAACATATGATTTTGTTGCAAAACCATTTTTGCAACTTTGGTATCCCGTAACTGTGCATTCAGGCCCGAAACACAAGTTATTTACGTGCCGAAGGTTTCCGAAATCCTCCAAAACACTCCCAAACGTCATTTTGAGTCTGATAGAGTAGAACGGATGCTTTTGTTGCAAAACCATTTTTGCAACTTCGGTACCCCGTAACAGCGCATTAGGCCCAAAACACAAGTTATTTATATGCCGAAGGTTTGCGAAATGCTCCAAAACGCTCCCAAACATCATTTTGAGTCTAATGGAGTAGAACGGATGCTTTTGTTGCAAAATCATTTTTGCAAGTTCGGTACCCCGTAACAGTGCATTAGTCCCGAAACACAAGTTATTTAAATGCCGAAGGTTTGCGAAATCCTCCAAAACACTCCGAAACATCATTTTGAGTCTAATGGAGTAGAACATATGCTTTTGTTGCAAAACCATTTTTGCAACTTCGGTACCCCGTAACAGTGCATTCAGGCCCGAAACACAAGTTATTACGTGCCGAAGGTTTGCGAAAACCTCCAAAAGACTACCAAACATCATTTTGAGTATAATGGAGTAGAACAGATGCTTTTGTTGTAAAACTATTTTTTTAACTTCGGTACCCCGTAACAGCACATTAGGCCCGAAACACAAGTTATTTACATGCCGAAGGTTTGCAAAATCCTCCAAAACACTCCCAAGCATCATTTTGAGTCCAATGGAGTAGAACATATGCTTTTGTTGTAAAACCATTTTTGCAACTTCGGTACCCCGTAACAGTGCATTAGGCCCGAAACACAAGTTATTTACATGCCGATAGTTTGCGAAATCCTCCAAAACACTCGCAAACATCATTTTGAGTCTAGTGGAGTAGAACAGATGCTTTTGTTGCAAAACCATTTTTGCAACTTTGGTACCCCGTAACAGTGTATTCAGGCCCGAAAGACAAGTTATTTACATGCCGAAGGTTTGCGGAATCCTCCAAAACACTCCCAAGCATCATTTTGAGTCCAATGGAGTAGAACATATGCTTTTGTTGTAAAACCATTTTTGCAACTTCGGTACCCCGTAACAGTGCATTAGGCCCGAAACACAAGTTATTTACATGCCGATAGTTTGCGAAATCCTCCAAAACACTCGCAAACATCATTTTGAGTCTAGTGGAGTAGAACAGATGCTTTTGTTGCAAAACCATTTTTGCAACTTTGGTACCCCGTAAAAGTGCATTCAGGCCCGAAAGACAAGTTATTTACATGACGAAGGTTTGCGGAATCCTCCAAAACACTCCCAAAAATCATTTTGAGTCTAATGGAGTAGAACGGATGCTTTTGTTGCAAAATCATTTTTGCAAGTTCGGTACCCCGTAACAGTGCATTAGTCCCGAAACACAAGTTATTTAAATGCCGAAGGTTTGCGAAATCCTCCAAAACACTCCGAAACATCATTTTGAGTCTAATGTAGTAGAACATATGCTTTTGTTGCAAAACCATTTTTGCAACTTCGGTACCCCGTAACAGTGCATTCAGGCCCGAAACACATGTTATTACGTGCCGAAGGTTTGCGAAAACCTCCAAAAGACTGCCAAACATCATTTTGAGTATAATGGAGTAGAACAGATGCTTTTGTTGTAAAACTATTTTTTTAACTTCGGTACCCCGTAACAGCACATTAGGCCCGAAACACAAGTTATTTACACGCCGAAGGTTTGCGAAATCCTCCAAAACACTCCCAAACATCATTTTGAGTCTAATGGAGTAGAACAGATGCTTTTGTTGCAAAACCATTTTTGCAACTTTGGTACCCCGTAACAGTGTATTCAGGCCCGAAAGACAAGTTATTTACATGCCGAAGGTTTGCGGAATCCTCCAAAACACTCCCAAACATTATTTTGAGTCTAATGGAGTAGAACGAATGCTTTTGTTGCAAAACCATTTTTGCAAGTTCGGTACCCCGTAACAATGCATTAGGCCCGAAACACAAGTTATTTACATGCCGAAGGTTGGCGAAATCCTCCAAAACACTCCGAAACATCATTTTGAGTCTAATGGAGTAGAACATATGCTTTTGTTGCAAAACCATTTTTGCAACTTCGGTACCCCGTAACAGTGCATTCAGGCCCGAAACACAAGTTATTACGTGCCGAAGGTTTGCGAAAACCTCCAAAAGACTGCCAAACATCATTTTGAGTATAATGGAGAAGAATAGATGCTTTTGTGGTAAAACTATTTTTTTAACTTCGGTACCCCGTAACAGTGCATTAGGCCCGAAACACAAGTTATTTACATGCCGAAGGTTTGCGAAATCCTCTAAAACACTCCGAAACATCATTTTGAGTCTAATGGAGTACACATATGCTTTTGTAGCAAAACCATTTTTGCAACTTCGGTACGCCGTAACTATGCATTCAGCCCTGCAACACAAGTTATCTACATGCCGAAGGTTTGCGAAATGCAACAAAATACTCCCAAGCATCATTTTGAGTCTAATGGAGTAGAACATATGCTTTTGTTGCAAAACCATTTTTGCAACTTCGGTACCCCGTAACAGTGCATTAGGCCCGAAACACAAGTTATTTACATGCCGATGGTTTGCGAAATCCTCCAAAACACTCGCAAACATCATTTTGAGTCTATTGGAGTAGAACAGATGCTTTTGTTGCAAAACCATTTTTGCAACTTTGGTACCCCGTAACAGTGTATTCAGGCCCGAAAGACAAGTTATTTACATGCCGAAGGTTTGCGGAATCCTCCAAAACACTCCCAAACATCCTTTTGAGTCTAATGGAGTAGAACGGATGCTTTTGTTGCAAAACCATTTTTGCAAGTTCGGTACCCCGTAACAGTGCATTAGGCCCGAAACACAAGTTATTTACATGCCGAAGGTTAGCGAAATGCAACACTCCGAAACATCATTTTGAGTCTAATGGAGTAGAACATATGCTTTTGTTGCAAAACCATTTTTGAAACTTCGGTACCCCGTAACAGTGCATTCAGGACCGAAACACAAGTTATTACGTGCCGAAGGTTTGCGAAAACCTCCAAAAGACTGCCAAACATCCTTTTGAGTCTAATGGAGTAGAACGGATGCTTTTGTTGCAAAACCATTTTTGCAAGTTCGGTACCCCGTAACAGTGCATTCAGGCCCGAAACACAAGTTATTTACATGCCGAAGGTTTGCGAAATCCACCAAAACACTCCCAAGCATCATTTTGAGTCTAATGGAGTAGAACATATGCTTTTGTTGCAAAACCATTTTTGCAACTTCAGTACCCCGTAACAGTGCATTAGGCCCGAAACACAAGTTATTTACGTGCCGATGGTTTGCGAAATCCTCTAAAACACTCGCAAACATCATATTGAGTCTAATGGAGTAGAACAGATGCTTTTGTTGCAAAACCATTTTTGCAACTTTAGTACCCCGTAACAGTGTATTCAGGCCCGAAAGACAAGTTATTTACATGCCGAAGGTTTGCGGAATCCTCCAAAACACTCCCAAACATCATTTTGAGTCTAATGGAGTAGAACGGATGCTTTTGTTGCAAAACCATTTTTGCAAGTTCGGTACCCCGTAACAGTGCATTAGGCCCGAAACACAAGTTATTTACATGCCGAAGGTTTGCTAAATCCTCCAAAACACTCTGAAACATCATTTTGAGTCTAATGGAGTAGAACATATGCCTTTGTTGCAAAACCATGTTTGCAACTTCGGTACCCCGTAACAGTGCATTCGGGCCCGAAACACAAGTTATTTACATGCCGAAGGTTAGCGAAATGCAACACTCCGAAACATCATTTTGAGTCTAATAGAGTAGAACAGATGCTTTTGTTGCAAAACCATTTTTGCAACTTCGGTACCCCGTAACAGTGCATTAGTCCCGAAACACAAGTTATTACGTGCCGAAGGTTTGCGAAATCTTCCAAAACACTCGGAAACATCATTTTGAGTCTAATGGAGTACACATATGCTTTTGTTGCAAAACCATTTTTGCAACTTCGGTACGCCGTAACTGTGCATTCAGCCCTGAAACACAAGTTATTTACATGTCGAAGGTTTGCGAAATGCTCCAAAACACTCCCAAGCATCATTTTCAGTCTAATGGAGTAGAACATATGATTTTGTTGCAAAACCATTTTTGAAACTTTGGTATCCCGTAACTGTGCATTCAGGCCCGAAACACAAGTTATTTACGTGCCGAAGGTTTCCGAAATCCTCCAAAACACTCCCAAACGTCATTTTGAGTCTGATAGAGTAGAACGGATGCTTTTGTTGCAAAACCATTTTTGCAACTTCGGTACCCCGTAACAGCGCATTAGGCCCAAAACACAAGTTATTTATATGCCGAAGGTTTGCGAAATGCTCCAAAACGCTCCCAAACATCATTTTGAGTCTAATGGAGTAGAACGGATGCTTTTGTTGCAAAATCATTTTTGCAAGTTCGGTACCCCGTAACAGTGCATTAGTCCCGAAACACAAGTTATTTAAATGCCGAAGGTTTGCGAAATCCTCCAAAACACTCCGAAACATCATTTTGAGTCTAATGGAGTAGAACATATGCTTTTGTTGCAAAACCATTTTTGCAACTTCGGTACCCCGTAACAGTGCATTCAGGCCCGAAACACAAGTTATTACGTGCCGAAGGTTTGCGAAAACATCCAAAAGACTGCCAAACATCATTTTGAGTATAATGGAGTAGAACAGATGCTTTTGTGGTAAAACTATTTTTTTAATTTCGGTACCCCGTAACAGTGCATTAGGCCCGAAACACAAGTTATTTACATGCCGAAGGTTTGCGAAATCCTCCAAAACACTCCGAAACATGATTTTGAGTCTAATGGAGTACACATGCTTTTGTTGCAAAACCATTTTTGCAACTTCGGTACGCCGTAACTATGCATTCAGCCCTGCAACACAAGTTATCTACATGCCGAAGGTTTGCGAAATGCACCAAAACACTCCCAAGCATCATTTTGAGTCTAATGGAGTAGAACATATGCTTTTGTTGCAAAACCATTTTTGCAACTTCGATACCCCGTAACAGTGCATTAGGCCTGAAACACAAGTTATTTACATGCCGATGGTTTGCGAAATCCTCCAAAACACTCGCAAACATCATTTTGAGTCTAATGGAGTAGAACAGATGCTTTTGTTGCAAAACCATTTTTGCAACTTTGGTACCCCGTAACAGTGTATTCAGGCCCGAAAGACAAGTTATTTACATGCCGAAGGTTTGCGGAATCCTCCAAAACACTCCCAAACATCCTTTTGAGTCTAATGGAGTAGAACGGATGCTTTTGTTGCAAAACCATTTTTGCAAGTTCGGTACCCCATAACAGTGCATTAGGCCCGAAACACAAGTTATTTACATGCCGAAGGTTTGCGAAATCCTCCAAAACACTCCGAAACATCATTTTGAGTCTAATGGAGTAGAACATATGCTTTTGTTGCAAAACCATTTTTGAAACTTCGGTACCCCGTAACAGTGCATTCAGGCCCGAAACATAAGTTATTACGTGCCGAAGGTTTGCGAAAACCTCCAAAAGACTGCCAAACATCATTTTGAGTATAATGGAGTAGAACAGATGCTTTTGTGGTAAAACTATTTTTTTAACTTCGGTACCCCGTAACAGTGCATTAGGCCCGAAACAAAAGTTATTTACATGCCGAAGGTTTGCGAAATCCTCCAAAACACTCCGAAACATCATTTTGAGTCTAATGGAGTACACATATGCTTTTGTTGCAAAACCATTTTTGCAACTTCGGTACGCCGTAACTATGCATTCAGCCCTGCAACACAAGTTATCTACATGCCGAAGGTTTGCGAAATGCACCAAAACACTCCCAAGCATCATTTTGAGTCTAATGGAGTAGAACATATGCTTTTGTTGCAAAACCATTTTTGCAACTTCGGTACCCCGTAACAGTGCATTAGGCCCGAAACACAAGTTATTTACATGCCGATGGTTTGCGAAATCCTCCAAAACACTCGCAAACATCATTTTGAGTCTAATGGAGTAGAACAGATGCTTTTATTGCAAAACCATTTTTGCAACTTTGGTACCCCGTAACAGTGTATTCAGGCCCGAAAGACAAGTTATTTACATGCCGAAGGTTTGCGGAATCCTCCAAAACACTCCCAAACATCCTTTTGAGTCTAATGGAGTAGAACGGATGCTTTTGTTGCAAAACCATTTTTGCAAGTTCGGTACCCCATAACAGTGCATTAGGCCCGAAACACAAGTTATTTACATGCCGAAGGTTTGCGAAATCCTCCAAAACACTCCGAAACATCATTTTGAGTCTAATGGAGTAGAACATATGCTTTTGTTGCAAAACCATTTTTGAAACTTCGGTACCCCGTAACAGTGCATTCAGGCCCGAAACACAAGTTATTACGTGCCGAAGGTTTGCGAAAACCTCCAAAAGACTGCCAAACATCATTTTGAGTATAATGGAGTAGAACAGATGCTTTTGTGGTAAAACTATTTTTTTAACTTCGGTACCCCGTAACAGTGCATTAGGCCCGAAACAAAAGTTATTTACATGCCGAAGGTTTGCGAAATCCTCCAAAACACTCCGAAACATCATTTTGAGTCTAATGGAGTACACATATGCTTTTGTTGCAAAACCATTTTTGCAACTTCGGTACGCCGTAACTATGCATTCAGCCCTGCAACACAAGTTATCTACATGCCGAAGGTTTGCGAAATGCACCAAAACACTCCCAAGCATCATTTTGAGTCTAATGGAGTAGAACATATGCTTTTGTTGCAAAACCATTTTTGCAACTTCGGTACCCCGTAACAGTGCATTAGGCCCGAAACACAAGTTATTTACATGCCGATGGTTTGCGAAATCCTCCAAAACACTCGCAAACATCATTTTGAGTCTAATGGAGTAGAACAAATGCTTTTATTGCAAAACCATTTTTGCAACTTTGGTACCCCGTAACAGTGTATTCAGGCCCGAAAGACAAGTTATTTACATGCCGAAGGTTTGCGGAATCCTCCAAAACACTCCCAAACATCCTTTTGAGTCTAATGGAGTAGAACGGATGCTTTTGTTGCAAAACCATTTTTGCAAGTTCGGTATCCCATAACAGTGCATTAGGCCCGAAACACAAGTTATTTACATGCCGAAGGTTTGCGAAATCCTCCAAAACACTCCGAAACATCATTTTGAGTCTAATGGAGTAGAACAGATGCTTTTGTTGCAAAACCATTTTTGCAACTTCGGTACCCCGTAACAGTGCATTCAGGCCCGAAACACAAGTTATTACGTGCCGAAGGTTTGCGAAAACCTCCAAAAGACTGCCAAACATCATTTTGAGTATAATGGAGTAGAACAGATGCTTTTGTGGTAAAACTATTTTTTTAACTTCGGTACCCCGTAACAGTGCATTAGGCCCGAAACAAAAGTTATTTACATGCCGAAGGTTTGCGAAATCCTCCAAAACACTCCGAAACATCATTTTGAGTCTAATGGAGTACACATATGCTTTTGTTGCTAAACCATTTTTGCAACTTCGGTATGCCGTAACTATGCATTCAGCCCTGCAACACAAGTTATCTACATGCCGAAGGTTTGCGAAATGCACCAAAACACTCCCAAGCATCATTTTGAGTCTAATGGAGTAGAACATATGCTTTTGTTGCAAAACCATTTTTGCAACTTCGGTACCCCGTAACAGTGCATTAGGCCCGAAACACAAGTTATTTACATGCCGATGGTTTGCGAAATCCTCCAAAACACTCGCAAACAACATTTTGAGTCTAATGGAGTAGAACAGATGCTTTTGTTGCAAAACCATTTTTGCAACTTTGGTACCCCGTAACAGTGTATTCAGGCCCGAAAGACAAGTTATTTACATGCCGAAGGTTTGCGGAATCCTCCAAAACACTCCCAAACATCATTTTGAGTCTAATGGAGTAGAACGGATGCTTTTGTTGCAAAACCATTTTTGCAAGTTCGGTACCCCGTAACAGTGCATTAGGCCCGAAACACAAGTTATTTACATGCCGAAGGTTTGCTAAATCCTCCAAAACACTCCGAAACATCATTTTGAGTCTAATAGAGTGGAACAGATGCTTTTGTTGCAAAACCATTTTTGCAACTTCGGTACCCCGTAACAGTGCATTAGTCCCGAAACACAAGTTATTACATGCCGAAGGTTTGCGAAATCTTCCAAAACACTCGGAAACATCATTTTGAGTCTAATGGAGTACACATATGCTTTTGTTGCAAAACCATTTTTGCAACTTCGGTACGCCGTAACTGTGCGTTCAGCCCTGAAACACAAGTTATTTACATGTCGAAGGTTTGCGAAATGCTCCAAAACACTCCCAAGCATCATTTTCAGTCTAATGGAGTAGAACATTTGCTTTTGTTGCAAAACCATTTTTGCAACTTCGGTATCCCGTAACTGTGCATTCAGGCCCGAAACACAAGTTATTTACGTGCCGAAGGTTTCCGAAATCCTCCAAAACACTCCCAAACGTCATTTTGAGTCTGATGGAGTAGAACGGATGCTTTTGTTGCAAAACCATTTTTGCAACTTCGGTACCCCGTAACAGCGCATTAGGCCCAAAACACAAGTTATTTATGTGCCGAAGGTTTGCGAAATGCTCCAAAACGCTCCCAAACATCATTTTGAGTCTAATGGAGTAGAACGGATGCTTTTGTTGCAAAATCATTTTTGCAAGTTCGGTACCCCGTAACAGTGCATTAGTCCCGAAACACAAGTTATTTAAATGCCGAAGGTTTGCGAAATCCTCCAAAACACTCCGAAACATCATTTTGAGTCTAATGGAGTAGAACATATGCTTTTGTTGCAAAACCATTTTTGCAACTTCGGTACCCCATAACAGTGCATTCAGGCCCGAAACACAAGTTATTACGTGGCGAAGGTTTGCGAAAACCTCCAAAAGACTACCAAACATCATTTTGAGTATAATGGAGTAGAACAGATGCTTTTGTTGTAAAACTTTTTTTTAACTTCGGTACCCCGTAACAGCACATTAGGCCCGAAACACAAGTTATTTACATGCCGAAGGTATGCGAAATCCTCCAAAACACTCCCAAGCATCATTTTGAGTCCAATGGAGTAGAACATATGCTTTTGTTGTAAAACCATTTTTGCAACTTCGGTACCCCGTAATAGTGCATTAGGCCCGAAACACAAGTTATTTACATGCCGATGGTTTGCGAAATCCTCCAAAACACTCGCAAACATCATTTTGAGTCTAATGGAGTACACATATGCTTTTGTTGCAAAACCATTTTTGCAACTTCGGTACGCCGTAACTGTGCATTCAGCCCTGAAACACAAGTTATTTACATGTCGAAGGTTTGCGAAATGCTCCAAAACACTCCCAAGCATCATTTTCAGTCTAATGGAGTAGAACATTTGCTTTTGTTGCAAAACCATTTTTGCAACTTCGGTATCCCGTAACTGTGCATTCAGGCCCGAAACACAAGTTATTTACGTGCCGAAGGTTTCCGAAATCCTCCAAAACACTCCCAAACGTCATTTTGAGTCTGATGGAGTAGAACGGATGCTTTTGTTGCAAAACCATTTTTGCAACTTCGGTACCCCGTAACAGCGCATTAGGCCCAAAACACAAGTTATTTATGTGCCGAAGGTTTGCGAAATGCTCCAAAACGCTCCCAAACATCATTTTGAGTCTAATGGAGTAGAACGGATGCTTTTGTTGCAAAATCATTTTTGCAAGTTCGGTACCCCGTAACAGTGCATTAGTCCCGAAACACAAGTTATTTAAATGCCGAAGGTTTGCGAAATCCTCCAAAACACTCCGAAACATCATTTTGAGTCTAATGGAGTAGAACATATGCTTTTGTTGCAAAACCATTTTTGCAACTTCGGTACCCCATAACAGTGCATTCAGGCCCGAAACACAAGTTATTACGTGGCGAAGGTTTGCGAAAACCTCCAAAAGACTACCAAACATCATTTTGAGTATAATGGAGTAGAACAGATGCTTTTGTTGTAAAACTTTTTTTTAACTTCGGTACCCCGTAACAGCACATTAGGCCCGAAACACAAGTTATTTACATGCCGAAGGTATGCGAAATCCTCCAAAACACTCCCAAGCATCATTTTGAGTCCAATGGAGTAGAACATATGCTTTTGTTGTAAAACCATTTTTGCAACTTCGGTACCCCGTAATAGTGCATTAGGCCCGAAACACAAGTTATTTACATGCCGATGGTTTGCGAAATCCTCCAAAACACTCGCAAACATCATTTTGAGTCTAGTGGAGTAGAACAGATGCTTTTGTTGCAAAACCATTTTTGCAACTTTGGTACCCCGTAAAAGTGCATTCAGGCCCGAAAGACAAGTTATTTACATGCCGAAGGTTTGCGGAATCCTCCAAAACACTCCCAAACATCATTTTGAGTCTAATGGAGTAGAACGGATGCTTTTGTTGCAAAATCATTTTTGCAAGTTCGGTACCCCGTAACAGTGCATTAGTCCCGAAACACAAGTTATTTAAATGCCGAAGGTTTGCGAAATCCTCCAAAACACTCCGAAACATCATTTTGAGTCTAATGTAGTAGAACATATGCTTTTGTTGCAAAACCATTTTTGCAACTTCGGTACCCCGTAACAGTGCATTCAGGCCCGAAACACAAGTTATTACGTGCCGAAGGTTTGCGAAAACCTCCAAAAGACTGCCAAACATCATTTTGAGTATAATGGAGTAGAACAGATGCTTTTGTTGTAAAACTATTTTTTTAACTTCGGTACCCCGTAACAGCACATTAGGCCCGAAACACAAGTTATTTACATGCCGAAGGTTTGCGAAATCCTCCAAAACACTCCCAAACATCATTTTGAGTCTAATGGAGTAGAACAGATGCTTTTGTTGCAAAACCATTTTTGCAACTTTGGTACCCCGTAACAGTGTATTCAGGCCCGAAAGACAAGTTATTTACATGCCGAAGGTTTGCGGAATCCTCCAAAACACTCCCAAACGTCATTTTGAGTCTAATGGAGTAGAACGGATGCTTTTGTTGCAAAACCATTTTTGCAAGTTCGGAACACCGTAACAGTGCATTAGGCCCGAAACACAAGTTATTTACATGCCGAAGGTTGGCGAAATCCTCCAAAACACTCCGAAACATCATTTTGAGTCTAATGGAGTAGAACATATGCTTTTGTTGCAAAACCATTTTTGCAACTTCGGTACCCCGTAACAGTGCATTCACACCCGAAACACAAGTTACTACGTGCCGAAGGTTTGCGAAAACCTCCAAAAGACTGCCAAACATCATTTTGAGTATAATGGAGTAGAACAGATGCTTTTGTGGTAAAACTATTTTTTTAACTTCGGTACCCCGTACAAGTGCATTAGGCCCGAAACACAAGTTATTTACATGCCGAAGGTTTGCGAAATCCTCCAAAACACTCCGAAACATCATTTTGAGTCTAATGGAGTACACATATGCTTTTGTTGCAAAACCATTTTTGCAACTTCGGTACGCCGTAACTATGCATTCAGCCCTGCAACACAAGTTATCTACATGCCGAAGGTTTGCGAAATGCACCAAAACACTCCCAAGCATCATTTTGAGTCCAATGGAGTAGAACATATGCTTTTGTTGCAAAACCATTTTTGCAAGTTCGGTACCCCGTAACAGTGCATTAGGCCCTAAACACAAGTTATTTACATGCCGATGGTTTGCGAAATCCTCCAAAACACTCGCAAACATCATTTTGAGTCTAATGGAGTAGAACAGATGCTTTTGTTGCAAAACCATTTTTGCAACTTTGGTACCCCGTAACAGTGTATTCAGGCCCGAAAGACAAGTTATTTACATGCCGAAGGTTTGCGGAATCCTCCAAAACACTCCCAAACATCATTTTGACTCTAATGGAGTAGAACGGATGCTTTTGTTGCAAAACCATTTTTGCAAGTTCTGTACCCCGTAACAGTGCATTAGGCCCGAAACACAAGTTATTTACATGCCGAAGGTTTGCGAAATCCTCCAAAACATCATTTTGAGTCTAATGGAGTAGAACATATGCTTTTGTTGCAAAACCATTTTTGCAACTTCGGTACCCCGTAACAGTGCATTCAGGCCCGAAACACAAGTTATTACATGCCGAAGGTTTGCGAAAACCTCCAAAAGACTGCCAAACATCATTTTGAGTATAATGGAGTAGAACAGATGCTTTTGTACTATTTTTTTAACTTCGGTACCCCGTAACAGTGCATTAGACCCGAAACACAAGTTATTTACATGTCGAAGGTTTGCGAAATCCTCCAAAACACTCCGAAACATCATTTTGAGTCTAATGGAGTACACAAATGCTTTTGTTGCAAAACCATTTTTGCAACTTCGGTACGCCGTAACTATGCATTCAGCCCTGCAACACAAGTTATCTACATGCCGAAGGTTTGCGAAATGCACCAAAACACTCCCAAGCATCATTTTGAGTCTAATGGAGTAGAACATATGCTTTTGTTGCAAAACCATTTTTGCAACTTCGGTACCCCGTAACAGTGCATTAGGCCCGAAACACAAGTTATTTACATGCCGATGGTTTGCGAAATCCTCCAAAACACTCGCAAACATCATTTTGAGTCTAATGGAGTAGAACAGATGCTTTTGTTGCAAAACCATTTTTGCAACTTTGGTACCCCGTAACAGAGTATTCAGCCCCGAAAGACAAGTTATTTACATGCCGAAGGTTTGCGAAATCCTCCAAAACACTCCCAAACATCATTTTGAGTCTAATGGAGTAGAACGGATTCTTTTGTTGCAAAACCATTTTTGCAAGTTCGGTACCCCGTAACAGTGCATTAGGCCCGAAACACAAGTTATTTACATGCCGAAGGTTTGCGAAATCCTCCAAAACACTCTGAAACATTATTTTGAGTCTAATGGAGTAGAACTTATGCTTTTGTTGCAAAACCATGTTTGCAACTTCGGTACCCCGTAACAGTGCATTCAGGCCCGAAACAGAAGTTATTTACATGCCGAAGGTTAGCGAAATGCAACACTCCGAAACATCATTTTGAGTCTAATGGAGTAGAACAGATGCTTTTGTTGCAAAACCATTTTTGCAACTTCGGTATAACGTAACAGTGCATTAGTCCCGAAACACAAGTTATTACGTGCCGAAGGTTTGCGAAATCTTCCAAAACACTCGGAAACATCATTTTGAGTCTAATGGAGTACAGATATGCTTTTGTTGCAAAACCATTTTTGCAACTTCGGTACGCCGTAACTGTGCATTCAGCCCTGAAACACAAGTTATTTACATGTCGAAGGTTTGCGAAATGCTCCAAAACACTCCCAAGCATCATTTTCAGTCTAATGGAGTAGAACATATGCTTTTGTTGCAAAATCATTTTTGCAACTTCGGTATACCGTAACTGTGCATTCAGGCCCGAAACACAAGTTATTTACGTGCCGAAGGTTTCCGAAATCCTCCAAAACAATCCCAAACGTCATTTTGAGTCTGGTGGAGTAGAACGGATGCTTTTGTTGCAAAACCATTTTTGCAACTTCGGTACCCCGTAACAGCGCATTAGGCCCAAAACACAAGTTATTTATATGCCGAAGGTTTGCGAAATGCTCCAAAACACTCCCAAACATCATTTTGAGTCTAATGGAGTAGAACGGATGCTTTTGTTGCAAAACCATTTTTGCAACTTCGATACGCTGTAACTGTATATTCAGGCCCGAAACACAAGTTATTTATATGCCGAAGGTTAGCGAAATGCTCCAAAACACTCCCAAACATCATTTCGGGTCTAATGGAGTAGAACAGATGGTTTTGTTGCAAAACCATTTTTGCAACTTCGGTACCCCGTCACAGTGCATTAGGCCCGAAACACAAGTTATTTACATATCGAAGGTTTGCGAAATCCTCCAAAACACTCCCAAACATCATTTTGAGTCTAATGGAGTAGAACAGATGCTTTTGTTGCAAAACCATTTTTGCAACTTCGGTACCCCGTAACAGTGCATTCAGGCCCGAAACACAAGTTATTTACATGCCGAAGGTAAGCGAAATGCAACACTCCGAAACATCATTTTGAGTCTAATAGAGTAGAACAGATGCTTTTGTTGCAAAACCATTTTTGCAACTTTGGTACCCCGTAACAGTACATTAGACCCGAAACACAAGTTATTTACATGCCGAAGGTTTGCGAAATCCTCCAAAACACTCTGAAACATCATTTTGAGTCTAATCGAGTAGAACATATGCTTTTGTTGCAAAACCATTTTTGCAACTTCGGTACCCCGTAACTGTGCATTCAGCCCTGAAACACAAGTTATTTACATGCCGAAGGTTTGCGAAATGCTCCAAAACACTCCCAAGCATCATTTTTAGTCTAATGGAGTAGAACATATGCTTTTGTTGCAAAACCATTTTTGCAACTTCGGTACCCCGTAACAGTGCATTAGGCCCGAAACACAAGTTATTTACATGCCGATGGTTTGCGAAATCCTCCAAAACACTCGCAAACATCATTTTGAGTCTAGTGGAGTAGAACAGATGCTTTTGTTGCAAAACCATTTTTGCAACATTGGTACCCCGTAAAAGTGCATTCACGCCCGAAAGACAAGTTATTTACATGCCGAAGGTTTGCGGAATCCTCCAAAACACTCCCAAACATCATTTTGAGTCTAATGGAGTAGAATAGATGCTTTTGTTGCAAAATCATTTTTGCAAGTTCGGTACCCCGTAATAGTGCATTAGGCCCGAAACACAAGTTATTTACATGCCGAAGGTTTGAGAAATCCTCCAAAATACTCCGAAACATCATTTTGAGTCTAATAGAGTAAAACAGATGCTTTTGTTGCAAAACAATTTTTGCAACTTCGGTACCCCGTAACAGTGCATTAGGCCCGAAACACAAGTTATTTACATGCCGAAGGTTTGCGAAATCCTTCAAAACACTCAGAAACATCATTTTGAGTCTAATGGAGTAGAACATATGCTTTTGTTGCAAAACCATTTTTGCAACTTTGATACCCCGTAACTATGCATTCAGCCATGAAACACAAGATATTTACATGTTGAAGGTTTGCGAAATGCTCCAAAACACTCCCAAGCATCATTTTCAGTCTAATGGAGTAGAACATATGCTTTTGTTGCAAAACCATTTTTGCAACTTCGGTACCCCGTAACTGTGCATTCAAGCCCGAAACACAAGTTATTTACATACCGAAGGTTTCCGAAATCCTCCAAAACACTCCCAAACGTCATTTTGAGTCTGATGGAGTAGAACTGATGCTTTTGTTGCAAAACCATTTTTGCAACTTTGGTACCCCGTAAAAGTGCATTCAGGCCCGAAAGACAAGTTATTTACATGCCGAAGGTCTGCGGAATCCTCCAAAACACTCCCAAACATCATTTTGAGTCTAATGGAGTAGAACGGATGCTTTTGTTCCAAAATCATTTTTGCATGTTCGGTACCCCGTAACAATGCATTAGTCCCGAAACAGAAGTTATTTAAATGCCGAAGGTTTGCGAAATCCTCCAAAACACTCCGAAACATCATTTTGAGTCTAATGGAGTAGAACATATGCTTTTGTTGCAAAACCATTTTTGCAACTTCGGTACCCCGTAACAGTGCATTAGGCCCGAAACACAAGTTATTTACATGCCGAAGGTTTGCGAAATCCTCCAAAACACTCCGAAACATCATTTTGAGTCTAATGGAGTAGAACATATGCTTTTGTTGCAAAACCATTTTTGCAACTTCGGTACCCCGTAACTGTGCATTCAGCCCTGAAACACAACTTATTTACATGCCGAAGGTTTGCGAAATACTCCAAAACACTCCCAAGCATCATTTTCAGTCTAATGGAGTAGAACATATGCTTTTGTTGCAAAACCATTTTTGCAACTTCGGTACCCTGTAACTGTGCATTCAGGCCCGAAACACAAGTTATATACATGCCGAAGGTTTGCGGAATCCTCCAAAACACTCCCAAACATCATTTTGAGTCTAATGGAGTAGAACGGATGCTTTTGTTGCAAAATCATTTTTGCAAGTTCGGTACCCCGTAACAGTGCATTAGGCCCGAAACACAAGTTATTTACATGCCGAAGGTTTGCGGAATCCTCCAAAACACTCCCAAACATCATTTTGAGTCTAATGGAGTAGAACAGATGCTTTTGTTGCAAAATCATTTTTGCAAGTTCGGTACCCCGTAACTGTGCATTCAGCCCTGAAACACAACTTATTTACATGCCGAAGGTTTGCGAAATACTCCAAAACACTCCCAAGCATCATTTTCAGTCTAATGGAGTAGAACATATGCTTTTGTTGCAAAACCATTTTTGCAACTTCGGTACCCCGTAACTGTGCATTCAGGACCGAAACACAAGTTATTTACATGCCGAAGGTTTGCGGAATCCTCCAAAACACTCCCAAACATCATTTTGAGTCTAATGGAGTAGAACGGATGCTTTTGTTGCAAAATCATTTTTGCAAGTTCAGTACCCCGTAACAGTGCATTAGGCCCGAAACACAAGTTATTTACATGCCGAAGGTTTGCGAAATCCTCCAAAATACTCTGAAACATCATTTTGAGTCTAATGGAGTAGAACATATGCTTTTGTTGCAAAACCATTTTTGCAACTTCGGTACCCCGTAACAGCGCATTCAGGCCCGAAACACAAGTTATTTACATGCCGAAGGTTTGCGAAAACCTCCAAAAGACTGCCAAACATCCTTTTGAGTCTAATGGAGTAGAACGGATGCTTTTGTTGCAAAACCATTTTTGCAAGTTCGGTACCCCGTAACTGTGCATTCAGGCCCGAAACACAAGTTATTTACATGCCGAAGGTTTGCGAAAACCTCCAAAAGACTGCCAAACATCCTTTTGAGTCTAATGGAGTAGAACGGATGCTTTTGTTGCAAAACCATTTTTGCAAGTTCGGTACCCCGTAACTGTGCATTCAGGCCCGAAACACAAGTTATTTACATGCCGAAGGTTTGCGGAATCCTCCAAAACATTCCCAAACATCATTTTGAGTCTAATGGAGTAGAACGGATGCTTTTGTTGCAAAATCATTTTTGCAAGTTCAGTACCCCGTAACAGTGCATTAGGCCCGAAACACAAGTTATTTACATGCCGAAGGTTTGCGAAATCCTCCAAAATACTCTGAAACATCATTTTGAGTCTAATGGAGTAGAACATATGCTTTTGTTGCAAAACCATTTTTGCAACTTCGGTACCCCGTAACAGCGCATTCAGGCCCGAAACACAAGTTATTCCGTGCCGAAGGTTTGCGAAAACCTCCAAAAGACTGCCAAACATCATTTTGAGTATAATGGAGTAGAACAGATGCTTTTGTTGCAAAACCATTTTTGCAACTTTGGTACCCCGTAACAGTGCATTAGACCCGAAACACAAGTTATTTACATGCCGAAGGTTTGCGAAATCCTCCAAAACACTCTGAAACATCATTTTGAGTCTAATCGAGTAGAACATATGCTTTTGTTGCAAAACCATTTTTGCAACTTCGGTACCCCGTAACTGTGCATTCAGCCCTGAAACACAAGTTATTTACATGCCGAAGGTTTGCGAAATGCTCCAAAACACTCCCAAGCATCATTTTTAGTCTAATGGAGTAGAACATATGCTTTTGTTGCAAAACCATTTTTACAACTTTGATACCCCGTAATTGTGCATTAAGGCCCGAAACACAAGTTATTTACATGCCGAAGGTTTCCGAAATGCTCCAAAACACTCCCAAGCATCATTTTGAGTCTAATGGAGTAGAACATATGCTTTTGTTGCAAAACCATTTTTGCAACTTCGGTACCCCGTAACAGTGCATTAGGCCCGAAACACAAGTTATTTACATGCCGATGGTTTGCGAAATCCTCCAAAACACTCGCAAACATCATTTTGAGTCTAGTGGAGTAGAACAGATGATTTTGTTGCAAAACCATTTTTGCAACATTGGTACCCCGTAAAAGTGCATTCACGCCCGAAAGACAAGTTATTTCCATGCCGAAGGTTTGCGGAATCCTCCAAAACACTCCCAAACATCATTTTGAGTCTAATGGAGTAGAATAGATGCTTTTGTTGCAAAATCATTTTTGCAAGTTCGGTACCCCGTAATAGTGCATTAGGCCCGAAACACAAGTTATTTACATGCCGAAGGTTTGAGAAATCCTCCAAAATACTCCGAAACATCATTTTGAGTCTAATAGAGTAAAACAGATGCTTTTGTTGCAAAACAATTTTTGCAACTTCGGTACCCCGTAACAGTGCATTAGGCCCGAAACACAAGTTATTCCGTGCCGAAGGTTTGCGAAAACCTCCAAAAGACTGCCAAACATCATTTTGAGTATAATGGAGTAGAACAGATGCTTTTGTTGCAAAACCATTTTTGCAACTTTGGTACCCCGTAACAGTGCATTAGACCCGAAACACAAGTTATTTACATGCCGAAGGTTTGCGAAATCCTCCAAAATACTCTGAAACATCATTTTGAGTCTAATGGAGTAGAACATATGCTTTTGTTGCAAAACCATTTTTGCAACTTCGGTACCCCGTAACAGCGCATTCAGGCCCGAAACACAAGTTATTATGTGCCGAAGGTTTGCGAAAACCTCCAAAAGACTGCCAAACATCATTTTGAGTATAATGGAGTAGAATAGATGCTTTTGTTGCAAAACTATTTTTTTAACTTCGGTACCCCGTAACAGTGCATTAGGCCCGAAACACAAGTTATTTACATGCCGAAGGTTTGCGAAATCCTCCAAAACACTCCCAAACATCATTTTGAGTCTAATGGAGTAGAACATATGCTTTTGTTGCAAAACCATTTTTGAAACTTCGGTACCCCGTAACAGTGCATTCAGGCCCGAAACACAAGTTATTACGTGCCGAAGGTTTGCGAAAACCTCCAAAAGACTGCCAAACATCCTTTTGAGTCTAATGGAGTAGAACGGATGCTTTTGTTGCAAAACCATTTTTGCAAGTTCGGTACCCCGTAACAGTGCATTCAGGCCCGAAACACAAGTTATTTACATGCCGAAGGTTTGCGAAAACCTCCAAAAGACTGCCAAACATCCTTTTGAGTCTAATGGAGTAGAACAGATGCTTTTGTTGCAAAACCATTTTTGCAAGTTCGGTACCCCGTAACTGTGCATTCAGGCCCGAAACACAAGTTATTTACATGCCGAAGGTTTGCGGAATCCTCCAAAACACTCCCAAACATCATTTTGAGTCTAATGGAGTAGAACGGATGCTTTTGTTGCAAAATCATTTTTGCAAGTTCAGTACCCCGTAACAGTGCATTAGGCCCGAAACACAAGTTATTTACATGCCGAAGGTTTGCGAAATCCTCCAAAATACTCTGAAACATCATTTTGAGTCTAATGGAGTAGAACATATGCTTTTGTTGCAAAACCATTTTTGCAACTTCGGTACCCCGTAACAGCGCATTCAGGCCCGAAACACAAGTTATTCCGTGCCGAAGGTTTGCGAAAACCTCCAAAAGACTGCCAAACATCATTTTGAGTATAATGGAGTAGAACAGATGCTTTTGTTGCAAAACCATTTTTGCAACTTTGGTACCCCGTAACAGTGCATTAGACCCGAAACACAAGTTATTTACATGCCGAAGGTTTGCGAAATCCTCCAAAACACTCTGAAACATCATTTTGAGTCTAATCGAGTAGAACATATGCTTTTGTTGCAAAACCATTTTTGCAACTTCGGTACCCCGTAACTGTGCATTCAGCCCTGAAACACAAGTTATTTACATGCCGAAGGTTTGCGAAATGCTCCAAAACACTCCCAAGCATCATTTTTAGTCTAATGGAGTAGAACATATGCTTTTGTTGCAAAACCATTTTTACAACTTTGATACCCCGTAATTGTGCATTAAGGCCCGAAACACAAGTTATTTACATGCCGAAGGTTTCCGAAATGCTCCAAAACACTCCCAAGCATCATTTTGAGTCTAATGGAGTAGAACATATGCTTTTGTTGCAAAACCATTTTTGCAACTTCGGTACCCCGTAACAGTGCATTAGGCCCGAAACACAAGTTATTTACATGCCGATGGTTTGCGAAATCCTCCAAAACACTCGCAAACATCATTTTGAGTCTAGTGGAGTAGAACAGATGATTTTGTTGCAAAACCATTTTTGCAACATTGGTACCCCGTAAAAGTGCATTCACGCCCGAAAGACAAGTTATTTCCATGCCGAAGGTTTGCGGAATCCTCCAAAACACTCCCAAACATCATTTTGAGTCTAATGGAGTAGAATAGATGCTTTTGTTGCAAAATCATTTTTGCAAGTTCGGTACCCCGTAATAGTGCATTAGGCCCGAAACACAAGTTATTTACATGCCGAAGGTTTGAGAAATCCTCCAAAATACTCCGAAACATCATTTTGAGTCTAATAGAGTAAAACAGATGCTTTTGTTGCAAAACAATTTTTGCAACTTCGGTACCCCGTAACAGTGCATTAGGCCCGAAACACAAGTTATTCCGTGCCGAAGGTTTGCGAAAACCTCCAAAAGACTGCCAAACATCATTTTGAGTATAATGGAGTAGAACAGATGCTTTTGTTGCAAAACCATTTTTGCAACTTTGGTACCCCGTAACAGTGCATTAGACCCGAAACACAAGTTATTTACATGCCGAAGGTTTGCGAAATCCTCCAAAACACTCTGAAACATCATTTTGAGTCTAATCGAGTAGAACATATGCTTTTGTTGCAAAACCATTTTTGCAACTTCGGTACCCCGTAACTGTGCATTCAGCCCTGAAACACAAGTTATTTACATGCCGAAGGTTTGCGAAATGCTCCAAAACACTCCCAAGCATCATTTTTAGTCTAATGGAGTAGAACATATGCTTTTGTTGCAAAACCATTTTTACAACTTTGATACCCCGTAATAGTGCATTAAGGCCCGAAACACAAGTTATTTACATGCCGAAGGTTTCCGAAATGCTCCAAAACACTCCCAAGCATCATTTTGAGTCTAATGGAGTAGAACATATGCTTTTGTTGCAAAACCATTTTTGCAACTTCGGTACCCCGTAACAGTGCATTAGGCCCGAAACACAAGTTATTTACATGCCGATGGTTTGCGAAATCCTCCAAAACACTCGCAAACATCATTTTGAGTCTAGTGGAGTAGAACAGATGCTTTTGTTGCAAAACCATTTTTGCAACATTGGTACCCCGTAAAAGTGCATTCACGCCCGAAAGACAAGTTATTTCCATGCCGAAGGTTTGCGGAATCCTCCAAAACACTCCCAAACATCATTTTGAGTCTAATGGAGTAGAATAGATGCTTTTGTTGCAAAATCATTTTTGCAAGTTCGGTACCCCGTAATAGTGCATTAGGCCCGAAACACAAGTTATTTACATGCCGAAGGTTTGAGAAATCCTCCAAAATACTCCGAAACATCATTTTGAGTCTAATAGAGTAAAACAGATGCTTTTGTTGCAAAACAATTTTTGCAACTTCGGTACCCCGTAACAGTGCATTAGGCCCGAAACACAAGTTATTTACATGCCGAAGGTTTGCGAAATCCTTCAAAACACTCCGAAACATCATTTTGAGTCTAATGGAGTAGAACATATGCTTTTGTTGCAAAACCATTTTTGCAACTTTGATACCCCGTAACTATGCATTCAGCCCTGAAACACAAGATATTTACATGTTGAAGGTTTGCGAAATGCTCCAAAACACTCCCAAGCATCATTTTCAGTCTAATGGAGTAGAACATATGCTTTTGTTGCAAAACCATTTTTGCAACTTCGGTACCCCGTAACTGTGCATTCAGGCCCGAAACACAAGTTATTTACATGCCGAAGGTTTGCAAAATCCTCCAAAACACTCCCAGGCATCATTTTGAGTGTAATGGAGTAGAACATATGCTTTTGTTGTAAAACCATTTTTGCAACTTCGGTACCCCGTAACAGTGCATTAGGCCCGAAACACAAGTTATTTACATGCCGATGGTTTGCGAAATCCTCCAAAACACTCGCAAACATCATTTTGAGTCTAGTGGAGTAGAACAGATGCTTTTGTTGCAAAACCATTTTTGCAACTTTGGTACCCCATAAAAGTGCATTCAGGCCCGAAAGACAAGTTATTTACATGCCGAAGGTTTGCGGAATCCTCCAAAACACTCCCAAACATCATTTTGAGTCTAATGGAGTAGAACGGATGCTGTTGTTCCAAAATCATTTTTGCATGTTCGGTACCCCGTAACAGTGCATTAGTCCCGAAACAGAAGTTATTTAAATGCCGAAGGTTTGCGAAATCCTCCAAAACACTCCGAAACATCATTTTGAGTCTAATGGAGTAGAACATATGCTTTTGTTGCAAAACCATTTTTGCAACTTCGGTACCCCATAACAGTGCATTCAGGCCCGAAACACGAGTTATTACGTGCCGAAGGTTTGCGAAAACCTCCAAAAGACTGCAAAACATCATTTTGAGTATAATGGAGTAGAACAGATGCTTTTGTTGTAAAACTATTTTTTTAACTTCGGTACCCCGTAACAGCACATTAGGCCCGAAACACAAGTTATTTACATGCCGAAGGATTGCGAAATCCTCCAAAACACTCCCAAACATCATTTTGAGTCTAATGGAGTAGAACATATGCTTTTGTTGCAAAACCATTTTTGCAACTTCGGTACCCCGTAACAGTGCATTCAGGACCGAAACACAAGTTATTACGTGCCGAAGGTTTGCGAAAACATCCAAAAGACTGCCAAACATCATTTTGAGTATAATGGAGTAGAACAGATGCTTTTGTTGTAAAACTATTTTTTTAACTTCGGTACCCCGTAATAGCACATTAGGCCCGAAACACAAGTTATTTACATGCCGAAGGTTTGCGAAATCCTCCAAAACACTCCCAAACATCATTTTGAGTCTAATGGAGTAGAACGGATGCTTTTGTTGCAAAACCATTTTTGCAACTTCGGTACCCCGTAACAGTGCATTAGGCCCGAAACACAAGTTATTTATATGCCGAAGGTTTGCGAAATCCTCCAAAACACTCCGAAACATCATTTTGAGTCTAATGGAGTAGAACATATGCTTTTGTTGCAAAACCATTTTTGCAAATTCGGTACCCCGTAACTGTGCATTCAGCCCTGAAACACAACTTATTTACATGCCGAAGGTTTGCGAAATACTCCAAAACACTCCCAAGAATCATTTTTAGTCTAATGGAGTAGAACATATGCTTTTGTTGCAAAACCATTTTTGCAACTTGGTACCCCGTAACTGTGCATTCAGGCCCGAAACACAAGTTATTTACATGCCGAAGGTTTGCGGAATCCTCCAAAACACTCCCAAACATCATTTTGAGTCTAATGGAGTAGAATGGATGCTTTTGTTGCAAAATCATTTTTGCAAGTTCAGTACCCCGTAACAGTGCATTAGGCCCGAAACACAAGTTATTTACATGCCGAAGGTTTGCGAAATCCTCCAAAATACTCTGAAACATCATTTTGAGTCTAATGGAGTAGAACATATGCTTTTGTTGCAAAACCATTTTTGCAACTTCGGTACCCCGTAACAGCGCATTCAGGCCCGAAACACAAGTTATTCCGTGCCGAAGGTTTGCGAAAACCTCCAAAAGACTGCCAAACATCATTTTGAGTATAATGGAGTAGAACAGATGCTTTTGTTGCAAAACCATTTTTGCAACTTTGGTACCCCGTAACAGTGCATTAGACCCGAAACACAAGTTATTTACATGCCGAAGGTTTGCGAAATCCTCCAAAACACTCTGAAACATCATTTTGAGTCTAATCGAGTAGAACATATGCTTTTGTTGCAAAACCATTTTTGCAACTTTGGTACCCCGTAACTGTGCATTCAGCCCTGAAACACAAGTTATTTACATGCCGAAGGTTTGCGAAATGCTCCAAAACACTCCCAAGCATCATTTTTAGTCTAATGGAGTAGAACATATGCTTTTGTTGCAAAACCATTTTTACAACTTTGATACCCCGTAATTGTGCATTAAGGCCCGAAACACAAGTTATTTACATGCCGAAGGTTTCCGAAATGCTCCAAAACACTCCCAAGCATCATTTTGAGTCTAATGGAGTAGAACATATGCTTTTGTTGCAAAACCATTTTTGCAACTTCGGTACCCCGTAACAGTGCATTAGGCCCGAAACACAAGTTATTTACATGCCGATGGTTTGCGAAATCCTCCAAAACACTCGCAAACATCATTTTGAGTCTAGTGGAGTAGAACAGATGCTTTTGTTGCAAAACCATTTTTGCAACATTGGTACCCCGTAAAAGTGCATTCACGCCCGAAAGACAAGTTATTTCCATGCCGAAGGTTTGCGGAATCCTCCAAAACACTCCCAAACATCATTTTGAGTCTAATGGAGTAGAATAGATGCTTTTGTTGCAAAATCATTTTTGCAAGTTCGGTACCCCGTAATAGTGCATTAGGCCCGAAACACAAGTTATTTACATGCCGAAGGTTTGAGAAATCCTCCAAAATACTCCGAAACATCATTTTGAGTCTAATAGAGTAAAACAGATGCTTTTGTTGCAAAACAATTTTTGCAACTTCGGTACCCCGTAACAGTGCATTAGGCCCGAAACACAAGTTATTTACATGCCGAAGGTTTGCGAAATCCTTCAAAACACTCCGAAACATCATTTTGAGTCTAATGGAGTAGAACATATGCTTTTGTTGCAAAACCATTTTTGCAACTTTGATACCCCGTAACTATGCATTCAGCCCTGAAACACAAGATATTTACATGTTGAAGGTTTGCGAAATGCTCCAAAACACTCCCAAGCATCATTTTCAGTCTAATGGAGTAGAACATATGCTTTTGTTGCAAAACCATTTTTGCAACTTCGGTACCCCGTAACTGTGCATTCAGGCCCGAAACACAAGTTATTTACATGCCGAAGGTTTGCAAAATCCTCCAAAACACTCCCAGGCATCATTTTGAGTGTAATGGAGTAGAACATATGCTTTTGTTGTAAAACCATTTTTGCAACTTCGGTACCCCGTAACAGTGAATTAGGCCCGAAACACAAGTTATTTACATGCCGATGGTTTGCGAAATCCTCCAAAACACTCGCAAACATCATTTTGAGTCTAGTGGAGTAGAACAGATGATTTTGTTGCAAAACCATTTTTGCAACTTTGGTACCCCGTAAAAGTGCATTCAGGCCCGAAAGACAAGTTATTTACATGCCGAAGGTTTGCGGAATCCTCCAAAACACTCCCAAACATCATTTTGAGTCTAATGGAGTAGAACGGATGCTGTTGTTCCAAAATCATTTTTGCATGTTCGGTACCCCGTAACAGTGCATTAGTCCCGAAACAGAAGTTATTTAAATGCCGAAGGTTTGCGAGATCCTCCAAAACACTCCGAAACATCATTTTGAGTCTAATGGAGTAGAACATATGCTTTTGTTGCAAAACCATTTTTGCAACTTCGGTACCCCGTAACAGTGCATTCAGGCCCGAAACACGAGTTATTACGTGCCGAAGGTTTGCGGAATCCTCCAAAACACTCCCAAACATCATTTTGATTCTAATGGAGTAGAACGGATGCTGTTGTTCCAAAATCATTTTTGCATGTTCGGTACCCCGTAACAGTGCATTAGTCCCGAAACAGAAGTTATTTAAATGCCGAAGGTTTGCGAAATCCTCCAAAACACTCCGAAACATCATTTTGAGTCTAATGGAGTAGAACATATGCTTTTGTTGCAAAACCATTTTTGCAACTTCGGTACCCCGTAACAGTGCATTCAGGCCCGAAACACGAGTTATTACGTGCCGAAGGTTTGCGAAAACCTCCAAAAGACTGCAAAACATCATTTTGAGTATAATGGAGTAGAACAGATGCTTTTGTTGTAAAACTATTTTTTTAACTTCAGTACCCCGTAACAGCACATTAGGCCCGAAACACAAGTTATTTACATGCCGAAGGATTGCGAAATCCTCCAAAACACTCCCAAACATCATTTTGAGTCTAATGGAGTAGAACATATGCTTTTGTTGCAAAACCATTTTTGCAACTTCGGTACCCCGTAACAGTGCATTCAGGCCCGAAACACAAGTTATTACGTGCCGAAGGTTTGCGAAAACATCCAAAAGACTGCCATACATCATTTTGAGTATAATGGAGTAGAACAGATGCTTTTGTTGTAAAACTATTTTTTTAACTTCGGTACCCCGTAACAGCACATTAGGCCCGAAACACAAGTTATTTACATGCCGAAGGTTTGCGAAATCCTCCAAAACACTCCCAAACATCATTTTGAGTCTAATGGAGTAGAACGGATGCTTTTGTTGCAAAACCATGTTTGCAACTTCGGTACCCCGTAACAGTGCATTCAGGCCCGAAACACAAGTTATTTACATGCCGAAGGTTAGCGAAATGCAACACTCCGAAACAACATTTTGAGTCTAATGGAGTAGAACAGATGCTTTTGTTGCAAAACCATTTTTGCAACTTCGGTACCCCGTAACAGTGCATTAGTCCCGAAACACAAGTTATTACGTGCCGAAGGTTTGCGAAATCCTCCAAAACACTCGGAAACATCATTTTGAGTCTAATGGAGTACACATATGCTTTTGTTGCAAAACCATTTTTGCAACTTCGGTACGCCGTAACTGTGCATTCAGCCCTGAAACACAAGTTATTTACATGTGGAAGGTTTGCGAAATCCTCCAAAACACTCCCAAACATCATTTTGAGTCTAATGGAGTAGAACATATGCTTTTGTTGCAAAACCATTTTTGCAACTTCGGTATCCCGTAACTGTGCATTCAGGCCCGAAACACAAGTTATGTACGTGTCGATGGTTTCCGAAATCCTCCAAAACCCTCCCAAATGTCATTTTGAGTCTCATGGAGTAGAACGGATGCTTTTGTTGCAAAACCATTTTTGCAACTTCGGTACCCCGTAACAGCGCAGTACGCCCAAAACACAAGTTATTTATATGCCGAAGGTTTGTGAAATGCTCCAAAACACTCCCAAACATCATTTTGAGTCTAATGGAGTAGAACGGATGCTTTTGTTGCAAAACCATTTTTGCAACTTCGGTACGCCGTAACTTTGTATTCAGGCCCGAAACACAAGTTATTTATATGCCGAAGGTTAGCGAAATGCTCCAAAACACTCCCAAACATCATTTCGGGTCTAATAGATTAGAACAGATGGTTTTGTTGCAAAACTATTTTTGCAACTTCGGTACCCCGTAACAATGCATTAGGCCCGAAACACAAGTTATTTACATATCGAAGGTTTGCGAAATCCTCCAAAACACTCCCAAACATCATTTTGAGTCTAATGGAGTAGAACGGATGCTTTTGTTGCAAAACCATTTTTGCAACTTCGGTACGCCGTAACTTTGTATTCAGGCCCGAAACACAAGTTATTTATATGCCGAAGGTTAGCGAAATGCTCCAAAACACTCCCAAACATCATTTCGGGTCTAATGGAGTAGAACAGATGCTTTTGTTGCAAAACCATTTTTGCAACTTCGGTACCCCGTAACAGTGCATTAGGCCCGAAACACAAGTTATTTACATGCCGAAGGTTTGCGAAATCCTCCAAAACACTCCGAAACATCATTTTGAGTCTAATGGAGTAGAACATATGCTTTTGTTGCAAAACCATTTTTGCAACTTCGGTACCCCGTAACTGTGCATTCAGCCCTGAAACACAAATTATTTACATGCCGAAGGTTTGCGAAATACTCCAAAACACTCCCAAGAATCATTTTCAGTCTAATGGAGTAGAACATATGCTTTTGTTGCAAAACCATTTTTGCAACTTCGGTACCCCGTAACTGTGCATTCAGGCCCGAAACACAAGTTATTTACATGCCGAAGGTTTGCGGAATCCTCCAAAACACTCCCAAACATCATTTTGAGTCTAATGGAGTAGAACGGATGCTTTTGTTGCAAAATCATTTTTGCAAGTTCGGTACCCCGTAACAGTGCATTAGGCCCGAAACACAAGTTATTTACATGCCGAAGGTTTGCGAAATCCTCCAAAATACTCTGAAACATCATTTTGAGTCTAATGGAGTAGAACATATGCTTTTGTTGCAAAACCATTTTTGCAACTTCGGTACCCCGTAACAGCGCATTCAGACCCGAAACACAAGTTATTACGTGCCGAAGGTTTGCGAAAACCTCCAAAAGACTGCCAAACATCATTTTGAGTATAATGGAGTAGAACAGATGCTTTTGTTGCAAAACTATTTTTTTAACTTCGGTACCCCGTAACAGCACATTAGGCCCGAAACACAAGTTATGTACATGCCGAAGGTTTGCGAAATCCTCCAAAACACTCCCAAACATCATTTTGAGTCTATTGGAGTAGAACGGATGCTTTTGTTGCAAAACCATTTTTGCAACTTCGGTACCCCGTAACAGTGCATTAGGCCCGAAACACAAGTTATTTACATGCCGAAGGTTTGCGAAATCCTCCAAAACACTCTAAAACATAATTTTGAGTCTAATGGAGTACACATATGCTTTTGTTGCAAAACCATTTTTGCAACTTCGGTACGCCGTAACTGTGCATTCAGCCCTGCAACACAAGTTATCTACATGCCGAAGGTTTGCGAAATGCTCCAAAACACTCCTAAACATCATTTTGAGTCTAATGGAGTAGAACGGATGCTTTTGTTGCAAAACCATTTTTGCAACTTCGGTACCCCGTAACAGTGCATTAGGCCCGAAACACAAGTTATTTACATGCCGAAGGTTTGCGAAATCCTCCAAAACACTCTGAAACATAATTTTGAGTCTAATGGAGTACACATATGCTTTTTTTGCAAAACCATTTTTGCAACTTCGGTACGCCGTAACTGTGCATTCAGCCCTGCAACACAAGTTATCTACATGCCGAAGGTTTGCGAAATGCTCCAAAACACTCCTAAACATCATTTTGAGTCTAATGGAGTAGAACGGATGCTTTTGTTGCAAAACCATTTTTGCATGTTCGGTACCCCGTAACAGTGCATTAGGCCCGAAACACAAGTTATTTACATGCCGAAGGTTTGCGAAATCCTCCAAAACACTCTGAAACATCATTTTGAGTCTAATCGAGTAGAACATATGCTTTTGTTGCAAAACCATTTTTGCAACTTCGGTACCCCGTAACTGTGCTTTAGACCGGAAACACAAGTTATTACGTGCCGAAGGTTTGCGGAATCCTCCAAAACACTCCCAAACATCATTTTGAGTCTAATGGAGTAGAACGGATGCTTTTGTTGCAAAACCATTTTTGCATGTTCGGTACCCCGTAACAGTGCATTAGGCCCGAAACACAAGTTATTTACATGCCGAAGGTTTGCGAAATCCTCCAAAACACTCTGAAACATCATTTTGAGTCTAATCGAGTAGAACAAATGCTTTTGTTGCAAAACCATTTTTGCAACTTCGGTACCCCGTAACTGTGCATTCAGCCCTGAAACACAAATTATTTACATGCCGAAGGTTTGCGAAATACTCCAAAACACTCCCAAGAATCATTTTCAGTCTAATGGAGTAGAACATATGCTTTTGTTGCAAAACCATTTTTGCAACTTCGGTACCCCGTAACTGTGCATTCAGGCCCGAAACACAAGTTATTTACATGCCGAAGGTTTGCGGAATCCTCCAAAACACTCCCAAACATCATTTTGAGTCTAATGGAGTAGAACGGATGCTTTTGTTGCAAAATCATTTTTGCAAGTTCGGTACCCCGTAACAGTGCATTAGGCCCGAAACACAAGTTATTTACATGCCGAAGGTTTGCGAAATCCTCCAAAATACTCTGAAACATCATTTTGAGTCTAATGGAGTAGAACATATGCTTTTGTTGCAAAACCATTTTTGCAACTTCGGTACCCCGTAACAGCGCATTCAGACCCGAAACACAAGTTATTACGTGCCGAAGGTTTGCGAAAACCTCCAAAAGACTGCCAAACATCATTTTGAGTATAATGGAGTAGAACAGATGCTTTTGTTGCAAAACTATTTTTTTAACTTCGGTACCCCGTAACAGCACATTAGGCCCGAAACACAAGTTATGTACATGCCGAAGGTTTGCGAAATCCTCCAAAACACTCCCAAACATCATTTTGAGTCTATTGGAGTAGAACGGATGCTTTTGTTGCAAAACCATTTTTGCAACTTCGGTACCCCGTAACAGTGCATTAGGCCCGAAACACAAGTTATTTACATGCCGAAGGTTTGCGAAATCCTCCAAAACACTCTAAAACATAATTTTGAGTCTAATGGAGTACACATATGCTTTTGTTGCAAAACCATTTTTGCAACTTCGGTACGCCGTAACTGTGCATTCAGCCCTGCAACACAAGTTATCTACATGCCGAAGGTTTGCGAAATGCTCCAAAACACTCCTAAACATCATTTTGAGTCTAATGGAGTAGAACGGATGCTTTTGTTGCAAAACCATTTTTGCAACTTCGGTACCCCGTAACAGTGCATTAGGCCCGAAACACAAGAATTTTACATGCCGAAGGTTTGCGAAATCCTCCAAAACACTCTGAAACATAATTTTGAGTCTAATGGAGTACACATATGCTTTTTTTGCAAAACCATTTTTGCAACTTCGGTACGCCGTAACTGTGCATTCAGCCCTGCAACACAAGTTATCTACATGCCGAAGGTTTGCGAAATGCTCCAAAACACTCCTAAACATCATTTTGAGTCTAATGGAGTAGAACGGATGCTTTTGTTGCAAAACCATTTTTGCATGTTCGGTACCCCGTAACAGTGCATTAGGCCCGAAACACAAGTTATTTACATGCCGAAGGTTTGCGAAATCCTCCAAAACACTCTGAAACATCATTTTGAGTCTAATCGAGTAGAACATATGCTTTTGTTGCAAAACCATTTTTGCAACTTCGGTACCCCGTAACAGTGCATTAGACCGGAAACACAAGTTATTACGTGCCGAAGGTTTGCGGAATCCTCCAAAACACTCCCAAACATCATTTTGAGTCTAATGGAGTAGAACGGATGCTTTTGTTGCAAAACCATTTTTGCATGTTCGGTACCCCGTAACAGTGCATTAGGCCCGAAACACAAGTTATTTACATGCCGAAGGTTTGCGAAATCCTCCAAAACACTCTGAAACATCATTTTGAGTCTAATCGAGTAGAACAAATGCTTTTGTTGCAAAACCATTTTTGCAACTTCGGTACCCCGTAACTGTGCATTCAGCCCTGAAACACAAATTATTTACATGCAGAAGGTTTGCGAAATACTCCAAAACACTCCCAAGAATCATTTTCAGTCTAATGGAGTAGAACATATGCTTTTGTTGCAAAACCATTTTTGCAACTTCGGTACCCCGTAACTGTGCATTCAGGCCCGAAACACAAGTTATTTACATGCCGAAGGTTTGCGGAATCCTCCAAAACACTCCCAAACATCATTTTGAGTCTAATGGAGTAGAACGGATGCTTTTGTTGCAAAATCATTTTTGCAAGTTCGGTACCCCGTAACAGTGCATTAGGCCCGAAACACAAGTTATTTACATGCCGAAGGTTTGCGAAATCCTCCAAAATACTCTGAAACATCATTTTGAGTCTAATGGAGTAGAACATATGCTTTTGTTGCAAAACCATTTTTGCAACTTCGGTACCCCGTAACAGCGCATTCAGACCCGAAACACAAGTTATTACGTGCCGAAGGTTTGCGAAAACCTCCAAAAGACTGCCAAACATCATTTTGAGTATAATGGAGTAGAACAGATGCTTTTGTTGCAAAACTATTTTTTTAACTTCGGTACCCCGTAACAGCACATTAGGCCCGAAACACAAGTTATGTACATGCCGAAGGTTTGCGAAATCCTCCAAAACACTCCCAAACATCATTTTGAGTCTATTGGAGTAGAACGGATGCTTTTGTTGCAAAACCATTTTTGCAACTTCAGTACCCCGTAACAGTGCATTAGGCCCGAAACACAAGTTATTTACATGCCGAAGGTTTGCGAAATCCTCCAAAACACTCTAAAACATAATTTTGAGTCTAATGGAGTACACATATGCTTTTGTTGCAAAACCATTTTTGTAACTTCGGTACGCCGTAACTGTGCATTCAGCCCTGCAACACAAGTTATCTACATGCCGAAGGTTTGCGAAATGCTCCAAAACACTCCTAAACATCATTTTGAGTCTAATGGAGTAGAACGGATGCTTTTGTTGCAAAACCATTTTTGCAACTTCGGTACCCCGTAACAGTGCATTAGGCCCGAAACACAAGAATTTTACATGCCGAAGGTTTGCGAAATCCTCCAAAACACTCTGAAACATAATTTTGAGTCTAATGGAGTACACATATGCTTTTTTTGCAAAACCATTTTTGCAACTTCGGTACGCCGTAACTGTGCATTCAGCCCTGCAACACAAGTTATCTACATGCCGAAGGTTTGCGAAATGCTCCAAAACACTCCTAAACATCATTTTGAGTCTAATGGAGTAGAACGGATGCTTTTGTTGCAAAACCATTTTTGCATGTTCGGTACCCCGTAACAGTGCATTAGGCCCGAAACACAAGTTATTTACATGCCGAAGGTTTGCGAAATCCTCCAAAACACTCTGAAACATCATTTTGAGTCTAATCGAGTAGAACAAATGCTTTTGTTGCAAAACCATTTTTGCAACTTCGGTACCCCGTAACTGTGCATTCAGCCCTGAAACACAAATTATTTACATGCCGAAGGTTTGCGAAATACTCCAAAACACTCCCAAGAATCATTTTCAGTCTAATGGAGTAGAACATATGCTTTTGTTGCAAAACCATTTTTGCAACTTCGGTACCCCGTAACTGTGCATTCAGGCCCGAAACACAAGTTATTTACATGCCGAAGGTTTGCGGAATCCTCCAAAACACTCCCAAACATCATTTTGAGTCTAATGGAGTAGAACGGATGCTTTTGTTGCAAAATCATTTTTGCAAGTTCGGTACCCCGTAACAGTGCATTAGGCCCGAAACACAAGTTATTTACATGCCGAAGGTTTGCGAAATCCTCCAAAATACTCTGAAACATCATTTTGAGTCTAATGGAGTAGAACATATGCTTTTGTTGCAAAACCATTTTTGCAACTTCGGTACCCCGTAACAGCGCATTCAGACCCGAAACACAAGTTATTACGTGCCGAAGGTTTGCGAAAACCTCCAAAAGACTGCCAAACATCATTTTGAGTATAATGGAGTAGAACAGATGCTTTTGTTGCAAAACTATTTTTTTAACTTCGGTACCCCGTAACAGCACATTAGGCCCGAAACACAAGTTATGTACATGCCGAAGGTTTGCGAAATCCTCCAAAACACTCCCAAACATCATTTTGAGTCTATTGGAGTAGAACGGATGCTTTTGTTGCAAAACCATTTTTGCAACTTCGGTACCCCGTAACAGTGCATTAGGCCCGAAACACAAGTTATTTACATGCCGAAGGTTTGCGAAATCCTCCAAAACACTCTAAAACATAATTTTGAGTCTAATGGAGTACACATATGCTTTTGTTGCAAAACCATTTTTGTAACTTCGGTACGCCGTAACTGTGCATTCAGCCCTGCAACACAAGTTATCTACATGCCGAAGGTTTGCGAAATGCTCCAAAACACTCCTAAACATCATTTTGAGTCTAATGGAGTAGAACGGATGCTTTTGTTGCAAAACCATTTTTGCAACTTCGGTACCCCGTAACAGTGCATTAGGCCCGAAACACAAGAATTTTACATGCCGAAGGTTTGCGAAATCCTCCAAAACACTCTGAAACATAATTTTGAGTCTAATGGAGTACACATATGCTTTTTTTGCAAAACCATTTTTGCAACTTCGGTACGCCGTAACTGTGCATTCAGCCCTGCAACACAAGTTATCTACATGCCGAAGGTTTGCGAAATGCTCCAAAACACTCCTAAACATCATTTTGAGTCTAATGGAGTAGAACGGATGCTTTTGTTGCAAAACCATTTTTGCATGTTCGGTACCCCGTAACAGTGCATTAGGCCCGAAACACAAGTTATTTACATGCCGAAGGTTTGCGAAATCCTCCAAAACACTCTGAAACATCATTTTGAGTCTAATCGAGTAGAACATATGCTTTTGTTGCAAAACCATTTTTGCAACTTCGGTACCCCGTAACAGTGCATTAGACCGGAAACACAAGTTATTACGTGCCGAAGGTTTGCGGAATCCTCCAAAACACTCCCAAACATCATTTTGAGTCTAATGGAGTAGAACGGATGCTTTTGTTGCAAAACCATTTTTGCATGTTCGGTACCCCGTAACAGTGCATTAGGCCCGAAACACAAGTTATTTACATGCCGAAGGTTTGCGAAATCCTCCAAAACACTCTGAAACATCATTTTGAGTCTAATCGAGTAGAACAAATGCTTTTGTTGCAAAACCATTTTTGCAACTTCGGTACCCCGTAACTGTGCATTCAGCCCTGAAACACAAGTTATTTACATGCCGAAGGTTTCCGAAATGCTCCAAAACACTCCCAAGCATCATTTTGAGTCTAATGGAGTAGAACGGATGCTTTTGTTGCAAAACCATTTTTGCAACTTCGGTACGCCGTAACTTTGTATTCAGGCCCGAAACACAAGTTATTTATATGCCGAAGGTTAGCGAAATCCTCCAAAACACTCCCAAACATCATTTCGAGTCTAATGGAGTAGAACAGATGCTTTTGTTGCAAAACCATTTTTGCAACTTCGGTACCCCGTAACAGTGCATTAGGCCCGAAACACAAGTTATTTACATGCCGAAGGTTTGCGAAATCCTCCAAAACACTCTGAAACATAATTTTGAATCTAATGGAGTACACATATGCTTTTGTTGCAAAACCATTTTTGCAACTTCGGTACGCCGTAACTGTGCATTCAGCCCTGCAACACAAGTAATCTACATGCCGAAGGTTTGCGAAATGCTCCAAAACACTCCTAAACGTCATTTTGAGTCTAATGGAGTAGAACGGATGCTTTTGTTGCAAAACCATTTTTGCATGTTCGGTACCCCGTAACAGTGCATACCGAAACACAAGTTATTTACATGCCGAAGGTTTGCGAAATCCTCCAAAACACTCTGAAACATCATTTTGAGTCTAATCGAGTAGAACATATGCTTTTGTTGCAAAACCATTTTTGCAACTTCGGTACCCCGTAACAGTGCATTAGACCGGAAACACAAGTTATTACGTGCCGAAGGTTTGCGGAATCCTCCAAAACACTCCCAAACATCATTTTGAGTCTAATGGAGTAGAACGGATGCTTTTGTTGCAAAACCATTTTTGCATGTTCGGTACCCCGTAACAGTGCATTAGGCCCGAAACACAAGTTATTTACATGCCGAAGGTTTGCGAAATCCTCCAAAACACTCTGAAACATCATTTTGAGTCTAATCGAGTAGAACAAATGCTTTTGTTGCAAAACCATTTTTGCAACTTCGGTACCCCGTAACTGTGCATTCAGCCCTGAAACACAAGTTATTTACATGCCGAAGGTTTCCGAAATGCTCCAAAACACTCCCAAGCATCATTTTGAGTCTAATGGAGTAGAACGGATGCTTTTGTTGCAAAACCATTTTTGCAACTTCGGTACGCCGTAACTTTGTATTCAGGCCCGAAACACAAGTTATTTATATGCCGAAGGTTAGCGAAATCCTCCAAAACACTCCCAAACATCATTTCGAGTCTAATGGAGTAGAACAGATGCTTTTGTTGCAAAACCATTTTTGCAACTTCGGTACCCCGTAACAGTGCATTAGGCCCGAAACACAAGTTATTTACATGCCGAAGGTTTGCGAAATCCTCCAAAACACTCTGAAACATAATTTTGAATCTAATGGAGTACACATATGCTTTTGTTGCAAAACCATTTTTGCAACTTCGGTACGCCGTAACTGTGCATTCAGCCCTGCAACACAAGTAATCTACATGCCGAAGGTTTGCGAAATGCTCCAAAACACTCCTAAACGTCATTTTGAGTCTAATGGAGTAGAACGGATGCTTTTGTTGCAAAACCATTTTTGCATGTTCGGTACCCCGTAACAGTGCATACCGAAACACAAGTTATTTACATGCCGAAGGTTTGCGAAATCCTCCAAAACACTCTGAAACATCATTTTGAGTCTAATCGAGTAGAACATATGCTTTTGTTGCAAAACCATTTTTGCAACTTCGGTACCCCGTAACAGTGCATTAGACCGGAAACACAAGTTATTACGTGCCGAAGGTTTGCGGAATCCTCCAAAACACTCCCAAACATCATTTTGAGTCTAATGGAGTAGAACGGATGCTTTTGTGGCAAAACCATTTTTGCATGTTCGGTACCCCGTAACAGTGCATTAGGCCCGAAACACAAGTTATTTACATGCCGAAGGTTTGCGAAATCCTCCAAAACACTCTGAAACATCATTTTGAGTCTAATCGAGTAGAACATATGCTTTTGTTGCAAAACCATTTTTGCAACTTCGGTACCCCGTAACAGTGCATTAGGCCCGAAACACAAGTTATTTACATGCCGAAGGTTTGCGAAATCCTCCAAAACACTCCGATACATCATTTTGAGTCTAATGGAGTAGAACATATGCTTTTGTTGCAAAACCATTTTTGCAACTTCGGTACCCCGTAACAGTGCATTAGGCCCGAAACACAAGTTATATACATGCCGAAGGTTTGCGAAATCCTCCAAAGCACTCCCAAACATCATTTTGAGTCTAGTGGAGTAGAACAGATGCTTTTGTTGCAAAACCATTTTTGCAACTGCGGTACCCGTAACAGTGCATTCAGGCCCGAAACACAAGTTATTTACATGCCGAAGGTTAGCGAAATGCAACACTCCGAAACATCATTTTGAGTCTAATGGAGTAGAACAGATGCTTTTGTTGCAAAACCATTTTTGCAACTTTGGTACCCCGTAACAGTGCATTAGACCCGAAACACAAGTTATTACGTGCCGAAGGTTTGCGAAATCCACCAAAAGGCTCCCAAACATCATTTTGAGTCTAATGGAGTAAAACAGATGCTTTTGTTGCAAAACCATTTTGTAACTTCGGTGCCCCATAACAGTGCATTAGGCCCGAAACACAAGTTATTTACATGCCGAAGGTTTGCGAAATCCTCCAAAACACTCCCAAGCATCATTTTCAGTCCAATGGAGTAGAACATATGCTTTTGTTGCAAAACCATTTTTGCACCTTCGGTACCCCATAACAGTGCATTCAGGCCCGAAACACAAGTTATTTATATGCCGAAGGTTAGCGAAATGCTCCAAAACACTCCAAAACATCATTTTGAGTCTAATGGAGTATAACAGATGGTTTTGTTGCAAAACCATTTTTGCAACTTCGGTACCCCGTAACAGTGCATTAGGCCCGAAACACAAGTTATTTACATGCCGAAGGTTTGCGAAATCCTCCAAAACACTCCGAAACATCATTTTGAGTCTAATGGAGTAGAACATATGCTTTTGTTGCAAAACCATTTTAGCAACTTCGGTACCCCGTAACAGTGCATTAGGCCCGAAACACAAGTTATATACATGCCGAAGGTTTGCGAAATCCTCCAAAACACTCCCAAACATCATTTTGAGTCTAGTGGAGTAGAACAGATGCTTTTGTTGCAAAACCATTTTTGCAACTGCGGTACCCGTAACAGTGCATTCAGGCCCGAAACACAAGTTATTTACATGCCGAAGGTTAGCGAAATGCAACACTCCGAAACATCATTTTGAGTCTAATGGAGTAGAACAGATGCTTTTGTTGCAAAACCATTTTTGCAACTTCGGTACCCCGTAACAGTGGATTAGACCCGAAACACAAGTTATTACGTGCCGAAGGTTTGCGAAATCCACCAAAAGACTCCCAAACATCATTTTGAGTCTAATGGAGTAAAACAGATGCTTTTGTTGCGAAACCATTTTGTAACTTCGGTGCCCCATAACAGTGCATTAGGCCCGAAACACAAGTTATTTACATGCCGAAGGTTTGCGAAATCCTCCAAAACACTCGGAAACATCATTTTGAGTCTAATGGAGTACACATATGCTTTTGTTGCAAAACCATTTTTGCAACTTCGGTACGCCGTAACTGTGCATTCAGCCCTGAAACACAAGTTATTTACATGTCGAAGGTTTGCGAAATGCTCAAAAACACTCCCAAACATCATTTTCAGTCTAATGGAGTAGAACATATGCTTTTGTTCCAAAACCATTTTTGCAACTTCGGTATCCCGTAACTATGCATTCAGGCCCGAAACACAAGTTATTTACGTGTCGATGGTTTCCGAAATCCTCCAAAACACTCCCAAACGTCATTTTGAGTCTCATGGAGTAGAACGGATGCTTTTGTTGCAAAACCATTTTTGCAACTTCGGTACCCCGTAACAGCGCATAGGCCCAAAACACAAGTTATTTATATGCCGAAGGTTTGCGAAATACTCCAAAACACTCCCAAACATCATTTTGAGTCTAATGGAGTAGAACGGATGCTTTTGTTGCAAAACCATTTTTGCAACTTCGGTACGCCGTAACTTTGTATTCAGGCCCGAAACACAAGTTATTTATATGCCGAAGGTTAGCGAAATGCTCCAAAACACTCCCAAACATCATTTCGGGTCTAATGGAGTAGAACAGATGGTTTTGTTGCAAAACCATTTTTGCAACTTCGGTACCCCGTAACAGTGCATTAGGCCCGAAACACAAGTTATTTACATATCGAAGGTTTGCGAAATCCTCCAAAACACTCCCAAACATCATTTTGAGTCTAATGGAGTAGAACAGATGCTTTTGTTGCAAAACCATTTTTGCAACTTCGGTACCCCGTAACAGTGCATTCAGGCCCGAAACACAAGTTATTTACATGCCGAAGGTTAGCGAAATGCAACACTCCGAAACATCATTTTGAGTCTAATGGAGTAGAACAGATGCTTTTGTTGCAAAACCATTTTGTAACTTCGGTACCCCGTAACAGTGCATTAGACCCGAAACACAAGTTATTACGTGCCGAAGGTTTGCGAAATCCACCAAAAGACTCCCAAACATCATTTTGTGTCTAATGGAGTAAAACAGATGCTTTTGTTGCAAAACCATTTTGTAACTTCGGTACCCCGTAACAGTGCATTAGGCCCGAAACACAAGTTATTTACATGCCGAAGGTTTGCGAAATCCTCCAAAACACTCCGAAACATCATTTTGAGTCTAATGGAGTAGAACATATGCTTTTGTTGCAAAACCATTTTTGCAACTTCGGTACCCCGTAACTGTGCATTCAGCCCTGAAACACAACTTATTTACATGCCGAAGGTTTGCGAAATACTCCAAAACACTCCCAAGAATCATTTTCAGTCTAATGGAGTAGAACATATGCTTTTGTTGCAAAACCATTTTTGCAACTTCGGTACCCCGTAACTGTGCATTAGGCCCGAAACACAAGTTATTTACGTGCGAAGGTTTGCGAAATCCTTCAAAACACTCCCAAACATCATTTTGAGTCTAATGGAGTAGAACGGATGCTTTTTTTGGAAAACCATTTTTGCAACTTTGGTACCTCGTAACAGTGCATTCAGGCCCGAAACACAAGTTATTTACATACCGAAGGTTAGCGAAATGCAACACTACGAACCATCATTTTGAGTCTAATGGAGTAGAACAGATGCTTTTGTTGCAAAACCATTTTGTAACTTCGGTACCCCGTAACAGTGCATTAGACCCGAAACACAAGTTATTACGTGCCGAAGGTTTGCGAAATCCACCAAAAGACTCCCAAACATCATTTTGTGTCTAATGGAGTAAAACAGATGCTTTTGTTGCAAAACCATTTTGTAACTTCGGTACCCCGTAACAGTGCATTAGGCCCGAAACACAAGTTATTTACATGCCGAAGGTTTGCGAAATCCTCCAAAACACTCCGAAACATCATTTTGAGTCTAATGGAGTAGAACATATGCTTTTGTTGCAAAACCATTTTTGCAACTTCGGTACCCCGTAACTGTGCATTCAGCCCTGAAACACAACTTATTTACATGCCGAAGGTTTGCGAAATACTCCAAAACACTCCCAAGAATCATTTTCAGTCTAATGGAGTAGAACATATGCTTTTGTTGCAAAACCATTTTTGCAACTTCGGTACCCCGTAACTGTGCATTCAGGCCCGAAACACAAGTTATTTACATGCCGAAGGTTTGCGGAATCCTCCAAAACACTCCCAAACATCATTTTGAGTCTAATGGAGTAGAACGGATGCTTTTGTTGCAAAATCATTTTTGCAAGTTCGGTACCCCGTAACAGTGCATTAGGCCCGAAACACAAGTTATTTACGTGCCGAAGGTTTGCGAAATCCTCCAAAATACTCTGAAACATCATTTTGAGTCTAATGGAGTAGAACATATGCTTTTGTTGCAAAACCATTTTTGCAACTTCGGTACCCCGTAACTGTGCATTAGGCCCGAAACACAAGTTATTTACATATCGAAGGTTTGCGAAATCCTCTAAAACACTCCCAAACATCATTTTGAGTCTAATGGAGTAGAACAGATGCTTTTGTTGCAAAACCATTTTTGCAACTTCGGTACCCCGTAACAGTGCATTCAGGCCCGAAACACAAGTTATTTACATGCCGAAGGTTAGCGAAATGCAACACTCCGAAACATCATGTTGAGTCTAATGGAGTAGAACAGATGCTTTTGTTGCAAAACCATTTTTGCAACTTCGGTACCCCGTAACAGTGCATTAGACCCGAAACACAAGTTATTACGTGCCGAAGGTTTGCGAAATCCACCAAAAGACTCCCAAACATCATTTTGAGTCTAATGGAGTAAAACAGATGCTTTTGTTGCAAAACCATTTTTGCAACTTCGGTGCCTCGTAACAGTGCATTAGACCGGAAACACAAGTTATTACGTGCCGAAGGTTTGCGGAATCCTCCAAAACACTCCCAAACATCATTTTGAGTCTAATGGAGTAGAACGGATGCTTTTGTTGCAAAACCATTTTTGCATGTTCGGTACCCCGTAACAGTGCATTAGGCCCGAAACACAAGTTATTTACATGCCGAAGGTTTGCGAAATCCTCCAAAACACTCTGAAACATCATTTTGAGTCTAATCGAGTAGAACATATGCTTTTGTTTCAAAACCATTTTTGCAACTTCGGTACCCCGTAACTGTGCATTCAGCCCTGAAACACAAGTTATTTACATGCCGAAGGTTTGCGAAATGCTCCAAAACACTCCCAAGCATCATTTTCAGTCTAATGGAGTAGAACATATGCTTTTGTTGCAAAACTATTTTTGCAACTTCGGTACCCCGTAATTGTGCATTCAGGCCCGAAACACAAGTTATTTACATGCCGAAGGTTTCCGAAATGCTCCAAAACACTCCCAAGCATCATTTTGAGTCTAATGGAGTAGAACGGATGCTTTTGTTGCAAAAATCATTTTTGCCAATTCGGTACCCCGTAACAGTGCATTCAGTCCCGAAACACAAGTTATTTATGTGCCAAAGATTTGCGAAATGCTCCAAAACATTCCCAAGCATCATTTTGAGTGTAACGGAGTAGAACATATGCTTTTATTGAAAAACCATTTTTGCAACTTCGGTACCCCGTAACAGTGCATTAGGCCCGAAACACAAGTTATTTACGTGCGAAGGTTTGCGAAATCCTTCAAAACACTCCCAAACATCATTTTGAGTCTAATGGAGTAGAACGGATGCTTTTTTTGGAAAACCATTTTTGCAACTTTGGTACCTCGTAACAGTGCATTCAGGCCCGAAACACAAGTTATTTACATACCGAAGGTTAGCGAAATGCAACACTACGAACCATCATTTTGAGTCTAATGGAGTAGAACAGATGCTTTTGTTGCAAAACCATTTTGTAACTTCGGTACCCCGTAACAGTGCATTAGACCCGAAACACAAGTTATTACGTGCCGAAGGTTTGCGAAATCCACCAAAAGACTCCCAAACATCATTTTGTGTCTAATGGAGTAAAACAGATGCTTTTGTTGCAAAACCATTTTGTAACTTCGGTACCCCGTAACAGTGCATTAGGCCCGAAACACAAGTTATTACGTGCCGAAGGTTTGCGAAATCCACCAAAAGACTCCCAAACATCATAGGAGTCTAATGGAGTTAAACAGATGCTTTTGTTGCAAAACCATTTTTGCAACTTCGGTACCCCGTAACAGTGCATTAGGCCCGAAACACAAGTTATTTACATGCCGAAGGTTTGCGAAATCCTCCAAAACACTCCCAAACATCATTTTGAGTCTAGTGGAGTAGAACAGATGCTTTTGTTGCAAAACCATTTTTGCAACTTCGGTACCCCGTAACTGTGCATTCAGCCCTGAAACACAACTTATTTACATGCCGAAGGTTTGCGAAATACTCCAAAACACTCCCAAGAATCATTTTCAGTCTAATGGAGTAGAACATATGCTTTTGTTGCAAAACCATTTTTGCAACTTCGGTACCCCGTAACTGTGCATTCAGGCCCGAAACACAAGTTATTTACATGCCGAAGGTTTGCGGAATCCTCCAAAACACTCCCAAACATCATTTTGAGTCTAATGGAGTAGAACGGATGCTTTTGTTGCAAAATCATTTTTGCAAGTTCGGTACCCCGTAACAGTGCATTAGGCCCGAAACACAAGTTATTTACGTGCCGAAGGTTTGCGAAATCCTCCAAAATACTCTGAAACATCATTTTGAGTCTAATGGAGTAGAACATATGCTTTTGTTGCAAAACCATTTTTGCAACTTCGGTACCCCGTAACTGTGCATTAGGCCCGAAACACAAGTTATTTACATATCGAAGGTTTGCGAAATCCTCTAAAACACTCCCAAACATCATTTTGAGTCTAATGGAGTAGAACAGATGCTTTTGTTGCAAAACCATTTTTGCAACTTCGGTACCCCGTAACAGTGCATTCAGGCCCGAAACACAAGTTATTTACATGCCGAAGGTTAGCGAAATGCAACACTCCGAAACATCATGTTGAGTCTAATGGAGTAGAACAGATGCTTTTGTTGCAAAACCATTTTTGCAACTTCGGTACCCCGTAACAGTGCATTAGACCCGAAACACAAGTTATTACGTGCCGAAGGTTTGCGAAATCCACCAAAAGACTCCCAAACATCATTTTGAGTCTAATGGAGTAAAACAGATGCTTTTGTTGCAAAACCATTTTTGCAACTTCGGTGCCTCGTAACAGTGCATTAGACCGGAAACACAAGTTATTACGTGCCGAAGGTTTGCGGAATCCTCCAAAACACTCCCAAACATCATTTTGAGTCTAATGGAGTAGAACGGATGCTTTTGTTGCAAAACCATTTTTGCATGTTCGGTACCCCGTAACAGTGCATTAGGCCCGAAACACAAGTTATTTACATGCCGAAGGTTTGCGAAATCCTCCAAAACACTCTGAAACATCATTTTGAGTCTAATCGAGTAGAACATATGCTTTTGTTTCAAAACCATTTTTGCAACTTCGGTACCCCGTAACTGTGCATTCAGCCCTGAAACACAAGTTATTTACATGCCGAAGGTTTGCGAAATGCTCCAAAACACTCCCAAGCATCATTTTCAGTCTAATGGAGTAGAACATATGCTTTTGTTGCAAAACTATTTTTGCAACTTCGGTACCCCGTAATTGTGCATTCAGGCCCGAAACACAAGTTATTTACATGCCGAAGGTTTCCGAAATGCTCCAAAACACTCCCAAGCATCATTTTGAGTCTAATGGAGTAGAACGGATGCTTTTGTTGCAAAAATCATTTTTGCCACTTCGGTACCCCGTAACAGTGCATTCAGTCCCGAAACACAAGTTATTTATGTGCCAAAGATTTGCGAAATGCTCCAAAACATTCCCAAGCATCATTTTGAGTGTAACGGAGTAGAACATATGCTTTTATTGAAAAACCATTTTTGCAACTTCGGTACCCCGTAACAGTGCATTAGGCCCGAAACACAAGTTATTTACGTGCGAAGGTTTGCGAAATCCTTCAAAACACTCCCAAACATCATTTTGAGTCTAATGGAGTAGAACGGATGCTTTTGTTGCAAAACCATTTTTGCAACTTCGGTACCCCGTAACTGTGCATTCAGCCCTGAAACACAAGTTATTTACATGCCGAAGGTTTGCGAAATGCTCCAAAACACTCCCAAGCATCATTTTCAGTCTAATGGAGTAGAACATATGCTTTTGTTGCAAAACTATTTTTGCAACTTCGGTACCCCGTAATTGTGCATTCAGGCCCGAAACACAAGTTATTTACATGCCGAAGGTTTCCGAAATGCTCCAAAACACTCCCAAGCATCATTTTGAGTCTAATGGAGTAGAACGGATGCTTTTGTTGCAAAAATCATTTTTGCCACTTCGGTACCCCGTAACAGTGCATTCAGTCCCGAAACACAAGTTATTTATGTGCCAAAGATTTGCGAAATGCTCCAAAACATTCCCAAGCATCATTTTGAGTGTAACGGAGTAGAACATATGCTTTTATTGAAAAACCATTTTTGCAACTTCGGTACCCCGTAACAGTGCATTAGGCCCGAAACACAAGTTATTTACGTGCGAAGGTTTGCGAAATCCTTCAAAACACTCCCAAACATCATTTTGAGTCTAATGGAGTAGAACGGATGCTTTTTTTGGAAAACCATTTTTGCAACTTTGGTACCTCGTAACAGTGCATTCAGGCCCGAAACACAAGTTATTTACATATCGAAGGTTAGCGAAATGCAACACTACGAACCATCATTTTGAGTCTAATGGAGTAGAATAGATGCTTTTGTTGCAAAACCATTTTTGCAACTTCGGTACCCCGTAACAGAGCATTAGGCCCGAAACACAAGTTATTACGTGCCGAAGGTTTGCGAAATCCACCAAAAGACTCCCAAACATCATTTTGAGTCTAATGGAGTAAAACAGATGCTTTTGTTGCAAAACCATTTTTGCAACTTCGGTACCCCGTAACAGCGCATTAGGCCAGAAACAAGTTATTTACATGACGAAGGTTTGCGAAATCCTCCAAAACACTCGCAAACATCATTTCGAGTCTAATGGAGTAGAACGGATGCTTTTGTTGCAAAAACATTTTCGCAACTTCGGTACCCCGTAACAGTGCATTCAGGCCCGAAACACAAGTTATTACGTGCCGAAGGTTTGCGAAATGCTCCAAAACACTCCCAAGCATCATTTTGAGTCTAATGGAGTAGAACATATGCTTTTGTTGCAAAACCATTTTTGCACCTTCGGTACCCCATAATAGTGCATTCAGGCCCGAAACACAAGTTATTTATATGCCGAAGGTTTGCAAAATGCTCCAAAACACTCCAAACATCAATTTGAGTCTAATGGAGTAGAACGGATGCTTTTGTTGCAAAACCATTTTTGCCACTTCGGTACCCCGTAACTGTGTATTCAGGCCCGAAACACAAGTTATTTATGTGCCGAAGGTTAGCGAAATGCTCCAAAACACTCCCAAACATCATTTTGGGTCTAATGGAGTAGAACAGATGGTTTTGTTGCAAAACCATTTTTGCAACTTCGGTACCCCGTAACATTGAATTAAGCCCGAAACACAAGTTATTTACATGCTGAAGGTTTGCGAAATCCTCCAAAACACTCCCAAACATCATTTTGAGTATAATGCAATAGAACGGATGCTTTTGTTGCAAAACCATGTTTGCAACTTCGGTATCCCGTAACAGTGCAGTCAGGCCCGAAACACAAGTTATTTACATGCCGAAGGTTAGCGAAATCCACCAAAAGACTCCCAAACATCATTTTGAGTCTAATGGAGTAAAACAGATGCTTTTGTTGCAAAACCATTTTTGCAACTTCGGTACCCCGTAACAACGCATTAGGGCCGAAACAAGTTATTTACATGCTGAAGGTTTGCGAAATGCTCCAAAACACTCCCAAGCATCATTTTGAGTCTCATGGAGTAGACATATGATTTTGTTGCAAAACCATTTTTGCACCTTCGGTACCCCATAACAGTGCATTCAGGCCCGAAACACAAGTTATTTATATGCCGAAGGTTAGCGAAATGCTCCAAAACACTCCAAAACATCATTTTGAGTCTAATGGAGTATAACAGATGGTTTTGTTGCAAAACCATTTTTGCAACTTCGGTACCCCGTAACAGTGCATTAGGCCCGAAACACAAGTTATTTACATATCGAAGGTTAGCGAAATGCAACACTCCGAAACATCATTTTGAGTCTAATGGAGTAGAACAGATGCTTTTGTTGCAAAACTATTTTTGCAACTTCGGTACCCCGTAACAGTGCATTAGTCCCGAAACACAAGTTATTACGTGCCGAAGGTTTGCGAAATCCACCAAAAGACTCCCAAACATCATTTTGAGTCTAATGGAGTAAAACAGATGCTTTTGTTGCAAAACCATTTTTGCAACTTCGGTACCCCGTAACAGCGCATTAGGCCAGAAACAAGTTATTTACATGCCGAAGGTTTGCGAAGGCCTCCAAAACACTCCCAAACATCATTTTGAGTCTAATGGAGTAGAACGGATGCTTTTGTTGCAAAAACATTTTTGCAACTTCGGTACCCCGTAACAGTGCATTAGGCCCGAAACACAAGTTATTTACATATCGAAGGTTAGCGAAATGCAACACTCCGAAACATCATTTTGAGTCTAATGGAGTATAACAGATGGTTTTGTTGCAAAACTATTTTTGCAACTTCGGTACCCCGTAACAGAGCATTAGGCCCGAAACACAAGTTATTACATGCCGAAGGTTTGCGAAATCCACCAAAAGACTCCCAAACATCATTTTGAGTCTAATGGAGTAAAACAGATGCTTTTGTTGCAAAACCATTTTTGCAACTTCGGTACCCCGTAACAGCGCATTAGGCCAGAAACAAGTTATTTACATGCCGAAAGTTTGCGAAATCCTCCAAAACACTCGCAAACATCATTTTGAGTCTAATGGAGTAGAACGGATGCTTTTGTTGCAAAAACATTTTCGCAACTTCGGTACCCCGTAACAGTGCATTCAGGCCCGAAACATAAGTTATTACGTGCCGGAGGTTTGCGAAATGCTCCAAAACACTCCCAAGCATCATTTTGAGTCTAATGGAGTAGAACATATGCTTTTGTTGCAAAACCATTTTTGCACCTTCGGTACCCCATAACAGTGCATTCAGGCCCGAAACACAAGTTATTTATATGCCGAAGGTTTGCAAAATGCTCCAAAACACTCCAAACATCAATTTGAGTCTAATGGAGTAGAACGGATGCTTTTGTTGCAAAACCATTTTTGCCACTTCGGTACCCCGTAACTGTGTATTCAGGCCCGAAACACAAGTTATTTATGTGCCGAAGGTTAGCGAAATGCTCCAAAACACTCCCAAACATCATTTTGGGTCTAATGGAGTAGAACAGATGGTTTTGTTGCAAAACCATTTTTGCAACTTCGGTACCCCGTAACATTGCATTAAGCCCGAAACACAAGTTATTTACATGCTGAAGGTTTGCGAAATCCTCCAAAACACTCCCAAACATCATTTTGAGTCTAATGGAATAGAACGGATGCTTTTGTTGCAAAACCATGTTTGCAACTTCAATATCCCGTAACAGTGCAGTCAGGCCCGAAACACAAGTTATTTACATGCCGAAGGTTAGCGAAATCCACCAAAAGACTCCCAAACATCATTTTGAGTCTAATGGAGTAAAACAGATACTTTTGTTGCAAAACCATTTTTGCAACTTCGGTACCCCGTAACAACGCATTAGGGCCGAAACAAGTTATTTACATGCTGAAGGTTTGCGAAATGCTCCAAAACACTCCCAAGCATCATTTTGAGTCTCATGGAGTAGAACATATGCTTCTGTTGCAATACCATTTTTGCACCTTCGGTACCCCATAACAGTGCATTCAGGCCCGAAACACAAGTTATTTATATGCCGAAGGTTAGCAAAATGCTCCAAAACACTCCAAAACATCGTTTTGAGTCTAATGGAGTAGAACAGATGGTTTTGTTGCAAAACCATTTTTGCAACTTCGGTACCCCGTAACAGTTCATTAGGCCCGAAACACAAGTTATTTACATATCGAAGGTTAGCGAAATGCAACACTCCGAAACATCATTTTGAGTCTAATGGAGTAGAACAGATGCTTTTGTTGCAAAACTATTTTTGCAACTTCGGTACCCCGTAACAGTGCATTAGGCCCGAAACACAAGTTATTACGTGCCGAAGGTTTGCGAAATCCACCAAAAGACTCCCAAACATCATTTTGAGTCTAATGGAGTAAAACAGATGCTTTTGTTGCAAAACCATTTTTGCAACTTCGGTACCCCGTAACAGCGCATTAGGCCAGAAACAAGTTATTTACATGCCGAAGGTTTGCGAAGGCCTCCAAAACACTCCCAAACATCATTTTGAGTCTAATGGAGTAGAACGGATGCTTTTGTTGCAAAAACATTTTTGCAACTTCGGTACCCCGTAACAGTGCATTCAGGCCCGAAACACAAGTTATTTACATGCCGAAGGTTTGCGAAATGCTCCAAAATGCTCCCAAGCATCATTTTGGGTCTAATGGAGTAGAACAGATGGTTTTGTTGCAAAACCATTTTTGCAACTTCGGTACCCCGTAACATTGCATTAAGCCCGAAACACAAGTTATTACGTGCCGGAGGTTTGCGAAATGCTCCAAAACACTCCCAAGCATCATTTTGAGTCTAATGGAGTAGAACATATGCTTTTGTTGCAAAACCATTTTTGCACCTTCGGTACCCCATAACAGTGCATTCAGGCCCGAAACACAAGTTATTTATATGCCGAAGGTTTGCAAAATGCTCCAAAACACTCCAAACATCAATTTGAGTCTAATGGAGTAGAACGGATGCTTTTGTTGCAAAACCATTTTTGCCACTTCGGTACCCCGTAACTGTGTATTCAGGCCCGAAACACAAGTTATTTATGTGCCGAAGGTTAGCGAAATGCTCCAAAACACTCCCAAACATCATTTTGGGTCTAATGGAGTAGAACAGATGGTTTTGTTGCAAAACCATTTTTGCAACTTCGGTACCCCGTAACATTGCATTAAGCCCGAAACACAAGTTATTTACATGCTGAAGGTTTGCGAAATCCTCCAAAACACTCCCAAACATCATTTTGAGTCTAATGGAATAGAACGGATGCTTTTGTTGCAAAACCATGTTTGCAACTTCAATATCCCGTAACAGTGCAGTCAGGCCCGAAACACAAGTTATTTACATGCCGAAGGTTAGCGAAATCCACCAAAAGACTCCCAAACATCATTTTGAGTCTAATGGAGTAAAACAGATGCTTTTGTTGCAAAACCATTTTTGCAACTTCGGTACCCCGTAACAACGCATTAGGGCCGAAACAAGTTATTTACATGCTGAAGGTTTGCGAAATGCTCCAAAACACTCCCAAGCATCATTTTGAGTCTCATGGAGTAGAACATATGCTTCTGTTGCAATACCATTTTTGCACCTTCGGTACCCCATAACAGTGCATTCAGGCCCGAAACACAAGTTATTTATATGCCGAAGGTTAGCAAAATGCTCCAAAACACTCCAAAACATCGTTTTGAGTCTAATGGAGTAGAACAGATGGTTTTGTTGCAAAACCATTTTTGCAACTTCGGTACCCCGTAACAGTTCATTAGGCCCGAAACACAAGTTATTTACATATCGAAGGTTAGCGAAATGCAACACTCCGAAACATCATTTTGAGTCTAATGGAGTAGAACAGATGCTTTTGTTGCAAAACTATTTTTGCAACTTCGGTACCCCGTAACAGTGCATTAGGCCCGAAACACAAGTTATTACGTGCCGAAGGTTTGCGAAATCCACCAAAAGACTCCCAAACATCATTTTGAGTCTAATGGAGTAAAACAAATGCTTTTGTTGCAAAACCATTTTTGCAACTTCGGTACCCCGTAACAGCGCATTAGGCCAGAAACAAGTTATTTACATGCCGAAGGTTTGCGAAGGCCTCCAAAACACTCCCAAACATCATTTTGAGTCTAATGGAGTAGAACGGATGCTTTTGTTGCAAAAACATTTTTGCAACTTCGGTACCCCGTAACAGTGCATTCAGGCCCGAAACACAAGTTATTTACATGCCGAAGGTTTGCGAAATGCTGCAAAATGCTCCCAAGCATCATTTTGGGTCTAATGGAGTAGAACAGATGGTTTTGTTGCAAAACCATTTTTGCAACTTCGGTACCCCGTAACATTGCATTAAGCCCGAAACACAAGTTATTTACAAGCCGAAGGTTTGCGAAATCCTCCAAAACACTCCCAAACATCATTTTGAGTCTAATGGAATAGAACGGATGCTTTTGTTGCAAAACCATGTTTGCAACTTCGGTACCCCGTAACAGTGCATTCAGGCCCGAAACACAAGTTATTTACATGCCGAATGTTTGCGAAATCCACCAAAAGACTCCCAAACATCATTTTGAGTCTAATGGAGTAAAACAGATGCTTTTGTTGCAAAACCATTTTTGCAACTTCGGTACCCCGTAATAGCGCATTAGGCCCGAAACACAAGTTATTTACATGCCGAAGGTTTGCGAAATCCTCCAAAACACTCCCAAACATCATTTTGAGTCTAATGGAGTAGAACGGATGCTTTTGTTGGAAAACCATTTTTGCAACTTCGGTACCCCATAACAGTGCATTCAAGACCGAAACACAAGTTATTTACATGCCGAATGTTTGCGAAATGCTCCAAAACACTCTCAAGCATCATTTTGAGTCTAATGGAGTAGAACATATGCTTTTGTTGCAAAATCATTTTTGCAACTTCGGTACCCCGTAACAGTGCATTCAGTCCCGAAACACAAGTTATTTATATGCCAAACATTTGCGAAATGCTCCAAAACATTCCCAAGCATCATTTTGAGTATAACGGAGTAGAACATATGCTTTCGTTGCAAAACCATTTTTGCAACTTCGGTACTCCGTAACAGTGCATTAGGCCCGAAACACAAGTTATATACATGCCGAAGTTTTGCGAAATCCTTCAAAACACTCCCAAACATCATTTTGAGTCTAATGGAGTTGAACGGATGCTTTTGTTGCAAAACCATTTTTGCAACTTTGGTACCTTGTAACAGTGCATTCAGGCCCGAAACACAAGTTATTTACATGCCGAAGGTTAGCGAAATGCAACACTACGAAACATCATTTTGAGTCTAATGGATTAGAACAGATGCTTTTGTTGCAAAACCATTTTTGCAACTTCGGTACCCCGTAACAGAGCATTAGGCCCGAAACACAAGTTATTACGTGCCGAAGGTTTGCGAAATCCACCAAAAGACTCCCAAACATCATTTTGAGTCTAAAGGAGTAAAACAGATGCTTTTGTTGCAAAACCATTTTTGCCACTTCAGTACCCCGTAACTGTGTATTCAGGCCCGAAACACAAGTTATTTATATGCCGAAGGTTAGCGAAATGCTCCAAAACACTCCCAAACATCATTTTGGGTCTAATGGAGTAGAACAGATGGTTTTGTTGCAAAACCATTTTTGCAACTTCGGTACCCCGTAACATTGCATTAGGCCCGAAACACAAGTTATATAGATGCCGAAGATTTGCGAAATGCAACTCTACGAAACATCATTTTGAGTCTAATGGAGTAGAACAGATGCTTTTGTTGCAAAACCATTTTTGCAACTTCGGTACCCCGTAACAGTGCATTAGGCCCGAAACACAAGTTATATAGATGCCGAAGATTTGCGAAATCCTTCAAAACACTCCCAAACATCATTTTGAGTCTAATGGAGTTGAACGGATGCTTTTGTTGCAAAACCATTTTTGCAACTTTGGTACCTCGTAACAGTGCATTCAGACCCGAAACACAAGTTATTTACATGCCGAAGGTTAGCGAAATGCAACTCTACGAAACATCATTTTGAGTCTAATGGAGTAGAGCAGATGCTTTTGTTGCAAAACCATTTTTGCAACTTCGGTACCCCGTAACAGTGCATTAGGCCCGAAACACAAGTTATATAGATGCCGAAGATTTGCGAAATCCTTCAAAACACTCCCAAACATCATTTTGAGTCTAATGGAGTTGAACGGATTCTTTTGTTGCAAAACCATTTTTGCAACTTTGGTACCTCGTAACAGTGCATTCAGGCCCGAAACACAAGTTATTTACATGCCGAAGGTTAGCGAAATGCAACTCTACGAAACATCATTTTGAGTCTAATGGAGTAGAACAGATGCTTTTGTTGCAAAACCATTTTTGCAACTTCGGTACCCCGTAACAGAGCATTAGGCCCGAAACACAAGTTATTACGTGCCGAAGGTTTGCGAAATCCACCAAAAGACTCCCATACATCATTTTGAGTCTAAAGGAGTAAAACAGATGCTTTTGTTGCAAAACCATTTTTGCAACTTCGGTACCCCGTAACAGCGCATTAGGCCAGAAACAAGTTATTTACATGCCGAAGGTTTGCGAAAGCCTCCAAAACACTCCCAAACATCATTTTGAGTCTAATGGAGTAGAACGGATGCTTTTGTTGCAAGAACATTTTTGCCACTTCGGTACCCCGTAACAATGCATTCAGGCCCGAAACACAAGTTATTTACATGCCGAAGGTTTGCGAAATGCTCCAAAACACTCCCAAGCATCATTTTGAGTCTAATGGAGTAGAACATATGCTTTTGTTGCAAAACCATTTTTACACCTTCGGTACCCCATAACAGTGCATTCAGGCCCGAAACACAAGTTATTTATATGCTGAAGGTTTGCAAAATGCTCCAAAACACTCCCAAATATCATTTTGAGTCTAATGGAGTAGAACGGATGCTTTTGTTGCAAAAACATTTTTGCAACTTCGGTACCCCGTAACAGTGCATTCAGGCCCGAAACACAAGTTATTTACATGCCGAAGGTTTGCGAAATGCTCCAAAACACTCCCAAGCATCATTTTGAGTCTAATGGAGTAGAACATATGCTTTTGTTGCAAAACCATTTTTGCACCTTCGGTACCCCATAACAGTGCATTCAGGCACGAAACACAAGTTATTTATATGCCGAAGGTTTGCAAAATGCTCCAAAACACTCCAAACATCATTTTGAGTCTAATGGAGTAGAACGGATGCTTTTGTTGCAAAACCATTTTTGCCACTTCAGTACCCCGTAACTGTGTATTCAGGCCCGAAACACAAGTTATTACGTGCCGAAGGTTTGCGAAATCCACCAAAAGACTCCCAAACATCATTTTGAGTCTAAAGGAGTAAAACAGATGCTTTTATTGCAAAACCATTTTTGCAACTTCGGCACCCCGTAACAGCGCATTAGGCCAGAAACAAGTTATTTACATGCCGAAGGTTAGCGAAAGCCTCCAAAACACTCCCAAACATCATTTTGAGTCTAATGGAGTAGAACGGATGCTTTTGTTGCAAAAACATTTTTGCAACTTCGGTACCCCGTAACAGTGCATTCAGGCCCGAAACACAAGTTATATACATGCCGAAGGTTTGCGAAATCCTTCAAAACACTCCCAAACATCATTTTGAGTCTAATGGAGTTGAACGGATGCTTTTGTTGCAAAACCATTTTTGCAACTTTGGTACCTCGTAACAGTGCATTCAGGCCCGAAACACAAGTTATTTACATGCCGAAGGTTAGCGAAATGCAACACTACGAAACATCATTTTGAGTCTAATGGATTAGAACAGATGCTTTTGTTGCAAAACCATTTTTGCAACTTCGGTACCCCGTAACAGAGCATTAGGCCCGAAACACAAGTTATTACGTGCCGAAGGTTTGCGAAATCCACCAAAAGACTCCCAAACATCATTTTGAGTCTAAAGGAGTAAAACAGATGCTTTTGTTGCAAAACCATTTTTGCCACTTCAGTACCCCGTAACTGTGTATTCAGGCCCGAAACACAAGTTATTTATATGCCGAAGGTTAGCGAAATGCTCCAAAACACTCCCAAACATCATTTTGGGTCTAATGGAGTAGAACAGATGGTTTTGTTGTAAAACCATTTTTGCAACTTCGGTACCCCGTAACATTGCATTAGGCCCGAAACACAAGTTATATAGATGCCGAAGATTTGCGAAATGCAACTCTACGAAACATCATTTTGAGTCTAATGGAGTAGAACAGATGCTTTTGTTGCAAAACCATTTTTGCAACTTCGGTACCCCGTAACAGTGCATTAGGCCCGAAACACAAGTTATATAGATGCCGAAGATTTGCGAAATCCTTCAAAACACTCCCAAACATCATTTTGAGTCTAATGGAGTTGAACGGATGCTTTTGTTGCAAAACCATTTTTGCAACTTTGGTACCTCGTAACAGTGCATTCAGACCCGAAACACAAGTTATTTACATGCCGAAGGTTAGCGAAATGCAACACTACGAAACATCATTTTGAGTCTAATGGATTAGAACAGATGCTTTTGTTGCAAAACCATTTTTGCAACTTCGGTACCCCGTAACAGAGCATTAGGCCCGAAACACAAGTTATTACGTGCCGAAGGTTTGCGAAATCCACCAAAAGACTCCCAAACATCATTTTGAGTCTAAAGGAGTAAAACAGATGCTTTTGTTGCAAAACCATTTTTGCCACTTCAGTACCCCGTAACTGTGTATTCAGGCCCGAAACACAAGTTATTTATATGCCGAAGGTTAGCGAAATGCTCCAAAACACTCCCAAACATCATTTTGGGTCTAATGGAGTAGAACAGATGGTTTTGTTGCAAAACCATTTTTGCAACTTCGGTACCCCGTAACATTGCATTAGGCCCGAAACACAAGTTATATAGATGCCGAAGATTTGCGAAATGCAACTCTACGAAACATCATTTTGAGTCTAATGGAGTAGAACAGATGCTTTTGTTGCAAAACCATTTTTGCAACTTCGGTACCCCGTAACAGTGCATTAGGCCCGAAACACAAGTTATATAGATGCCGAAGATTTGCGAAATCCTTCAAAACACTCCCAAACATCATTTTGAGTCTAATGGAGTTGAACGGATGCTTTTGTTGCAAAACCATTTTTGCAACTTTGGTACCTCGTAACAGTGCATTCAGACCCGAAACACAAGTTATTTACATGCCGAAGGTTAGCGAAATGCAACTCTACGAAACATCATTTTGAGTCTAATGGAGTAGAACAGATGCTTTTGTTGCAAAACCATTTTTGCAACTTCGGTACCCCGTAACAGAGCATTAGGCCCGAAACACAAGTTATTACGTGCCGAAGGTTTGCGAAATCCACCAAAAGACTCCCAAACATCATTTTGAGTCTAAAGGAGTAAAACAGATGCTTTTGTTGCAAAACCATTTTTGCAACTTCGGTACCCCGTAACAGCGCATTAGGCCAGAAACAAGTTATTTACATGCCGAAGGTTTGCGAAAGCCTCCAAAACACTCCCAAACATCATTTTGAGTCTAATGGAGTAGAACGGATGCTTTTGTTGCAAGAACATTTTTGCCACTTCGGTACCCCGTAACAGTGCATTCAGGCCCGAAACACAAGTTATTTACATGCCGAAGGTTTGCGAAATGCTCCAAAACACTCCCAAATATCATTTTGAGTCTAATGGAGTAGAACGGATGCTTTTGTTGCAAAAACATTTTTGCAACTTCGGTACCCCGTAACAGTGCATTCAGGCCCGAAACACAAGTTATTTACATGCCGAAGGTTTGCGAAATGCTCCAAAACACTCCCAAGCAACATTTTGAGTCTAATGGAGTAGAACATATGCTTTTGTTGTAAAACCATTTTTGCACCTTCGGTACCCCATAACAGTGCATTCAGGCCCGAAACACAAGTTATTTATATGCCGAAGGTTTGCAAAATGCTCCAAAACACTCCAAACATCATTTTGAGTCTAATGGAGTAGAACGGATGCTTTTGTTGCAAAACCATTTTTGCCACTTCAGTACGCCGTAACTGTGTATTCAGGTCCGAAACACAAGTTATTACGTGCCGAAGGTTTGCGAAATCCACCAAAAGACTCCCAAACATCATTTTCAGTCTAAAGGAGTAAAACAGATGCTTTTGTTGCAAAACCATTTTTGCAACTTCGGTACCCCGTAACAGCGCATTAGGCCAGAAACAAGTTATTTACATGCCGAAGGTTTGCGAAAGCCTCCAAAACACTCCCAAACATCATTTTGAGTCTAATGGAGTAGAACGGATGCTTTTGTTGCAAGAACATTTTTGCCACTTCGGTACCCCGTAACAGTGCATTCAGGCCCGAAACACAAGTTATTTACATGCCGAAGGTTTGCGAAATGCTCCAAAACACTCCCAAGCATCATTTTGAGTCTAATGGAGTAGAACATATGCTTTTGTTGCAAAACCATTTTTACACCTTCGGTACCCCATAACAGTGCATTCAGGCCCGAAACACAAATTATTTATATGCTGAAGGTTTGCAAAATGCTCCAAAACACTCCCAAACATCATTTTGAGTCTAATGGAGTAGAACGGATGCTTTTGTTGCAAAAATATTTTTGCAACTTCGGTACCCCGTAACAGTGCATTCAGGCCCGAAACACAAGTTATTTACATGCCGAAGGTTTGCGAAATGCTCCAAAACACTCCCAAGCATCATTTTGAGTCTAATGGAGTAGAACATATGCTTTTGTTGCAAAACCATTTTTGCACCTTCGGTACCCCATAACCGTGCATTCAGGCCCGAAACACAAGTTATTTATATGCCGAAGGTTTGCAAAATGCTCCAAAACACTCCAAACATCATTTTGAGTCTAATGGAGTAGAACGGATGCTTTTGTTGCAAAACCATTTTTGCCACTTCAGTACCCCGTAACTGTGTATTCAGGCCCGAAACACAAGTTTTTTATATGCCGAAGGTTAGCGAAATGCTCCAAAACACTCCCAAACATCATTTTGGGTCTAATGGAGTAGAATAGATTGTTTTGTTGCAAAACCATTTTTGCAACTTCGGTACCCCGTAACATTGCATTAAGCCCGAAACACAAGTTATTTACATGCCGAAGGTTTGCGAAATCCTCCAAAACACTCCCAAACATCATTTTGAGTCTAATGGAATAGAACGGATGGTTTTGTTGCAAAACCATTTTAGCAACTTCGGTACCCCGTAACAGTGCATTCAGGCCCGAAACACAAGTTATTTACATGCCGAAGGTTAGCGAAATGCAACACTCCGAAACATCATTTTGAGTCTAATGGAGTAGAACAGATGCTTTTGTTGCAAAACTATTTTTGCAACTTCGGTACCCCGTAACAGTGCATTAGGCCGAAACACAAGTTACTACGTGCAGAAGGTTTGCGAAATCCACCAAAAGACTCCCAAACATCATTTTGAGTCTAATGGAGTAAAACAGATGCTTTTGTTGGAAAACCATTTTTGCAACTTCGGTACCCCGTAATAGCGCATTAGGACCGAAACACAAGTTATTTACATGCCGAAGGTTTGCGAAATGCTCCAAAACACTCCCAAGCATCATTTTGAGTCTAATGGAGTAGAACATATGCTTTTGTTGCAAAACCATTTTTGCACCTTCGGTACCCCATAACAGTGCATTCAGGCCCGAAACACAAGTTATTTATATGCCGAAGGTTTGCAAAATGCTCCAAAACACTCCAAACATCATTTTGAGTCTAATGGAGTAGAACGGATGCTTTTGTTGCAAAACCATTTTTGCCACTTCAGTACCCCGTAACTGTGTATTCAGGTCCGAAACACAAGTTATTACGTGCCGAAGGTTTGCGAAATCCACCAAAAGACTCCCAAACATCATTTTCAGTCTAAAGGAGTAAAACAGATGCTTTTGTTGCAAAACCATTTTTGCAACTTCGGTACCCCGTAACAGCGCATTAGGCCAGAAACAAGTTATTTACATGCCGAAGGTTTGCGAAAGCCTCCAAAACACTCCCAAACATCATTTTGAGTCTAATGGAGTAGAACGGATGCTTTTGTTGCAAGAACATTTTTGCCACTTCGGTACCCCGTAACAGTGCATTCAGGCCCGAAACACAAGTTATTTACATGCCGAAGGTTTGCGAAATGCTCCAAAACACTCCCAAGCATCATTTTGAGTCTAATGGAGTAGAACATATGCTTTTGTTGCAAAACCATTTTTACACCTTCGGTACCCCATAACAGTGCATTCAGGCCCGAAACACAAATTATTTATATGCTGAAGGTTTGCAAAATGCTCCAAAACACTCCCAAACATCATTTTGAGTCTAATGGAGTAGAACGGATGCTTTTGTTGCAAAAATATTTTTGCAACTTCGGTACCCCGTAACAGTGCATTCAGGCCCGAAACACAAGTTATTTACATGCCGAAGGTTTGCGAAATGCTCCAAAACACTCCCAAGTATCATTTTGAGTCTAATGGAGTAGAACATATGCTTTTGTTGCAAAACCATTTTTGCACCTTCGGTACCCCATAACCGTGCATTCAGGCCCGAAACACAAGTTATTTATATGCCGAAGGTTTGCAAAATGCTCCAAAACACTCCAAACATCATTTTGAGTCTAATGGAGTAGAACGGATGCTTTTGTTGCAAAACCATTTTTGCCACTTCAGTACCCCGTAACTGTGTATTCAGGCCCGAAACACAAGTTTTTTATATGCCGAAGGTTAGCGAAATGCTCCAAAACACTCCCAAACATCATTTTGGGTCTAATGGAGTAGAATAGATTGTTTTGTTGCAAAACCATTTTTGCAACTTCGGTACCCCGTAACATTGCATTAAGCCCGAAACACAAGTTATTTACATGCCGAAGGTTTGCGAAATCCTCCAAAACACTCCCAAACATCATTTTGAGTCTAATGGAATAGAACGGATGGTTTTGTTGCAAAACCATTTTAGCAACTTCGGTACCCCGTAACAGTGCATTCAGGCCCGAAACACAAGTTATTTACATGCCGAAGGTTAGCGAAATGCAACACTCCGAAACATCATTTTGAGTCTAATGGAGTAGAACAGATGCTTTTGTTGCAAAACTATTTTTGCAACTTCGGTACCCCATAACAGTGCATTAGGCCGAAACACAAGTTACTACGTGCAGAAGGTTTGCGAAATCCACCAAAAGACTCCCAAACATCATTTTGAGTCTAATGGAGTAAAACAGATGCTTTTGTTGGAAAACCATTTTTGCAACTTCGGTACCCCGTAATAGCGCATTAGGACCGAAACACAAGTTATTTACATGCCGAAGGTTTGCGAAATGCTCCAAAACACTCCCAAGCATCATTTTGAGTCTAATGGAGTAGAACATATGCTTTTGTTGCAAAACCATTTTTGCACCTTCGGTACCCCATAACAGTGCATTCAAGCCCGAAACACAAGTTATTTATATGCCGAAGGTTTGCAAAATGCTCCAAAACACTCCAAACATCATTTTGAGTCTAATGGAGTAGAACAGATGGTTTTGTTACAAAACCATTTTTGCAACTTCAGTACCCCGTAACATTTCATAAAGCCCGAAACACAAGTTATTTACATGCCGAAGGTTTGCGAAATCCTCCAAAACACTCCCAAACATCATTTTGAGTCTAATGGAATAGAACGGATGCTTTTGTAGCAAAACCATTTTTGCAACTTCGGTACCCCGTAACAGTGCATTCAGGCCCGAAACACAAGTTATTTACATGCCGAAGGTTTGCGAAATGCTCCAAAACACTCCCAAGCATCATTTTGAGTCTATGGAGTAGAACATATGCTTTTGTTGCAAAACCATTTTTGCACCTTCGGTACCCCATAACAGTGCATTCAGGACCGACACACAAGTTATTTATATGCCGAAGGTTTGCAAAATGCTCCAAAACACTCCAAACATCATTTTGAGTCTAATGGAGTAGAATGGATGCTTTTGTTGCAAAACCATTTTTGCCACTTCAGTACCCCGTAACTGTGTATTCAGGCCCGAAACACAAGTTATTTATATGCCGAAGGTTAGCGAAATGCTCCAAAACACTACCAAACATCATTTTGGGTCTAATGGAGTAGAATAGATGGTTTCGTTGCAAAACCATTTTTGCAACTTCGGTACCCCGTAACATTGCATTAAGCCCGAAACACAAGTTATTTACATGCCGAAGGTTTGCGAAATCCTCCAAAACACTCCCAAACATCATTTTGAGTCTAATGGAATAGAACGGATGCTTTTGTTGCAAAACCATTCTAGCAACTTCGGTACCCCGTAACATAGCATTCAGGCCCGAAACACAAGTTATTTACATGCCGAAGGTTAGCGAAATGCAACACTCCGAAACATCATTTTGAGTCTAATGGAGTAGAACAGATGCTTTTGTTGCAAAACTATTTTTGCAACTTCGGTACCCCGTAACAGTGCATTAGGCCGAAACACAAGTTACTACGTGCAGAAGGTTTGCGAAATCCACCAAAAGACTCCCAAACATCATTTTGAGTCTAATGGAGTAAAACAGATGCTTTTGTTGGAAAACCATTTTTGCAACTTCGGTACCCCGTAATAGCGCATTAGGCCCGAAACACAAGTTATTTACATGCCGAAGGTTTGCGAAATCCTCCAAAACACTGCCAAACATCATTTTGAGTCTAATGGAGTAGAACGGATGCTTTTGTTGCAAAACCATTTTTGCAACTTCGGTACCCCGTAACAGTGCATTCAGGCCCGAAACACAGGTTATTTACATGCCGAATGTTTGCGAAATGCTCCAAAACACTCTCAAGCATCATTTTGAGTCTAATGGAGTAGAACATATGCTTTTGTTGCAAAATCATTTTTGCAACTTCGGTACCCCGTAACAGTGCATTCAGTCCCGAAACACAAGTTATTTATATGCCAAAGATTTGCGAAATGCTCCAAAACATTCCCAAGCATCATTTTGAGCCTAACGGAGTAGAATATATGCTTTTGTTGCAAAACCATTTTTGCAACTTCGGTACCCCGTAACAGTGCATTAGGCCCGAAACACAAGTTATATAGATGCCGAAGATTTGCGAAATCCTTCAAAACACTCCCAAACATCATTTTGAGTCTAATGGAGTTGAACGGATGCTTTTCTTGCAAAACCATTTTTGCAACTTTGGTACCTCGTAACAGTGCATTCAGGACCAAAACACAAGTTATTTACATGCCGAAGGTTAGCGAAATGCAACTCTACGAAACATCATTTTGAGTCTAATGGAGTAGAACAGATGCTTTTGTTGCAAAACCATTTTTGCAACTTCGGTACCCCGTAACAGAGCATTAGGCCCGAAACACAAGTTATTACGTGCCGAAGGTTTGCGAAATCCACCAAAAGACTCCCAAACATCATTTTGAGTCTAAAGGAGTAAAACAGATGCTTTTGTTGCAAAACCATTTTTGCAACTTCGGTACCCCGTAACAGCGCATTAGGCCAGAAACAAGTTATTTACATGCCGAAGGTTTGCGAAAGCCTCCAAAACACTCCCAAACATCATTTTCAGTCTAATGGAGTAGAACGGATGCTTTTGTTGCAAAAACATTTTTGCAACTTCGGTACCCCGTAACAGTGCATTCAGGCCCGAAACACAAGTTATTTACATGCCGAAGGTTTGCGAAATGCTCCAAAACACTCCCAAACATCATTTTGAGTCTAATGGAATAGAACATATGCTTTTGTTGCAAAACCATTTTTGCACCTGCGGTACCCCATAACAGTGCATTCAAGCCCGAAACACAAGTTATTTATATGCCGAAGGTTTGCAAAATGCTCCAAAACACTCCAAACATCATTTTGAGTCTAATGGAGTAGAACGGATGCTTTTGTTGCAAAACCATTTTTGCCACTTCAGTACCCCGTAACTGTGTATTCAGGCCCGAAACGCAAGTTATTTATATGCCGAAGGTTAGCGAAATGCTCCAAAACACTCCCAAACATCATTTTGGGTCTAATGGAGTAGAACGGATGCTTTTGTTGCAAAACCATTTTTGCCACTTCGGTACCCCTTAACTGTGTATGCAGGCCCGAAACACAAGTTATTTATATGCCGAAGGTTAGCGAAATGCTCCAAAACACTCACAAACATCATTTTGGGTCTAATGGAGTAGAACAGATGGTTTTGTTACAAAACCATTTTTGCAATTTCAGTACCCCGTAACATTTCATTAAGCCCGAAACACAAGTTATTTACATGCCGAAGGTTTGCGAAATCCTCCAAAACACTCCCAAACATCATTTTGAGTCTAATGGAATAGAACGGTTGCTTTTGTTGCAAAACCATTTTTGCAACTTCGGTACCCCGTAACAGTGCATTCAGGCCCGAAACACAAGTTATTTACATGCCGAATGTTTGCGAAATGCTCCAAAACACTCCCAAGCATCATTTTGAGTCTAATGGCGTAGAACATATGTTTTTGTTGCAAAACCATTTTTGCAACTTCGGTACCCCGTAACAGTGGATTCAAGCCCGAAACACAAGTTATTTACATGCCGAAGGTTTGCGAAATCCTTTAAAACACTCCCAAACATCATTTTGAGTATAATGGAGTAGAACGGATGCTTTTGTTGCAAAACCATTTTTGCAACTTTGGTACCTCGTAACAGTGCATTCAGGCCCGAAACATAAGTTATTTACATGCCGAAGGTTAGCGAAATGCAACACTACGAAACATCATTTTGAGTCTAATGGAGTAGAACAGATGCTTTTGTTGCAAAACCATTTTTGCAACTTCGGTACCCCGTAACAGAGCATTAGGCCCGAAACACAAGTTATTACATGCCGAAGGTTTGCGAAATCCACCAAAAGACTCCCAAACATCATTTTAAGTCTAATGGAGTAGAACAGATGCTTTTGTTGCAAAACCATTTTTGCAACTTTGGTACCCCGTAACAGTGCATTCAGGCCCGAATGACAAGTTATTTACATGCCGAAGGTTTGCGAAATCCTACAAAACACTCCCAAACATCATTTGGAGTCTAATGGAGTAGAACGGATGCTTTTGTTGCAAAATCATTTTTGCAAGTTCGGTACCCCGTAACCGTGCATTAGGCCCGAAACACAAGTTATTTACATGCCGAAGGTTTGCAAAATCCTCCAAAACTCTCTGAAACATCATTTTGAGTCTAATGGAGTAGAACATATGCATTTGTTGCAAAACCATTTTTGCAACTTCGGTACCCCGTAACAGTGCATTCAGGCCCGAAACACAAGTTATTTATATGCCGAAGGTTTGCGAAATGCTCCAAAACACTCGAAACATCATTTTGAGTCTAATGGAGTAGAACAGATGCTTTTGTTGCAAAACTATTTTTTTAACTTCGGTACCCCGTAACAGCACATTAGGCCCGAAACACAAGTTATTTACATGTCGAAGGTTTGCGAAATCCTCCAAAACACTCCCAAACATCATTTTGAGTCTAATGGAGTAGAATGGATGCTTTTGTTGCAAAACCATTTTTGCAACTTCGGTACCCCGTAACAGTGCATTAGGCCCGAAACACAAGTTATTTACATGCCGAAGGTTTGCGAAATCCTCCAAAACACTCCGACACATCATTTTGAGTCTAATGGAGTACACATATGCTTTTGCTGCAAAACCATTTTTGCAACTTCGGTACGCCGTAACTGTGCATTCAGCCCTGAAACACAAGTTATTTACATGCCGAAGGGTTGCGAAATGCTCCAAAACACTCCCAAGCATCATTTTGAGTCTAATGGAGTAGAACAGATGCTTTTGTTGCAAAACCATTTTTGCAACTTTGGTACCTCGTAACAGTGCATTCAGGCCCGAAACACAAGTTATTTATATGCTGAAGGTTTGCAAAATGCTCCAAAACACTCCAAACATCATTTTGAGTCTAATGGAGTAGAACGGATGGTTTTGTTGCAAAACCATTTTTGCCACTTCGGTACCCCTTAACTGTGTATTCAGGCCCGAAACACAAGTTATTTATATGCCGAAGGTTAGCGAAATGCTCCAAAACACTCCCAAACATCATTTTGGGTCTAATGGAGTAGAACAGATGGTTTTGTTACAAAACCATTTTTGCAACTTCAGTACCCCGTAACATTTCATTAAGCCCGAAACACAAGTTATTTACATGCCGAAGGTTTGCGAAATCCTCAAAAACACTCCCAAACATCATTTTGAGTCTAATGGAATAGAACGGATGCTTTTGTTGCAAAACCATTTTTGCAACTTCGGTACCCCGTAACAGTGCATTCAGGCCCGAAACACAAGTTATTTACATGCCGAATGTTTGCGAAATGCTCCAAAACACTCCCAAGCATCATTTTGAGTCTAATGGCGTAGAACATATGTTTTTGTTGCAAAACCATTTTTGCAACTTCGGTACCCCGTAACAGTGGATTCAAGCCCGAAACACAAGTTATTTACATGCCGAAGGTTTGCGAAATCCTTTAAAACACTCCCAAACATCATTTGGAGTCTAATGGAGTAGAACGGATGCTTTTGTTGCAAAATTATTTTTGCAAGTTCGGTACCCCGTAACCGTGCATTAGGCCCGAAACACAAGTTATTTACATGCCGAAGGTTTGCAAAATCCTCCAAAACACTCTGAAACATCATTTTGAGTCTAATGGAGTAGAACATATGCATTTGTTGCAAAACCATTTTTGCAACTTCGGTACCCCGTAACAGTGCATTCAGGCCCGAAACACAAGTTATTTATATGCCGAAGGTTTGCGAAATGCTCCAAAACACTCGAAACATCATTTTGAGTCTAATGGAGTAGAACAGATGCTTTTGTTGCAAAACTATTTTTTTAACTTCGGTACCCCGTAACAGCACATTAGGCCCGAAACACAAGTTATTTACATGTCGAAGGTTTGCGAAATCCTCCAAAACACTCCCAAACATCATTTTGAGTCTAATGGAGTAGAATGGATGCTTTTGTTGCAAAACCATTTTTGCAACTTCGGTACCCCGTAACAGTGCATTAGGCCCGAAACACAAGTTATTTACATGCCGAAGGTTTGCGAAATCCTCCAAAACACTCCGACACATCATTTTGAGTCTAATGGAGTACACATATGCTTTTGCTGCAAAACCATTTTTGCAACTTCGGTACGCCGTAACTGTGCATTCAGCCCTGAAACACAAGTTATTTACATGCCGAAGGGTTGCGAAATGCTCCAAAACACACCCAAGCATCATTTTGAGTCTAATGGAGTAGAACATATGCTTTTGTTGCAAAACCATTTTTGCAACTTCGGTACCCCGTAACAGTGCATTCAGGCCCGAAACACAAGTTATTTACATGCCGAATGTTTGCGAAATGCTCCAAAACACTCCCAAGCATCATTTTGAGTCTAATGGCGTAGAACATATGTTTTTGTTGCAAAACCATTTTTGCAACTTCGGTACCCCGTAACAGTGGATTCAAGCCCGAAACACAAGTTATTTACATGCCGAAGGTTTGCGAAATCCTTTAAAACACTCCCAAACATCATTTTGAGTCTAATGGAGTAGAACGGATGCTTTTGTTGCAAAACCATTTTTGCAACTTTGGTACCTCGTAACAGTGCATTCAGGCCCGAAACACAAGTTATTTACATGCCGAAGGTTAGCGAAATGCAACACTACGAAACATCATTTTGAGTCTAATGGAGTAGAACAGATGCTTTTGTTGCAAAACCATTTTTGCAACTTCGGTACCCCGTAACAGAGCATTAGGCCCGAAACACAAGTTATTACATGCCGAAGGTTTGCGAAATCCACCAAAAGACTCCCAAACATCATTTTGAGTCTAATGGAGTAGAACAGATGCTTTTGTTGCAAAACCATTTTTGCAACTTTGGTACCCCGTAACAGTGCATTCAGGCCCGAATGACAAGTTATTTACATGCCGAAGGTTTGCGAAATCCTACAAAACACTCCCAAACATCATTTGGAGTCTAATGGAGTAGAACGGATGCTTTTGTTGCAAAATCATTTTTGCAAGTTCGGTACCCCGTAACCGTGCATTAGGCCCGAAACACAAGTTATTTACATGCCGAAGGTTTGCAAAATCCTCCAAAACACTCTGAAACATCATTTTGAGTCTAATGGAGTAGAACATATGCATTTGTTGCAAAACCATTTTTGCAACTTCGGTACCCCGTAACAGTGCATTCAGGCCCGAAACACAAGTTATTTATATGCCGAAGGTTTGCGAAATGCTCTAAAACACTCGAAACATCATTTTGAGTCTAATGGAGTAGAAGAGATGCTTTTGTTGCAAAACTATTTTTTTAACTTCGGTACCCCGTAACAGCACATTAGGCCCGAATCACAAGTTATTTACATGTCGAAGGTTTGCGAAATCCTCCAAAACACTCCCAAACATCATTTTGAGTCTAATGGAGTAGAACGGATGCTTTTGTTGCAAAACCATTTTTGCAACTTCGGTACCCCGTAACAGTGCATTAGGCCCGAAACACAAGTTATTTACATGCCGAAGGTTTGCGAAATCCTCCAAAACACTCCGACACATCATTTTGAGTCTAATGGAGTACACATATGCTTTTGCTGCAAAACCATTTTTGCAACTTCGGTACGCCGTAACTGTGCATTCAGCCCTGAAACACAAGTTATTTACATGCCGAAGGGTTGCGAAATGCTCCAAAACACACCCAAGCATCATTTTGAGTCTAATGGAGTAGAACATATGCTTTTGTTGCAAAACCATTTTTGCAACTTCGGTACCCCGTAACAGTGCATTCAGGCCCGAAACACAAGTTATTTACATGCCGAATGTTTGCGAAATGCTCCAAAACACTCCCAAGCATCATTTTGAGTCTAATGGCGTAGAACATATGTTTTTGTTGCAAAACCATTTTTGCAACTTCGGTACCCCGTAACAGTGGATTCAAGCCCGAAACACAAGTTATTTACATGCCGAAGGTTTGCGAAATCCTTTAAAACACTCCCAAACATCATTTTGAGTCTAATGGAGTAGAACGGATGCTTTTGTTGCAAAACCATTTTTGCAACTTTGGTACCTCGTAACAGTGCATTCAGGCCCGAAACACAAGTTATTTACATGCCGAAGGTTTGCGAAATGCTCCAAAACACTCCCAAGCATCATTTTCAGTCTAATGGAGTAGAACGGATGCTTTTGTTGCAAAACCAATTTTGCAACTTCGGTACGCCGTAACTGTGTATTCAGGCCCGAAACACAAGTTATTTACAGGCCGAAGGTTTGCGAAATGCTCCAAAACACTCCCAAGCATCATTTTCAGTCAAATGGAGTAGAACATATGCTTTTATTGCAAAACCATTTTTGCAACTTCGGTACCCCGTAACTGTGCATTCAGGCCCGAAACACAAGTTATTTACATGCCGAAGGTTTCCGAAATGCTCCAAAACACTCCCAAGCATCATTTTGAGTCTAATGGAGTTGAACATATGCTATTGTTGCAAAACCATTTTTGCAACTTCGGTACCCCGTAACAGCGCATTAGGCCCGAAACACAAGTTATTTATATGCCGAAGGTTTGCGAAATACCCTAAAACACTCCCAAGCATCATTTTCAGTCTAATGGAGTATAACATTGGCTTTTGTTGCAAAACCATTTTTGCAACTTCGGTACCCCGTAACTGTGCATTCCGGCCCGAAACACAAGTTATTTACATGCCGAATGTTTCCGAAATGCTCCAAAACACTCCCAAGCATCATTTTGAGTCTAATGGAGTAGAACATATGCTTTTGTTGCAAAACCATTTTTGCAACTTCGGTACCCCGTAGCAGTGCATTATGCCCGAAACACAAGTAATTTACATGCCGATGGTTTGCGAAAACCTCTAAAACACTCGCAAACATCATTTTGAGTCTAGTGGAGTAGAACAGATGCTTTTGTTGCAAAACCATTTTTGCAACTTTGGTACCCCGTAACAGTGCATTCAGGCCCGAAAGATAAGTTATTTACATGCCGAAGGTTTGCGGAATGCTCCAAAACACTCCCAAACATCATTTTGAGTCTAATGGAGTAGAACATATGCTTTTGTTGCAAAACCATTTTTGCAGCTTCGGTACCCCGTAACTGTGCATTCAGGCCTGAAACACAAGTTATTTACATGCGGAATGTTTCCGAAATGCTCCAAAACACTCCCAAGCATCATTTTGAGTCTAATGGAGTAGAACATATGCTTTTGTTGCAAAACCATTTTTGCACCTTCGGTACCCCATAACAGTGCATTCAGGCCCGAAACACAAGTTATTTATATGCCGAAGGTTTGCAAAATGCTCCAAAACACTCCAAACATCATTTTGAGTCTAATGGAGTAGAAAGGATGCTTTTTTGTTGCAAAACCATTTTTGCCACTTCAGTACCCCGTAACTGTGTATTCAGGCCCGAAACACAAGTTATTTATATGCCGAAGGTTAGCGAAATGCTCCAAAACACTCCCAAACATCATTTTGGGTCTAATGGAGTAGAACAGATGGTTTTGTTGCAAAACCATTTTTGCAACTTCGGTACCCCGTAACATTGCATTAAGCCCGAAACACAAGTTATTTACATGCCGAAGGTTTACGAAATCCTCCAAAACACTCCCAAACATCATTTTGAGTCTAATGGAATAGAACGGATACTTTTGTTGCAAAACCATTTTAGCAACTTCGGTACGCCGTAATAGTGCATTCAGGCCCGAAACACAAGTTATTTACATGCCGAAGGTTAGCGAAATGCAACACTCCGAAACATCATTTTGAGTCTAATGGAGTAGAACAGATGCTTTTGTTGCAAAACTATTTTTGCAACTTCGGTACCCCGTAACAGTGCATTAGGCCCGAAACACAAGTTATTACGTGCCGAAGGTTTGCGAAATCCACCAAAAGACTCCCAAACATCATTTTGAGTCTAATGGAGTAAAACAGATGCTTTTGTTGCAAAACCATTTTTGCAACTTCGGTACCCCGTAATAGCGCATTAGGCCCGAAACACAAGTTATTTATATGCCGAAGGTTTGCGAAATCCTCCAAAACACTCCCAAACATCATTTTGAGTCCAATGGAGTAGAACAGATGCTTTTGTTGCAAAACCATTTTTGCAACTTCGGTACCCCGTAACAGTGCATTCAGGCCCGAAACACAAGTTATTTACATGCCGAATGTTTGCGAAATGCTCCAAAACACTCCCAAGCAGCATTTTGAGTCTAATGGAGTAGAACATATACTTTTGTTGCAAAATCATTTTTGCAACTTCGGTACCCCGTAACAGTGCATTCAGTCCCGAAACACAAGTAATTTATATGCCAAAGATTTGCGAAATGCTCCAAAACATTCCTAAGCATCATTTTGAGTCTAACGGAGAAGAACATATGCTTTTGTTGCAAAACGATTTTTGTAACTTCAGCACCCCGTAACAGTGCATTAGGCCCGAAGCACAAGTTATATACCTGCCGAAGGTTTGCGAAATCCTTCAAAACACTCCCAAACATCATTTTGAGTCTAATGGAGTTGAACTGATGCTTTTTTTGCAACACCATTTTTGCAACATTAGTACCTCGTAACAGTGCATTCAGGCCCGAAACACAAGTTATTTACATGCCGAAGGTTAGCGAAATGCAACTCTACGAAACATCATTTTGAGTCTAATGGAGTAGAACAGATGCTTTTGTTGCAAAACCATTTTTGCAACTTCGGTACCCCGTAACAGAGCATTAGGCCCGAAACACAAGTTATTACGTGCCGAAGGTTTGCGAAATCCACCAAAAGACACCCAAACATCATTTTGAGTCTAATGGAGTAAAACAGATGCTTTTGTTGCAAAACTATTTTTGCAACTTCGGTACCCCGTAACAGCGCATTAGGCCAGAAACAAGTTATTTACATGCCGAAGGTTTGCGAAAGCCTCCAAAATACTCCCAAACATCATTTTGAGTCTAATGGAGTAGAACGGATGCTTTTGTTGCAAAAACATTTTTGCAACTTCGGTACCCCGTAACTGTGCATTCAGGCCCGAAACACAAGTTATTTACATGCCGAAGGTTTGCGAAATGCTCCAAAACACTCCCAAGCATCATTTTGTGTCTAATGGAGTAGAACATATGCTTTTGTTGCAAAACCATTTTTACAACTTCGGTACCCCATAACAGAGCATTCAGGCCCGAAACACAAGTTATTTATATGCTGAAGGTTTGCAAAATGCTCCAAAACACTCGAAACATCATTTTGAGTCTAATGGAGTAGAACGGATGCTTTTGTTGCAAAACCATTTTTGCCACTTCGGTACCCCGTAACTGTGTATTCGGGCCCGAAACACAAGTTATTTATATGCCGAAGGTTAGCGAAATGCTCCAAAACACTCCCAAACATCATTTTGGGTCTAATGGAGTAGAACAGATGGTTTTGTTACAAAACCATTTTTGCAACTTCAGTACCCCGTAACATTTCATTAAGCCCGAAACACAAGTTATTTACATGCTGAAGGTTTGCGAAATCCTCCAAAACACTCCCAAACATCATTTTGAGTCTAATGGAATAGAACGGATGCTTTTGTTGCAAAACCATTTTTGCAACTTCGGTACCCCGTAACAGTGCATTCAGGCCCGAAACACAAGTTATTTACATGCCGAATGTTTGCGAAATGCTGCAAAACACTCCCAAGCATCATTTTGAGTCTAATGGAGTAGAACATATGCTTTTGTTGCAAAATCATTTTTGCAACTTCGGTACCCCGTAACAGTGCATTCAGTCCCGAAACACAAGTTATTTATATGCCAAAGATTTGCAAAAAGCTCCAAAACATTCCCAAGCATCATTTTGAGTCTAACGGAGAAGAACATATGCTTTTGTTGCAAAACCATTTTTGTAACTTCGGTACCCTGTAACAGTGCATTAGGCCCGAAACACAACTTATTTACATGCTGAAGGTTAGCGAAATGCAACACTCCGAAACATCATTTTGAGTCTAATGGAGTAGAACAGATGCTTTTGTTGCATAACCATTTTTGCAACTTCGGTACCCCATAACAGTGCATTAGGCCCGAAACACAAGTTATTACGTGCCGAAGGTTTGCGAAATGCTCCAAAACACTCCCAAGCATCATTTTCAATCTATTGGAGTATAACATATGCTTTTGTTGCAAAACCATTTTTGCAACTTCGGTACCCCGTAACTGTGCATTCAGGCCCGAAACACAAGTTATTTACATGCCGAAGGTTTCCGAAATGCTCCAAAACACTTCCAAGCATCATTTTGAGTCTAATGGAGTAGAACATATGCTTTTGTTGCAAAACCATTTTTGCAACTTCGGTACCCCGTAACAGTGCATTAGGCCCGAAACACAAGTTATTTACATGCCAATGGTTTGCGAAATCCTCCAAAACACTCGCAAACATCATTTTGAGTCTAATGGAGTAGAACAGATGCTTTTGTTGCAAAACCATTTTTGCAACTTCGGTACCCCGAAACAGTGCATTCAGGCCCGAAAGACAAGTGATTTACATGCCGAAGGTTTGCGAAATCCTCCAAAACAATCCCAAACATCATTTTGAGTATAATGGAGTAGAACGGATGCTTTTGTTGCAAAATCATTTTTGCAAGTTCGGTACCCCGTAACCGTGAATTAGGCCCGAAACACAAGTTATTTACATGTCGAAGGTTTGCAAAATAATCGAAAACACTCCCAAACATCATTTTGAGTCTAATGGAGTAGAACGGATGCTTTTGTTGCAAAACCATTTTTGCAACTTCGGTACCCCGTAACAGTGCATTAGGCCCGAAACACAAGTTATTTACATGTCGAAGGTTTGCAAAATCCTCCAAAACACTCCCAAACATCATTTTAAGTCTAATGGAGTAGAACGGATGCTTTTGTTGCAAAACCATTTTTGCAACTTCGGTACCCCGTAACAGTGCATTCAGGCCTGAAACACAAGTTATTACATGCCGAAGGTTAGCGAAATGCCACACTCCGAAACCTCATTTTGAGTCTAATGGAGTAGAATAGATGCTTTTGTTGCATAACCATTTTTGCAACTTCGGTACCCCGTAACTGTGCTTTCACACCTGAAACACAAGTTATTTACATGCCGAAGGTTTGCGAAATGCTCCAAAACACTCCCAAGCATCATTTTCAGTCTAATGGAGTGGAACATATGCTTTTGTTGCAAAACCATTTTTGTAACTTCGGTACCCTGTAACAGTGCATTAGGCCCGAAACACAAGTTATTTACATGCTGAAGGTTAGCGAAATGCAACACTCCGAAACATCATTTTGAGTCTAATGGAGTAGAACAGATGCTTTTGTTGCATAACCATTTTTGCAACTTCGGTACCCCATAACAGTGCATTAGGCCCGAAACACAAGTTATTACGTGCCGAAGGTTTGCGAAATGCTCCAAAACACTCCCAAGCATCATTTTCAATCTATTGGAGTATAACATATGCTTTTGTTGCAAAACCATTTTTGCAACTTCGGTACCCCGTAACTGTGCATTCAGGCCCGAAACACAAGTTATTTACATGCCGAAGGTTTCCGAAATGCTCCAAAACACTTCCAAGCATCATTTTGAGTCTAATGGAGTAGAACATATGCTTTTGTTGCAAAACCATTTTTGCAACTTCGGTACCCCGTAACAGTGCATTAGGCCCGAAACACAAGTTATTTACATGCCTATGGCTTGCGAAATCCTCCAAAACACTCGCAAACATCATTTTGAGTCTAATGGAGTAGAACAGATGCTTTTGTTGCAAAACCATTTTTGCAACTTCGGTACCCCGAAACAGTGCATTCAGGCCCGAAAGACAAGTGATTTACATGCCGAAGGTTTGCGAAATCCTCCAAAACAATCCCAAACATCATTTTGAGTATAATGGAGTAGAACGGATGCTTTTGTTGCAAAATCATTTTTGCAAGTTCGGTACCCCGTAACCGTGAATTAGGCCCGAAACACAAGTTATTTACATGTCGAAGGTTTGCAAAATAATCGAAAACACTCCCAAACATCATTTTGAGTCTAATGGAGTAGAACGGATGCTTTTGTTGCAAAACCATTTTTGCAACTTCGGTACCCCGTAACAGTGCATTAGGCCCGAAACACAAGTTATTTACATGTCGAAGGTTTGCAAAATCCTCCAAAACACTCCCAAACATCATTTTAAGTCTAATGGAGTAGAACGGATGCTTTTGTTGCAAAACCATTTTTGCAACTTCGGTACCCCGTAACAGTGCATTCAGGCCTGAAACACAATTTATTACATGCCGAAGGTTAGCGAAATGCCACACTCCGAAACCTCATTTTGAGTCTAATGGAGTAGAATAGATGCTTTTGTTGCATAACCATTTTTGCAACTTCGGTACCCCATAACAGTGCATTAGGCCCGAAACACAAGTTATTACGTGCCGAAGGTTTGCGAAATGCTCCAAAACACTCCCAAGCATCATTTTCAATCTATTGGAGTATAACATATGCTTTTGTTGCAAAACCATTTTTGCAACTTCGGTACCCCGTAACTATGCATTCGGGCCCGAAACACAAGTTATTTACATGCCGAAGGTTTCCAAAATGCTCCAAAACACTCCCAAGCATCATTTTGAGTCTAATGGAGTAGAACATATGCTTTTGTTGCAAAATCATTTTTGCAACTTCGGTACCCCGAAACAGTGCATTCAGTCCCGAAACACAAGTTATTTATATGCCAAAGATTTGCGAAATGCTCCAAAACATTCCCAAGCATCATTTTGAGTCTAACGGAGTAGAACATATGCTTTTGTTGCAAAACCATTTTTGCAACTTCGGTACCCCGTAACAGTGCATTAGGCCCGAAACACAAGTTATATAGATGCCGAAGATTTGCGAAATCCTTCAAAACACTCCCAAACATCATTTTGAGTCTAATGGAGTTGAACGGATGCTTTTGTTGCAAAACTATTTTTGCAACTTCGGTACCCCGTAACAGTGCATTAGGCCCCAAACACAAGTTATTTACATGTCGAAGGTTTGCAAAATCCTCCAAAACACTCCCAAACATCATTTTGAGTCTAATGGAGTAGAACGGATGCTTTTGTTGCAAAACCATTTTTGCAACTTCGGTACCCCGTAACAGTGCATTCAGGACTGAAACACAAGTTATTACATGCCGAAGGTTAGCGAAATGCCACACTCCGAAACCTCATTTTGAGTCTAATGGAGTAGAATAGATGCTTTTGTTGCATAACCATTTTTGCAACTTCGGTACCCCATAACAGTGCATTAGGCCCGAAACACAAGTTATTACGTGCCGAAGGTTTGCGAAATGCTCCAAAACACTCCCAAGCATCATTTTCAATCTATTGGAGTATAACATATGCTTTTGTTGCAAAACCATTTTTGCAACTTCGGTACCCCGTAACTATGCATTCGGGCCCGAAACACAAGTTATTTACATGCCGAAGGTTTCCAAAATGCTCCAAAACACTCCCAAGCATCATTTTGAGTCTAATGGAGTAGAACATATGCTTTTGTTGCAAAATCATTTTTGCAACTTCGGTACCCCGTAACAGTGCATTCAGTCCCGAAACACAAGTTATTTATATGCCAAAGATTTGCGAAATGCTCCAAAACATTCCCAAGCATCATTTTGAGTCTAACGGAGTAGAACATATGCTTTTGTTGCAAAACCATTTTTGCAACTTCGGTACCCCGTAACAGTGCATTAGGCCCGAAACACAAGTTATATAGATGCCGAAGATTTGCGAAATCCTTCAAAACACTCCCAAACATCATTTTGAGTCTAATGGAGTTGAACGGAAGCTTTTCTTGCAAAACCATTTTTGCAACTTTGGTACCTCATAACAGTGCATTCAGGCCCAAAACACAAGTTATTTACATGCCGAAGGTTAGCGAAATGCAACTCTATGAAACATCATTTTGAGTCTAATGGAGTAGAACAGATGCTTTTGTTGCAAAACCATTTTTGCAACTTCGGTACCCCGTAACAGAGCATTAGGCCCGAAACACAAGTTATTACGTGCCGAAGGTTTGCGAAATCCACCAAAAGACTCCCAAACATCATTTTGAGTCTAAAGGAGTAAAACAGATGCTTTTGTTGCAAAACCATTTTTGCAACTTCGGTACCCCGTAACAGCGCATTAGGCCAGAAACAAGATATTTACATGCCGAAGGTTTGCGAAAGCCTCCAAAACACTCCCAAACATCATTTTGAGTCTAATGGAGTAGAACGGATGCTTTTGTTGCAAAAACATTTTTGCAACATCGGTACCCCGTAACAGTGCATTCAGGCCCGAAACACAAGTTATTTACATGCCGAAGGTTTGCGAAATGCTCCAAAACACTCCTAAACATCATTTTGAGTCTAATGGAATAGAACATATGCTTTTGTTGCAAAACTATTTTTGCACCTGCGGTACCCCATAACAGTGCATTCAAGCCCGAAACACAAGTTATTTATATGCCGAAGGTTTGCAAAATGCTCCAAAACACTCCAAACATCATTTTGAGTCTAATGGAGTAGAACGGATGCTTTTGTTGCAAAACCATTTTTGCCACTTCAGTACCCCGTAACTGTGTATTCAGGCCCGAAACACAAGTTATTTATATGCCGAAGGTTAGCGAAATGCTCCAAAACACTCCCAAACATCATTTTGGGTCTAATGGAGTAGAACAGATGGTTTTGTTGCAAAACCATTTTTGCAACTTCGGTACCTCGTAACATTGCATTAAGCCCGAAACACAAGTTATTTACATGCCGAAGGTTTGCGAAATCCTCCAAAACACTCCCAAACATCATTTTGAGTCTAATGGAATAGAACGGATGCTTTTGTTGCAAAACCATTTTTGCAACTTCGGTACCCCGTAACAGTGCATTCAGGCCCGAAACACAAGTTATTTACATGCCGAAGGTTTGCGAAATGCTCCAAAACACTCCCAAGCATCATTTTGAGTCTAATGGAGTAGAACATATGCTTTTGTTGCAAAATCATTTTTGCACCTTCGGTACCCCATAACAGTGCATTCAGGCCCGAAACACAAGTTATTTTTATGCCGAAGGTTTGCAAAATGCTCCAAAACACTCCAAACATCATTTTGAGTCTAATGGAGTAGAACGGATGCTTTTGTTGCAAAACCATTTTTGCCACTTCAGTACCCCGTAACTATGTATTCAGGCCCGAAACACAAGTTATTTATATGCCGAAGGTTAGCGAAATGCTCCAAAACACTCCCAAACATCATTTTGGGTCTAATGGAGTAGAACAGATGGTTTTGTTGCAAAACCATTTTTGCAACTTCGGTACCCCGTAACATTGCATTAAGCCCGAAACACAAGTTATTTACATGCCGAAGGTTTGCGAAATCCTCCAAAACACTCCCAAACATCATTTTGAGTCTAATGGAATAGAACGGATACTTTTGTTGCAAAACCATTTTAGCAACTTCGGTACCCCGTAATAGTGCATTCAGGCCCGAAACACAAGTTATTTACATGCCGAAGGTTAGCGAAATGCAACACTCCGAAACATCATTTTGAGTCTAAGGGAGTAGAACAGATGCTTTTGTTGCAAAACTATTTTTGCAACTTCAGTACCCCGTAACAGTGCATTAGGCCCGAAACACAAGTTATTACGTGCCGAAGGTTTGCGAAATCCACCAAAAGACTCCCAAACATCATTTTGAGTCTAATGGAGTAAAACAGATGCTTTTGTTGCAAAACCATTTTTGCAACTTCGGTACCCCGTAATAGCGCATTAGGCCTGAAACACAAGTTATTTATATGCCGAAGGTTTGCGAAATCCTCCAAAACACTCCCAAACATCATTTTGAGTCCAATGGAGTAGAACAGATGCTTTTGTTGCAAAACCATTTTTGCAACTTCGGTACCCCGTAACAGTGCATTCAGGCCCGAAACACAAGTTATTTACATGCCGAATGTTTGCGAAATGCTCCAAATCACTCCCAAGCAGCATTTTGAGTCTAATGGAGTAGAACGGATGCTTTTGTTGCAAAACCATTTTTGCAACTTTGGTACCTCGTAACAGTGCATTCAGGCCCGAAACACAAGTTATTTACATGCCGAAGGTTAGCGAAATGCAACACTACGAAACATCATTTTGAGTCTAATGGTGTAGAACAGATGCTTTTGTTGCAAAACCATTTTTGAAATTTTGGTACCCCGTAACAGTGCATTCAGGCCCGAAAGATAAGTTATTTACATGCCGAAGGTTTGCGAAATGCTCCAAAACACTCCCAAACATCATTTTGAGTCTAATGGAATAGAACATATGCTTTTGTTGCAAAACCATTTTTGCACCTGCGGTACCCCATAACAATGCATTCAAGCCCGAAACACAAGTTATTTATATGCCGAAGGTTTGCAAAATGCTCCAAAACACTCCAAACATCATTTTGAGTCTAATAGAGTAGAACGGATGCTTTTGTTGCAAAACCATTTTTGCCACTTCAGTACCCCGTAACTGTGTATTCAGGCCCGAAACACAAGTTATTTATATGCCGAAGGTTAGCGAAATGCTCCAAAACACTCCCAAACATCATTTTGGGTCTAATGGAGTAGAACAGATGGTTTTGTTGCAAAACCATTTTTGCAACTTCGGTACCCCGTAACATTGCATTAAGCCTGAAACACAAGTTATTTACATGCCGAAGGTTTGCGAAATCCTCCAAAACACTCCCAAACATCATTTTGAGTCTAATGGAATAGAACGGATGCTTTTGTTGCAAAACCATTTTTGCAACTTCGGTACCCCGTAACAGTGCATTCAGGCCCGAAACACAAGTTATTTACATGCCGAATGTTTGCGAAATGCTCCAAAACACTCCCAAGCATCATTTTGAGTCTGATGGAGTAGAACATATGCTTTTGTTGCAAAACCATTTTTGCACCTTCGGTACCCCATAACAGTGCATTCAGGCCCGAAACACAAGTTATTTTTATGCCGAAGGTTTGCAAAATGCTCCAAAACACTCCAAACATCATTTTGAGTCTAATGGAGTAGAACGGATGCTTTTGTTGCAAAACCATTTTTGCCACTTCAGTACGCCGTAACTGTGTATTCAGGCCCGAAACACAAGTTATTTATATGCCGAAGGTTTGCGAAATGCTCCAAAACACTCCCAAGCATCATTTTGAGTCTAATGGAGTAGAACATATGCTTTTGTTGCAAAACCAATTTTGCAACTTCGGTACGCCGTAACTGTGTATTCAGGCCCGAAACACAAGTTATTTACATGCCGAAGGTTTCCGAAATGCTCCAAAACACTCCCAAGCATCATTTTGAGTCTAATGGAGTAGAACATATGCTATTGTTTGAAAACCATTTTTGCAACTTTGGTACCTCGTAACAGTGCATTCAGGCCCGAAACACAAGTTATTTACATGCCGAAGGTTAGCGAAATGCAACACTACGAAACATCATTTTGAGTCTAATGGTGTAGAACAGATGCTTTTGTTGCAAAACCATTTTTGAAACTTTGGTACCCCGTAACAGTGCATTCAGGCCCGAAAGATAAGTTATTTACATGCCGAAGGTTTGCGAAATGCTCCAAAACACTCCCAAACATCATTTTGAGTCTAATGGAATAGAACATATGCTTTTGTTGCAAAACCATTTTTGCACCTGCGGTACCCCATAACAGTGCATTCAAGCCCGAAACACAAGTTATTTATATGCCGAAGGTTTGCAAAATGCTCCAAAACATTCCAAACATCATTTTGAGTCTAATGGAGTAGAACGGATGCTTTTGTTGCAAAACCATTTTTGCCACTTCAGTACCCCGTAACTGTGTATTCAGGCCCGAAACACAAGTTATTTATATGCCGAAGGTTAGCGAAATGCTCCAAAACACTCCCAAACATCATTTTGGGTCTAATGGAGTAGAACAGATGGTTTTGTTGCAAAACCATTTTTGCAACTTCGGTACCCCGTAACATTGCATTAAGCCCGAAACACAAGTTATTTACATGCCGAAGGTTTGCGAAATCCTCCAAAACACTCCCAAACATCATTTTGAGTCTAATGGAATAGAACGGATGCTTTTGTTGCAAAACCATTTTTGCAACTTCGGTACCCCGTAACAGTGCATTCAGGCCCGAAACACAAGTTATTTACATGCCGAAGGTTTGCGAAATGCTCCAAAACACTCCCAAGCATCATTTTGAGTCTGATGGAGTAGAACATATGCTTTTGTTGCAAAACCATTTTTGCACCTTAGGTACCCCATAACAGTGCATTCAGGCCCGAAACACAAGTTATTTTTATGCCGAAGGTTTGCAAAATGCTCCAAAACACTCCAAACATCATTTTGAGTCTAATGGAGTAGAACGGATGCTTTTGTTGCAAAACCATTTTTGCCACTTCAGTACGCCGTAACTGTGTATTCAGGCCCGAAACACAAGTTATTTATATGCCGAAGGTTTGCGAAATGCTCCAAAACACTCCCAAGCATCATTTTGAGTCTAATGGAGTAGAACATATGCTTTTGTTGCAAAACCAATTTTTGCAACTTCGGTACGCCGTAACTGTGTATTCAGGCCCGAAACACAAGTTATTTACATGCCGAAGGTTTCCGAAATGCTCCAAAACACTCCCAAGCATCATTTTGAGTCTAATGGAGTAGAACATATGCTATTGTTTGAAAACCATTTTTGCAACTTTGGTACCTCGTAACAGTGCATTCAGGCCCGAAACACAAGTTATTTACATGCCGAAGGTTAGCGAAATGCAACACTACGAAACATCATTTTGAGTCTAATGGTGTAGAACAGATGCTTTTGTTGCAAAACCATTTTTGAAACTTTGGTACCCCGTAACAGTGCATTCAGGCCCGAAAGATAAGTTATTTACATGCCGAAGGTTTGCGAAATGCTCCAAAACACTCCCAAACATCATTTTGAGTCTAATGGAATAGAACATATGCTTTTGTTGCAAAACCATTTTTGCACCTGCGGTACCCCATAACAGTGCATTCAAGCCCGAAACACAAGTTATTTATATGCCGAAGGTTTGCAAAATGCTCCAAAACATTCCAAACATCATTTTGAGTCTAATGGAGTAGAACGGATGCTTTTGTTGCAAAACCATTTTTGCCACTTCAGTACCCCGTAACTGTGTATTCAGGCCCGAAACACAAGTTATTTATATGCCGAAGGTTAGCGAAATGCTCCAAAACACTCCCAAACATCATTTTGGGTCTAATGGAGTAGAACAGATGGTTTTGTTGCAAAACCATTTTTGCAACTTCGGTACCCCGTAACATTGCATTAAGCCCGAAACACAAGTTATTTACATGCCGAAGGTTTGCGAAATCCTCCAAAACACTCCCAAACATCATTTTGAGTCTAATGGAATAGAACGGATGCTTTTGTTGCAAAACCATTTTTGCAACTTCGGTACCCCGTAACAGTGCATTCAGGCCCGAAACACAAGTTATTTACATGCCGAAGGTTTGCGAAATGCTCCAAAACACTCCCAAGCATCATTTTGAGTCTGATGGAGTAGAACATATGCTTTTGTTGCAAAACCATTTTTGCACGTTCGGTACCCCATAACAGTGCATTCAGGCCCGAAACACAAGTTATTTTTATGCCGAAGGTTTGCAAAATGCTCCAAAACACTCCAAACATCATTTTGAGTCTAATGGAGTAGAACGGATGCTTTTGTTGCAAAACCATTTTTGCCACTTCAGTACGCCGTAACTGTGTATTCAGGCCCGAAACACAAGTTATTTATATGCCGAAGGTTTGCGAAATGCTCCAAAACACTCCCAAGCATCATTTTGAGTCTAATGGAGTAGAACATATGCTTTTCTTGCAAAACCAATTTTGCAACTTCGGTACGCCGTAACTGTGTATTCAGGCCCGAAACACAAGTTATTTACATGCCGAAGGTTTCCGAAATGCTCCAAAACACTCCCAAGCATCATTTTGAGTCTAATGGAGTAGAACATATGCTATTGTTGCAAAACCATTTTTGCAACTTCGGTACCCCGTAACAGCGCATTAGGCCTGAAACACAAGTTATTTATATGCCGAAGGTTTGCGAAATACCCCAAAACACTCCCAAGCATCATTTTCAGTCTAATGGAGTATAACATTTGCTTTTGTTGCAAAACCATTTTTGCAACTTCGGTACCCCGTAACTGTGCATTCAGGCCCGAAACACAAGTTATTTACATGCCGAATGTTTCCGAAATGCTCCAAAACACTCCCAAGCATCATTTTGAGTCTAATGGAGTAGAACATATGCTTTTGTTGCAAAACCATTTTTGCAACTTCGGTACCCCGTAGCAGTGCATTATGCCCGAAACACAAGTAATTTACATGCCGATGGTTTGCGAAAACCTCTAAAACACTCGCAAACATCATTTTGAGTCTAGTGGAGTAGAACAGATGCTTTTGTTGCAAAACCATTTTTGCAACTTTGGTACCCCGTAACAGTGCATTCAGGCCCGAAAGATAAGTTATTTACATGCCGAAGGTTTGCGGAATGCTCCAAAACACTCCCAAACATCATTTTGAGTCTAATGGAGTAGAACATATGCTTTTGTTGCAAAACCATTTTTGCAGCTTCGGTACCCCGTAACTGTGCATTCAGGCCTGAAACACAAGTTATTTACATGCGGAATGTTTCCGAAATGCTCCAAAACACTCCCAAGCATCATTTTGAGTCTAATGGAGTAGAACATATGCTTTTGTTGCAAAACCATTTTTGCACCTTCGGTACCCCATAACAATGCATTCAGGCCCGAAACACAAGTTATTTATATGCCGAAGGTATGCGAAATGCTCCAAAACACTCCAAACATCATTTTGAGTCTAATGGAGTAGGATATATGCTTTTGTTGCAAAACCATTTTTGCAACTTCGGTACCCCGTAACAGAGCATTAGGCCCGAAACACAAGTTATTACGTGCCGAAGGTTTGCGAAACCCCCCAAAAGACTCCCAAACATCATTTTGAGTCTGAGGGAGTAGAACATATGCTTTTGTTGCAAAACCATTTTTGCAACTTCGGTACCCCGTAACAGTGCATTAGGCCCGAAACACAAGTTATTTACATGCCGATGGTTTGCGAAATCCTCCAAAACACTCGCAAACATCATTTTGAGTCTAATGGAGTAGAACAGATGCTTTTGTTGCAAAACCATTTTTGCAACTTCGGTACCCCGAAACAGTGCATTCAGGCCCGAAAGACAAGTGATTTACATGCCGAAGGTTTGCGAAATCCTCCAAAACACTCCCAAACATCATTTTGAGTATAGTGGAGTAGAACGGATGCATTCGTTGCAAAATCATTTTTGCAAGTTCGGTACCCCGTAACCGTGAATTAGGCCCGAAACACAAGTTATTCACATGTCGAAGGTTTGCAAAATAATCCAAAACACTCCCAAACATCATTTTGAGTCTAATGGAGTAGAACGGATGCTTTTGTTGCAAAACCATTTTTGCAACTTCGGTACCCCGTAACAGTGCATTAGGCCCGAAACACAAGTTATTTACATGTCGAAGGTTTGCAAAATCCTCCAAAACACTCCCAAACATCATTTTGAGTCTAATGGAGTAGAACGGATGCTTTTGTTGCAAAACCATTTTTGCAACTTCGGTACCCCGTAACAGTGCATTAGGCCAGAAACACAAGTTATTTACATGCCGAAGGTTTCCGAAATCCTCCAAAACACTCTGACACATCATTTTGAGTCTAATGGAGTAGAACGGATGCTTTTGTTGTAAAACCATTTTTGCAACTTCGGTACCCCGTAACTGTGTATTCAGGCCCGAAACACAAGTTATTTACATGCCGAAGGTTTCCGAAGTGCTCCAAAACACTCCCAAGAATCATTTTGAGTCTAATGGAGTAGAACATATGCTTTTGTTGCAAAACCATTTTTGCAACTTCGGTACCCCGTAACAGTGCATTAGGCCCGAAACACAAGTTATTTACATGGCGATGGTTTGCGAAATCCTCCAAAACACTCGCAAACATCATTTTGAGTCTAATGGAGTAGAACAGATGCTTTTGTTGCAAAACCATTTTTGCAACTTCGGTACCCCGAAACAGTGCATTCAGGCCCGAAAGACAAGTGATTTACATGCCGAAGGTTTGCGAAATCCTCCAAAACACTCTGAAACATCATTTTGAGTCTAATGGAGTAGAACGGATGCTTTTGTTGCAAAATCATTTTTGCAAGTTCGGTACCCCGTAACCGTGAATTAGGCCCGAAACATAAGTTATTTACATGCCGAAGGTTTGCGAAATCCTCCAAAACACTCTGAAACATCTTTTTGAGTCTAATGGAGTAGAACATATGCATTTGTTGCAAAACCATTTTTGCAACTTCGGTACCCCGTAACAGTGCATTAGGCCCGAAACACAAGTTATTTACATGCCGAAGGTTTCCGAAATCCTCCAAAACACTCTGACACATCATTTTGAGTCTAATGGAGTAGAACGGATGCTTTTGTTGCAAAACCATTTTTGCAACTTCGGTACCCCGTAACTGTGTATTCAGGCCCGAAACACAAGTTGTTTATATGCCGAAGGTTAGCGAAATGCTAAAAAACACTCCCAAACATCGTTTTGGGTCTAATGGAGTAGAACAGATGGTTTTGTTGCAAAACCATTTTTGCAACTTCGGTACCCCGTAACAGTGCATTAGGCCCGAAACACAAGTTATTTACATGTCGAAGGTTTGCAAAATCCTCCAAAACACTCCCAAACATCATTTTGAGTCTAATGGAGTAGAACGGATGCTTTTGTTGCAAAACCATTTTTGCAACTTCGGTACCCCGTAACAGTGCATTAGGCCCGAAACACAAGTTATTTACATGCCGAAGGTTTCCGAAATCCTCCAAAACACTCTGACACATCATTTTGAGTCTAATGGAGTAGAACGGATGCTTTTGTTGCAAAACCATTTTTGCAACTTCGGTACCCCGTAACTGTGTATTCAGGCCCGAAACACAAGTTATTTATATGCCGAAGGTTAGCGAAATGCTAAAAAACACTCCCAACCATCGTTTTGGGTCTAATAGAGTAGAACAGATGGTTTTGTTGCAAAACCATTTTTGCAACTTCGGTACCCCGTAACAGTGCATTAGGCCCGAAACACAAGTTATTTACATGTCGAAGGTTTGCAAAATCCTCCAAAACACTCCCAATCATCATTTTGAGTCTAATGGAGTAGAACGGATGCTTTTGTTGCAAAACCATTTTTGCAACTTCGGTACCCCGTAACAGTGCATTAGGCCAGAAACACAAGTTATTTACATGCCGAATGTTTCCGAAATCCTCCAAAACACTCTGACACATCATTTTGAGTCTAATGGAGTAGAACAGATGCTTTTGTTGCAAAACCATTTTTGCAACTTCGGTACCCCGTAACTGTGTATTCAGGCCCGAAACACAAGTTATTTACATGCCGAAGGTTTCCGAAATGCTCCAAAACACTCCCAAGCATCATTTTGAGTCTAATGGAGTAGAACATATGCTTTTGTTGCAAAACCATTTTTGCAACTTCGGTACCCCGTAACAGTGCATTAGGCCCGAAACACAAGTTATTTACATGGCGATGGTTTGCGAAATCCTCCAAAACACTTGCAAACATCATTTTGAGTCTAATGGAGTAGAACAGATGCTTTTGTTGCAAAACCATTTTTGCAACTTCGGTACCCCGAAACAGTGCATTCAGGCCCGAAAGACAAGTGATTTACATGCCGAAGGTTTGCGAAATCCTCCAAAACACTCTGAAACATCATTTTGAGACTAATGGAGTAGAACGGATGCTTTTGTTGCAAAATCATTTTTGCAAGTTCGGTACCCCGTAACCGTGAATTAGGCCCGAAACATAAGTTATTTACATGCCGAAGGTTTGCGAAATCCTCCAAAACACTATGAAACATCTTTTTGAGTCTAATGGAGTAGAACGGATGCTTTTGTTGCAAAACCATTTTTGCAACTTCGGTACCCCGTAACAGTGCATTCAGGCCTGAAACATAAGTTATTACATGCTGAAGGTTAGCGAAATGCAACACTACGAAACATCATTTTGAGTCTAATGGAGTAGAACAGATGCTTTTGTTGCATAACCATTTTTGCAACTTCGGTACCCCGTAACAGTGCATTAGGCCCGAAACACAAGTTATTACGTGCCGAAGGTTTGCGAAATGCTCCAAAACACTCCCAAGCATTATTTTCAATCTATTGGAGTAGAACATATGCTTTTGTTGCAAAACCATTTTTGCAACTTCGGTACCCCGTAACTGTGCATTCAGGCCCGAAACAGAAGTTATTTACATGCCGAAGGTTTCAGAAATGCTCCAAAACACGCCCAAGCATCATTTTGAGTCTAATGGAGTAGAACATATGCTTTTGTTGCAAAACCATTTTTGCAACTTCGGTACCCCGTAACAGTGCATAAGGTCCGAAACACAAATTATTTACATGCCGATGGTTTGCGAAATCCTCCAAAACACTCGCAAACATCATTTTGAGTCTAATGGAGTAGAACAGATGCTTTTGTTGCAAAACCATTTTTGCAACTTCGGTACCCCGAAACAGTGCACTCAGGCCCGAAAGACAAGTGATTTACATGCCGAAGGTTTGCGAAATCCTCCAAAACACTCCCAAACATCATTTTGAGTTTAATGGAGTAGAACGGATGCTTTTGTTGCCAAATCATTTTTGCAAGTTCGGTACCCCGTAACCGTGAATTAGGCCCGAAACACAAGTTATTTACATGTCGAAGGTTTGCAAAATCCTCCAAAACACTCCCAAACATCATTTTGAGTCTAATGGAGTAGAACGGATGCTTTTGTTGCAAAACCATTTTTGCAACTTCGGTACCCCGTAACAGTGCATTAGGCCCGAAACACAAGTTATTTACATGTCGAAGGTTTGCAAAATCCTCCAAAACACTCCCAAACATCATTTTGAGTCTAATGGAGTAGAACGGATGCTTTTGTTGCAAAACCATTTTTGCAACTTCGGTACCCCGTAACAGTGCATTCAGGCCTGAAACACAAGTTATTACATGCTGAAGGTTAGCGAAATGCAAAACTCCGAAACATCATTTTGAGTCTAATGGAGTAGAAAAGATGCTTTTGTTGCATAACCATTTTTGCAACTTCGGTACCCCATAACAGTGCATTAGGCCCGAAACACAAGTTATTACGTGCCGAAGGTTTGCGAAATGCTCCAAAACACTCCCAAGCACCATTTTCAATCTATTGGAGTATAACATATGCTTTTGTTGCAAAACCATTTTTGCAACTTCGGTACCCCGTAACTGTGCATTCAGGCCCGAAACACAAGTTATTTACATGCCGAAGGTTTCCGAAATGCTCCAAAACACTCCCAAGCATCATTTTGAGTCTAATGGAGTAGAACATATGCTTTTGTTGCAAAACCATTTTTGCAACTTCGGTACCCCGTAACAGTGCATTAGGCCCGAAATACAAGTTATTTACATGGCGATGGTTTGCGAAATCCTCCAAAACACTCGCAAACATCATTTTGAGTCTAATGGAGTAGAACAGATGCTTTTGTTGCAAAACCATTTTTGCAACTTCGGTACCCCAAAACAGTGCATTCAGGCCCGAAAGACAAGTGATTTACATGCCGAAGGTTTGCGAAATCCTCCAAAACACTCCCAAACATCATTTTGAGTCTAATGGAGTAGAACGGATGCTTTTGTTGCAAAATCATTATTGCAAGTTCGGTACCCCGTAACCGTGAATTAGGCCCGAAACACAAGTTATTTACATGCCGAAGGTTTGCAAAATCCTCCAAAACACTCTGAAACATCTTTTTGAGTCTAATGGAGTAGAACATATGCATTTGTTGCAAAACCATTTTTGCAACTTTGGTACCCCGTAACAGTGCATTAGGCCCGAAACACAAGTTATTTGCATGCCGAAGGTTTCCGAAATCATCCAAAACACTCTGACACATCATTTTGAGTCTAATGGAGTAGAACGGATGCTTTTGTCGCAAAACCATTTTTGCAACTTCGGTACCCCGTAACTGTGTATTCAGGCCCGAAACACAAGTTATTTATATGCCGAAGGTTAGCGAAATGCTAAAAAAACTCCCAAACATCGTTTTGGGTCTAATGGAGTAGAACAGATGGTTTTGTTGCAAAACCATTTTTGCAACTTCGGTACCCCGTAACAGTGCATTAGGCCCGAAACACAAGTTATTTACATGTCGAAGGTTTGCAAAATCCTCCAAAACACTCCCGAAAATCATTTTGAGTCTAATGGAGTAGAACGGATGCTTTTGTTGCAAAACTATTTTTGCAACTTCGGTACCCCGTAACAGTGCATTCAGGCCTGAAACACAAGTTATTACATGCTGAAGGTTAGCGAAATGCAACACTCCGAAACACCATTTTGAGTCTAATGGAGTAGAACAGATGCTTTTGTTGCATAACCATTTTTGCAACTTCGGTACCCCGTAACAATGCATTAGGCCCGAAACACAAGTTATTACGTGCCGAAGGTTTGCGAAATGCTCCAAAACACTCCCAAGCATCATTTTCAATCTATTGGAGTAGAACATATGCTTTTGTTGCAAAACCATTTTTGCAACTTTGGTACCCCGTAACTGTGCATTCAGGCCCGAAACACAAGTTATTTACATGCCGAAGGTTTCCGAAATGCTCCAAAACACTCCCAAGCATCATTTTGAGTCTAATGGAGTAGAACATATGCTTTTGTTGCAAAACCATTTTTGCAACTTCGGTACCCCGTAACAGTGCATTAGGCCCGAAACACAAGTTATTTACATGCCGATGGTTTGCGAAATCCTCCAAAACACTCGCAAACATTATTTTGAGTCTAATGGAGTAGAACAGATGCTTTTGTTGCAAAACCATTTTTGCAACTTCAGTACCCCGAAACAGTGCATTCAGGCCCGAAAGACAAGTGATTTACATGCCGAAGGTTTGCGAAATCCTCCAAAACACTCCCAAACATCATTTTGAGTCTGATGGAGTAGAACGGATGCTTTTGTTGCAAAATCATTTTTGCAAGTTCGGTACCCCGTAACCGTGAATTAGGCCCGAAACACAAGTTATTTACATGTCGAAGGTTTGCAAAATCCTCCAAAACACTCCCAAACATCATTTTGAGTCTAATGGAGTAGAACGGATGCTTTTGTTGCAAAACCATTTTTGCAACTTCAGTACCCCGTAACAGTGCATTAGGACCGAAACACAAGTTATTTACAAGTCGAAGGTTTGCAAAATCCTCCAAAACACTCCCAAACATCATTTTGAGTCTAATGGAGTAGAACGGATGCTTTTGTTGCAAAACCATTTTTGCAACTTCGGTACCCCGTAACAGTGCATTCAGGCCTGAAACACAAGTTATTACATGCTGAAGGTTAGCGAAATGCAACACTCCGAAACATCATTTTGAGTCTAATGGAGTAGAACAGATGCTTTTGTTGCATAACCATTTTTGCAACTTCGGTACCCCATAACAGTGCATTAGGCTCGAAACACAAGTTATTACGTGCCGAAGGTTTGCGAAATGCTCCAAAACACTCCCAAGCATCATTTTCAATCTATTGGAGTATAACATATGCTTTTGTTGCAAAACCATTTTTGCAACTTCGGTACCCCGTAACTGTGCATTCAGGCCCGAAACAGAAGTTATTTACATGCCGAAGGTTTCCGAAATGCTCCAAAACACTCCCAAGCATCATTTTGAGTCTAATGGAGTAGAACATATGCTTTTGTTGCAAAACCATTTTTGCATCTTCGGTACCCCGTAACAGTGCATTAGGCCCAAAACACAAGTTATTTACATGGCGATGGTTTGCGAAATCCTCCAAAACACTCGCAAACATCATTTTGAGTCTAATGGAGTAGAACAGATGCTTTTGTTGCAAAACCATTTTTGCAACTTCGGTACCCCGAAACAGTGCATTCAGGCCCGAAAGACAAGTGATTTACATGCCGAAGGTTTGCGAAATCCTCCAAAACACTCCCAAACATCATTTTGAGTCTAATGGAGTAGAACGGATGCTTTTGTTGCAAAATCATTTTTGCAAGTTCGGTACCCCGTAACCGTGAATTAGGCCCGAAACACAAGTTATTTACATGTCGAAGGTTTGCGAAATCCTCCAAAACACTCTGAAATATCTTTTTGAGTCTATTGGAGTAGAACATATGCGTTTGTTGCAAAACCATTTTTGCAACTTCGGTACCCCGTAACAGTGCATTCAGGCCCGAAACACAAGTTAATACGTGCCGAAGGTTTACGAAAACCTCCAAAAGACAGCCAAACATCATTTTGAGTATAATGGAGTAGAACAGTTGCTTTTGTTACAAAACTATTTTTTTAACTTCGGTACCCCGTAACAGCACATTAGACCTGAAACACAAGTTATTTACATGTCGAAAGTTTGCGAAATCCTCCAAAACACTCCCAAACATCATTTTGAGTCTAATGGAGTAGAACGGATGCTTTTGTTGCAAAACCATTTTTGCAACTTGGGTACCCCGTAACAGTGCATTAGGCCCGAAACACAAGTTATTTACATGCCGAAGGTTTGCGAAATCCTCCAAAACACTCCGAAACATCACTTTGAGTCTAATGGAGTACACATATGCTTTTGTTGCAAAACCATTTTTGCCACATCGGTACGCCGTAACTGTGCATTCAGCCCTGAAACACAAGTTATGTACATGCCGAAGGCTTGCGAAATGCTCCAAAACACTCCCAAGCATCATTTTCAGTCTAATGGAGTAGAACATATGCTTTTGTTGCAAAACCATTTTTGCAACTTCGGTACCCCGTAACAGTGCATTCAGGACCGAAACACAAGTTATTTACATGCCGAAGGTTTCCGAAATCCTCCAAAACACTCCCAAACGTCATTTTGAGTCTGATAGAGTAGAACGGATGCTTTTGTTGCAAAACCATTTTTGCAACTTCGGTACCCCGTAATAGCGCATTAACCCCGAAACACAAGTTATTTATATGCCGAAGATTTGCGAAATGCTCCAAAACACTCCCAAACATCATTTTGAGTCTAATGGAGTAGAACGGATGCTTTTGTTGCAAAACCATTTTTGCAACTTCGGTACGCCGTAACTGTGTATTCAGGCCCGAAACAAAAGTTATTTATATGCCGAAGGTTAGCGAAATGCTCCAAAACACTCCCAAACATCATTTTGGGTCTAATGGAGTAAAACAGATGCTTTTGTTGCAAAACCATTTTTGCTACTTCGGTACCCCGTAACAGTGGATTAGGCCCGAAACACAAGTTATTTACATGCCGAAGGTTTGCGAAATCCTCCAAAACACTCCGAAACATCATTTTGAGTCTAATGAAGTAGAAAATATGCTTTTGTTGCAAAACCATTTTTGCAACTTCGGTACCCGTAACTGTGCATTCAGGCCCGAAACACAAGTTATTTACATGCCGAAGGTTTCCGAAATGCTCCAAAACACTCCCAAGCATCATTTTGAGTCTAATGGAGTAGAACATATGCTTTTGTTGCAAAACCATTTTTGCAACTTCGGTACCCCGTAACAGCGCATTAGGCCCGAAACACAAGTTATTTATATGCCGAAGGTTTGCGAAATACTCCAAAACACTCCCAAGCATCATTTTCAGTCTAATGGAGTAGAACATATGCTTTTGTTGCAAAACCATTTTTGCAACTTCGGTACCCCGTAACAGTGCATTAGGCCCGAAACACAAGTTATTTACATGCCGAAGGTTTGCGAAATCATCCAAAACACTCCGAAACATCATTTTGAGTCTAATGAAGTTGAAAATATGCTTTTGTTGCAAAACCATTTTTGCAACTTCGGTACCCCGTAACTGTGCATTCAGCCCTGAAACACAAGTTATTTATGTGCCGAAGGTTTGCGAAATGCTCCAAAACACTCCCAAGCATCATTTTCTGTCTAATGGAGTGGAACATATGCTTTTGTTGCAAAAACATTTTTGCAACTTCGGTACCCCGTAACTGTGCATTCAGGCCCGAAACACAAGTTATTTACATGCTGAAGGTTTCCGAAATGCTCCAAAACACTCCCAAGCATCATTTTCAGTCTAATGGAGTAGAACATATGCTTTTATTGCAAAACCATTTGTGCAACTTCGGTACCCCGTAACTGTGCATTCAGGCCCGAAACACAAGTTATTTACATGCCGAAGGTTTCCGAAATGCTCCAAAACACTCCCAAGCATCATTTTGAGTCTAATGGAGTAGAACATATGCTTTTGTTGCAAAACCATTTTTGCAACTTCGGTACCCCGTAACAGTGCATTACGCCCGAAACACAAGTTATTTACATGCCGATGGTTTGCGAAATCCTCCAAAATAGTCGCAAACATCATTTTGTGTCTAATGGAGTAGAACAGATGCTTTTGTTGCAAAACCATTTTTGCAACTTCGGTACCCCGAAACAGTGCATTCAGGCCCGAAAGACAAGTGATTTACATGCCGAAGGTTTGCGAAATCCTCCAAAACACTCCCAAACATCATTTTGAGTCTAATAGAGTAGAACGGATGCTTTTGTTGCAAAATCATTTTTGCAAGTTCGGTACCCCGTAACCGTGCATTATGCCCGAAACACAAGTTATTTACATGCCGAAGGTTTGCGAAATCCTCCAAAACACTCTGAAACATCTTTTTGAGTCTAATGGAGTAGAACATATGCATTTGTTGCAAAACCATTTTTGCAACTTCGGTACCCCGTAACAGTGCATTCAGGCCCGAAACACAAGTTATTACGTGCCGAAGGTTTGCGAAAACCTCCAAAAGACAGCCAAACATCATTTTGAGTATAATGGAGTAGAACAGTTGCTTTTGTTGCAAAACTATTTTTTTAACTTCGGTACCCCGTAACAGCACATTAGACACGAAACACAAGTTATTTACATGTCGAAGGTTTGCGAAATCCTCCAAAACACTCCCAAACATCATTTTGAGTCTAATGGAGTAGAACGGATGCTTTTGTTGCAAAACCATTTTTGCAACTTCGGTACCCCGTAGCAGTGCATTAGGCCCGAAACACAAGTTATTTACATGCCGAAGGTTTGCGAAATCCTCCAAAACACTCCGAAACATCACTTTGAGTCTAATGGAGTACACATATGCTTTTGTTGCAAAACCATTTTTGCCACATTGGTACGCCGTAACTGTGCATTCAGCCCTGAAACACAAGTTATTTACATGCCGAAGGCTTGCGAAATGCTCCAAAACACTCCCAAGCATCATTTTCAGTCTAATGGAGTAGAACATATGCTTTTGTTGCAAAACCATTTTTGCAACTTCGGTACCCCGTAACAGTGCATTCAGGACCGAAACACAAGTTATTTACATGCCGAAGGTTTCCGAAATCCTCCAAAACACTCCCAAACGTCATTTTGAGTCTGATGGAGTAGAACGGATGCTTTTGTTGCAAAACCATTTTTGCAACTTCGGTACCCCGTAACAGCGCATTAGCCCCGAAACACAAGTTATTTATATGCCGAAGATTTGCGAAATGCTCCAAAACACTCCCAAACATCATTTTGAGTCTAATGGAGTAGAACGGATGCTTTTGTTGCAAAACCATTTTTGCAACTTCGGTACGCCGTAACTGTGTATTCAGGCCCGAAACAAAAGTTATTTATATGCCGAAGGTTAGCGAAATGCTCCAAAACACTCCCAAACATCATTTTGGGTCTAATGGAGTAAAACAGATGCTTTTGTTGCAAAACCATTTTTGCTACTTCGGTACCCCGTAACAGTGGATTAGGCCCGAAACACAAGTTATTTACATGCCGAAGGTTTGCGAAATCCTCCAAAACACTCCGAAACATCATTTTGAGTCTAATGAAGTAGAAAATATGCTTTTGTTGCAAAACCATTTTTGCAACTTCGGTACCCGTAACTGTGCATTCAGGCCCGAAACACAAGTTATTTACATGCCGAAGGTTTCCGAAATGCTCCAAAACACTCCCAAGCATCATTTTGAGTCTAATGGAGTAGAACATATGCTTTTGTTGCAAAACCATTTTTGCAACTTCGGTACCCCGTAACAGCGCATTAGGCCCGAAACACAAGTTATTTATATGCCGAAGGTTTGCGAAATACTCCAAAACACTCCCAAGCATCATTTTCAGTCTAATGGAGTAGAACATATGCTTTTGTTGCAAAACCATTTTTGCAACTTCGGTACCCCGTAACAGTGCATTAGGCCCGAAACACAAGTTATTTACATGCCGAAGGTTTGCGAAATCATCCAAAACACTCCGAAACATCATTTTGAGTCTAATGAAGTTGAAAATATGCTTTTGTTGCAAAACCATTTTTGCAACTTCGGTACCCCGTAACTGTGCATTCAGCCCTGAAACACAAGTTATTTACATGCCGAAGGTTTCCGAAATGCTCCAAAACACTCCCAAGCATCATTTTCAGTCTAATGGAGTAGAACATATGCTTTTATTGCAAAACCATTTTTGCAACTTCGGTACCCCGTAACTGTGCATTCAGGCCCGAAACACAAGTTATTTACATGCCGAAGGTTTCCGAAATGCTCCAAAACAGTCCCAAGCATCATTTTGAGTCTAATGGAGTAGAACATATGCTTTTGTTGCAAAACCATTTTTGCAACTTCGGTACCCCGTAACTGTGCATTTCGCCCGAAACACAAGTTATTTATATGCCGAAGATTTGCGAAATGCTCCAAAACACTCCCAAACATCATTTTGAGTCTAATGGAGTAGAACGGATGCTTTTGTTGCAAAACCATTTTTGCAACTTCGGTACGCCGTAACTGTGTATTCAGGCCCGAAACACAAGTTATTTATATGCCGAAGGTTAGCGAAATGCTCCAAAACTCTCCCAAACATCATTTTGGGTCTAATGGAGTAAAACAGATGCTTTTGTTGCAAAACCATTTTTGCAACTTCGGTACCCCGTAACAGTGCATTAGGCCCGAAACACAAGTTATTTACATGCCGAAGGTTTGCGAAATCCTCCAAAACACTCCGAAACATCATTTTGAGTCTAATGGAGTAGAACATATGCATTTGTTGCAAAACCATTTTTGCAACTTCGGTACCCCGTAACAGTGCATTCAGGCCCGAAACACAAGTTAATACGTGCCGAAGGTTTACGAAAACCTCCAAAAGATAGCCAAACATCATTTTGAGTATAATGGAGTAGAACAGTTGCTTTTGTTACAAAACTATTTTTTTAACTTCGGTACCCCGTAACAGCACATTAGACCCGAAACACAAGTTATTTACATGTCGAAGGTTTGCGAAATCCTCCAAAACACTCCCAAACATCATTTTGAGTCTAATGGAGTAGAACGGATGCTTTTGTTGCAAAACCATTTTTGCAACTTGGGTACCCCGTAGCAGTGCATTAGGCCCGAAACACAAGTTATTTACATGCCGAAGGTTTGCGAAATCCTCCAAAACACTCCGAAACATCACTTTGAGTCTAATGGAGTACACATATGCTTTTGTTGCAAAACCATTTTTGCCACATCGGTACGCCGTAACTGTGCGTTCAGCCCTGAAACACAAGTTATGTACATGCCGAAGGCTTGCGAAATGCTCCAAAACACTCCCAAGCATCATTTTCAGTCTAATGGAGTAGAACATATGCTTTTGTTGCAAAACCATTTTTGCAACTTCGGTACCCCGTAACAGTGCATTCAGGACCGAAACACAAGTTATTTACATGCCGAAGGTTTCCGAAATCCTCCAAAACACTCCCAAACGTCATTTTGAGTCTGATAGAGTAGAACGGATGCTTTTGTTGCAAAACCATTTTTGCAACTTCGGTACCCCGTAATAGCGCATTAACCCCGAAACACAAGTTATTTATATGCCGAAGATTTGCGAAATGCTCCAAAACACTCCCAAACATCATTTTGAGTCTAATGGAGTAGAACGGATGCTTTTGTTGCAAAACCATTTTTGCAACTTCGGTACGCCGTAACTGTGTATTCAGGCCCGAAACAAAAGTTATTTATATGCCGAAGGTTAGCGAAATGCTCCAAAACACTCCCAAACATCATTTTGGGTCTAATGGAGTAAAACAGATGCTTTTGTTGCAAAACCATTTTTGCTACTTCGGTACCCCGTAACAGTGGATTAGGCCCGAAACACAAGTTATTTACATGCCGAAGGTTTGCGAAATCCTCCAAAACACTCCGAAACATCATTTTGAGTCTAATGAGGTAGAAAATATGCTTTTGTTGCAAAACCATTTTTGCAACGTCGGTACCCCGTAACTGTGGATTCAGCCCTGAAACACAAGTTATTTACATGCCGAAGGTTTCCGAAATGCTCCAAAACACTCCCAAGCATCATTTTCAGTCTAATGGAGTAGAACATATGCTTTTATTGCAAAACCATTTTTGCAACTTCGGTACCCGTAACTGTGCATTCAGGCCCGAAACACAAGTTATTTACATGCCGAAGGTTTCCGAAATGCTCCAAAACACTCCCAAGCATCATTTTGAGTCTAATGGAGTAGAACATATGCTTTTGTTGCAAAACCATTTTTGCAACTTCGGTACCCCGTAACAGTGCATTACGCCCGAAACACAAGTTATTTACATGCCGATGGTTTGCGAAATCCTCCAAAATAGTCGCAAACATCATTTTGTGTCTAATGGAGTAGAACAGATGCTTTTGTTGCAAAACCATTTTTGCAACTTCGGTACCCCGACACAGTGCATTCAGGCCCGAAAGACAAGTGATTTACATGCCGAAGGTTTGCGAAATCCTCCAAAACACTCCCAAACATCATTTTGAGTCTAATGGAGTAGAACGGATGCTTTTGTTGCAAAATCATTTTTGCAAGTTCGGTACCCCGTAACCGTGCATTAGGCCCGAAACACAAGTTATTTACATGCCGAAGGTTTGCGAAATCCTCCAAAACACTCTGAAACATCTTTTTGAGTCTAATGGAGTAGAACATATGCATTTGTTGCAAAACCATTTTTGCAACTTCGGTACCCCGTAACAGTGCATTCAGGCCCGAAACACAAGTTATTACGTGCCGAAGGTTTGCGAAAACCTCCAAAAGACAGCCAAACATCATTTTGAGTATAATGGAGTAGAACAGTTGCTTTTGTTGCAAAACTATTTTTTTAACTTCGGTACCCCGTAACAGCACATTAGACACGAAACACAAGTTATTTACATGTCGAAGGTTTGCGAAATCCTCCAAAACACTCCCAAACATCATTTTGAGTCTAATGGAGTAGAACGGATGCTTTTGTTGCAAAACCATTTTTGCAACTTCGGTACCCCGTAGCAGTGCATTAGGCCCGAAACACAAGTTATTTACATGCCGAAGGTTTGCGAAATCCTCCAAAACACTCCGAAACATCACTTTGAGTCTAATGGAGTACACATATGCTTTTGTTGCAAAACCATTTTTGCCACATTGGTACGCCGTAACTGTGCATTCAGCCCTGAAACACAAGTTATTTACATGCCGAAGGCTTGCGAAATGCTCCAAAACACTCCCAAGCATCATTTTCAGTCTAATGGAGTAGAACATATGCTTTTGTTGCAAAACCATTTTTGCAACTTCGGTACCCCGTAACAGTGCATTCAGGACCGAAACACAAGTTATTTACATGCCGAAGGTTTCCGAAATCCTCCAAAACACTCCCAAACGTCATTTTGAGTCTGATGGAGTAGAACGGATGCTTTTGTTGCAAAACCATTTTTGCAACTTCGGTACCCCGTAACAGCGCATTAGCCCCGAAACACAAGTTATTTATATGCCGAAGATTTGCGAAATGCTCCAAAACACTCCCAAACATCATTTTGAGTCTAATGGAGTAGAACGGATGCTTTTGTTGCAAAACCATTTTTGCAACTTCGGTACGCCGTAACTGTGTATTCTGGCCCGAAACACAAGTTATTTATATGCCGAAGGTTAGCGAAATGCTCCAAAACACTCCCAAACATCATTTTGGGTCTAATGGAGTAAAACAGATGCTTTTGTTGCAAAACATTTTTGCAACTTCGGTACCCCGTAACAGTGCATTAGGCCCGAAACACAAGTTATTTACATGCCGAAGGTTTGCGAAATCCTCCAAAACACTCCGAAACATCATTTTGAGTCTAATGGAATAGAACGGATGCTTTTGTTGCAAAACCATTTTTGCAACTTCGGTACCCCGTAACAGTGCATTCAGGCCCGAAACACAAGTTATTTACATGCTGAAGGTTAGTGAAATGCAACACTCCGAAACATCATTTTGAGTCTAATGGAGTAGAACAGATGCTTTTGTTGCAAAACTATTTTTGCAACTTCGGTACCCCGTAACAGTGCATTAGGCCCGAAACACAAGTTATTACGTGCCGAAGGTTTGCGAAATCCACCAAAAGACTCCCAAACATCATTTTGAGTCTAATGGAGTAAATCAGATGCTTTTGTTGCAAAACCATTTTTGCAACTTCGGTACCCCGTCATAGCGCATTAGGCCCGAAACACAAGTTATTTCCATGCCGAAGGTTTGCGAAATCCTCCAAAACACTCCCAAGCATCATTTTGAGTCTAATGGAGTAGAACGGATGCTTTTGTTGCAAAACCATTTTTGCAACTTCGGTACCCCGTAACAGTGCATTCAGGCCCGAAACACAAGTTATTTACATGCCGAATGTTTGTGAAATGCTCCAAAACACTCACAAGCATCATTTTGAGTCTAATTGAGTAGAACATATGCTTTTGTTGCAAAATCATTTTTGCAACTTCGGTACCCCGTAACAGTGCATTCAGGCACGAAACACAAGTTATTTATATGCCAAAGATTTGCGAAATGCTCCAAAACATTCCCAAGCATCATTTTGAGTCTAATGGAGTAGAACATATGCTTTTGTTCCAAAACCATTTTTGCAACTTCGGTACCCCGTAACAGTGCATTAGGCCCGAAACACAAGTTATTTACATGCCGAAGGTTTGCGAAATCCTTCAAAACACTCCCAAACATCATTTTGAGTCTAATGGAGTAGAACGGATGCTTTTGTTGCAAAACAATTTTGCAACTTTGGTACCTCGTAACAGTGCATTCAGGCCCGAAACACAAGTTATTTACATGCCGAAGCTTAGCGAAATGCAACACTACGAAACATCATTTTGAGTCTAATGGAGTAAAACAGATGCTTTTGTTGCAAAACCATTTTTGCAACTTCGGTACCCCGTAACAAAGTATTAGGCCCGAAACACAAGTTATTTCGTGCCGAAGGTTTGCGAAATCCACCAAAAGACTCCCAAACATCATTTTGAGTCTAATGGAGCAAAACAGATGCTTTTGTTGCAAAACCATTTTTGCAACTTCGGTACCCCGTAACAGCGCATTAGGCCAGAAACAAGTTATTTACATGCCGAAGGTTTGTGAAATCCTCCAAAACACTCCCAAATATCATTTTGAGTCTAATGGAGTAGAACGGATGCTTTTGTTGCAAAAACATTTTTGCAACTTCGGTACCCGTGCATTCAGGCCCGAAACACAAGTTATTTACATGCTGAAGGTTTGCGAAATGCTCCAAAACACTCCCAAGCATCATTTTGAGTCTAATGGAGTAGTACATATGCTTTTGTTGCAAAACCATTTTAGCACCTTCGGTACCCCATAACAGTGCATTCAGGCCCGAAACACAAGTTATTTATATGCCGAAGGTTTGCGAAATGTTCCAAAACACTCCAAAACATCATTTTGAGTCTAATGGAGTAGAGCGGATGCTTTTGTTGCAAAACCATTTTTGCAACTTCGGTACCCCGTAACTGTGTATTCAGGCCCGAAACACAAGTTATTTATATGCCGAAGGTTAGCGAAATGCTCCAAAACACTCCCAAACATCGTTTTGGGTCTAATGGAGTAGAACAGATGGTTTTGTAGCAAAACCATTTTTGCAACTTCGGTACCCCGTAACTGTGCATTAGGCCCGAAACACTAGTTATTTACATGTCGAAGGTTTGCAAAATCCTCCAAAACACTCCCAAACATCAGTTTGAGTCTAATGGAGTAGAACGGATGCTTTTGTTGCAAAACCATTTTTGCAACTTCGGTACCCCGTAACAGTGCATTCAGGCCTGAAACACAAGTTATTACATGCCGAAGGTTAGTGAAATGCAACACTCCGAAACATCATTTTGAGTCTAATGGAGTAGAACATATGCTTTTGTTGCAAAACCATTTTTCCAACTTCGGTACCCCGTAACAGTGCATTAGGCCCGAAACACAAGTTATTACGTGCCGAAGGTTTGCGAAATCCACCAAAAGGCTCCCAAACATCATTTTGAGTCTAATTGTGTAAAACAGATGCTTTGTTGCAAAACTATTTTTGCAACTTCGGTACCCCGTAACAGTGCATTAGTTCCGAAACACAAGTTATTTACATGCCGAAGGTTTGCGAAATCCTCCAAAACACTCCGAAACATCATTTTGAGTCTAATGGAGTAGAACATATACTTTTGTTGCAAAACCATTTTTGCAACTTCGGTACCCCGTAACTGTGCATTCAGCCCTGAAACACAAGTTATTTATGTGCCGAAGGTTTGCGAAATGCTCCAAAACACTCCCAAGCATCATTTTCTGTCTAATGGAGTGGAACATATGCTTTTGTTGCAAAAACATTTTTGCAACTTCGGTACCCCGTAACTGTGCATTCAGGCCCGAAACACAAGTTATTTACATGCTGAAGGTTTCCGAAATACTCCAAAACACTCCCAAGCATCTTTTTGAGTCTAATGGAGTAGAACATATGCTTTTGTTGCAAAACCATTTTTGCAACTTCGGTACCCCGTAACAGTGCATTATGCCCGAAACACAAGTTATTTACATGCCGATGGTTTGCGAAATCCTCTAAAACACTCGCAAACATCATTTTGAGTCTAGTGGAGTAGAACAGATGCTTTTGTTGCAAAACCATTTTTGCAACTTTGGTACCCCGTAACAGTGCATTCAGGCCCGAAAGACTAGTTATTTACATGCCGAAGGTTTGCGGAATCCTCCAAAACACTCCCAAACATCATTTTGAGTCTAATGGAGTAGAACATATGCTTTTGTTGCAAATCCATGTTTGCAACTTCGGTACCCCGTAACTATGCATTCAGGCCCGAAACACAAGTTATTTAAATGCCGAAGGTTTCCGAAATGCTCCAAAACACTCCCAAGCATCATTTTGAGTCTAATGGAGTAGAACATATGCTTTTGTTGCAAAACCATTTTTGCAACTTCGGTACCCCATAACAGTGCATTAGGCCCGAAACACAAGTTATTTACATGCCGATGGTTTGCGAAATCCTCTAAAACACTAGCAAACATCATTTTGTGTCTAGTGGAGTAGAACAGATGCTTTTGGTGCAAAACCATTTTTTCAACTTTGGTCCCCCGTAACAGTGCATTCAGGCCCGAAAGACAAGTTATTTATATGCCGAAGGTTTGCGGAATCCTCCAAAACAATCCGAAACATCATTTTGAGTCTAATCGACTAGAACGGATGCTTTTGTTGCAAAACCATTTTTGCAACTTCGGTACGCCGTAACTGTGCATTCAGCCCTGAAACACAAGTTATTTACATGCCGAAGGTTTGCGAAATGCTCCAAAACACTCCCAAGCATCATTTTCAGTCTAATGGAGTAGAACATATGCTTTTGTTGCAAAACCATTTTTGCAACTTCGGTACCCCGTAACAGTGCATTCAGGCCCGAAACACAAGTTATTTACATGCCGAAGGTTTCCGAAATCCTCCAAAAGCACTACCAAACGTCATTTTGAGTCTGATGGAGTAGAACGGATGCTTTTGTTGCAAAACTATTTTTGCAACTTCGGTACCCCGTAACAGCGCATTAGGCCCGAAACACAAGTTATTTACATGCCGAAGGTTTGCGAAATGCTCCAAAACACTCCCAAGCATCATTTTGAGTCTAATGGAGTAGTACATATGCTTTTGTTGCAAAACCATTTTTGCACCTTTGGTACCCCGTAACAGTGCATTCAGGCCCGAAACACAAGTTATTGATATGCCGAAGGTTTGCGAAATGCTCCAAAACACTCCAATACATCATTTTGTGTCTAATGGAGTAGAACGGATGCTTTTGTTGCAAAACCATTTTTGCAACTTCGGTACCCCGTAACTGTGTATTCAGGCCCGAAACACAAGTTATTTATATGCCGAAGGTTAGCGAAATGCTCCAAAACACTCCCAAACATCGTTTTGGGTCTAATGGAGTAGAACAGATGGTTTTGCTGCAAAACCATTTTTGCAACTTCGGTACCCCGTAACAGTGCATTAGGCCCGAAACACAAGTTATTTACTTGTCGAAGGTTTGCAAAATCCTCCAAAACACTCCCAAACATCATTTTGAGTCTAATGGAGTAGAACGGATGCTTTTGTTGCAAAACCATTTTTGCAACTTCGGTACCCCGTAACAGTGCATTCAGGCCTGAAACACAAGTTATTACATGCCAAAGGTTAGCGAAATGCAACACTCCGAAACATCATTTTGAGTCTAATGGAGTAGAACAGATGCTTTTGTTGCAAAACCATTTTTGCAACTTAGGTACCCCGTAACAGTGCATTAGGCCCGAAACACAAGTTATTACATGCCGAAGGTTTGCGAAATCCACCAAAAGACTCCCAAACATCATTTTGAGTCTAATGGTGTAAAACAGATGCTTTGTTGCAAAACCATTTTTGCAACTTCGGTACCCCGGAACAGTGCATTAGGCCCGAAACACAAGTTATTTACATGCCGAAGATTTGCGAAATCCTCCAAAACACTCCAAAACATCATTTTGAGTCTAATGGAGTAGAACATATACTTTTGTTGCAAAACCATTTTTGCAACTTTAGTACCTCGTAACTGTGCATTCAGCACTGAAACACAAGTTATTTACATGCCGAAGGTTTGCGAAATGCTCCAAAACAGTCCCAAGCATCATTTTCAATCTAATGGAGTAGAACATATGCTTTTGTTGCAAAACCATTTTTGCAACTTCGGTACCCCGTAACTGTGCATTCAGGCCCGAAACACAAGTTATTTACATGCCGAAGGTTTCCGAAATGCTCCAAAACACTCCCAAGCATCATTTTGAGTCTAATGGAATAGAACATATGCTTTTGTTACAAAACCATTTTTGCAACTTCGGTACCCCGTAACAGTGCATCAGGCCAGAAACACAAGTTATTTACATGCCGATGGTTTGCGAAATCCTCCAAAACACTCGCAAACATCATTTTGAGTCTAATGGAGTAGAACAGATGCTTTTGTTGCAAAACCATTTTTGCAACTTTGGTACCCCGTAACAGTGCATTCAGGCCCGAAAGACAAGTTATTTACATGCCGAAGGTTTGCGAAATCCTCCAAAACACTCCCAAACATCATTTTGAGTCTAATGGAGTAGAACAGATGCTTTTGTTGCAAAATCATTTTTGCAAGTTCGGTACCCCGTAACCGTGCATTAGGCCCGAAACACAAGTTATTTACATGCCGAAGGTTTGCGAAATCCTCCAAAACACTCTGAAACATCATTTTGAGTCTAATGGAGTAGAACATATGCATTTGTTGCAAAACCATTTTTGCAACTTCGGTACCCCGTAACAGTGCATTCAGGCCTGAAACACAAGTTATTACATGCCGAAGGTTTGCGAAAACCTCCAAAAGACTGCCAAACATCATTTTGAGTATAATGGAGTAGAACAGATGCTTTTGTTGCAAAACTATGTTTTTAACTTCGGTACCCCGTAATAGCACATTAGGCCAGAAACACAAGTTATTTACATGTCGAAGGTTTGCGAAATCCTCCAAAACACTCCCAAACATCATTTTGAGTCTAATGGAGTAGAACGGATGCTTTTGTTGCAAAACCATTTTTGCAACTTCGGTACCCCGTAACAGTGCATTCAGGCCTGAAACACAAGTTATTACATGCCGAAGGTTAGCGAAATGCGACACTCCGAAACATCATTTTGAGTCTAATTGAGTAGAACAGATGCTTTTGTTGCAAAACCATTTTTGCAACTTAGGTACCCCGTAACAGTGCATTAGGCCCGAAACACAAGTTATTACATGCCGAAGGTTTGCGAAATCCACCAAAAGTCTCCCAAACATCATTTTGAGTCTAATGGTGTAAAACAGATGCTTTGTTGCAAAACCATTTTTGCAACTTCGGTACCCCGTAACAGTGCATTAGGCCCGAAACACAAGTTATTTACATGCCGAAGGTTTGCGAAATCCTCCAAAACACACCAAAACATCATTTTGAGTCTAATGGAGTAGAACATATACTTTTGTTGCAAAACCATTTTTGCAACTTTGGTACCCCGTAACTGTGCATTCAGCCCTGAAACATAAGTTATTTACATGCCGAAGGTTTGCGAAATGCTCCAAAACAGTCCCAAGCATCATTTTCAATCTAATGGAGTAGAACATATGCTTTTGTTGCAAAACCATTTTTGCAACTTCGGTACCCCGTAACTGTGCATTCAGGCCCGAAACACAAGTTATTTACATGCCGAAGGTTTCCGAAATGCTCCAAAACACTCCCAAGCATCATTTTGAGTCTAATGGAATAGAACATATGCTTTTGTTGCAAAACCATTTTTGCAACTTCAGAACTCCGTAACAGTGCATCAGGCCCGAAACACAAGTTATTTACATGCCGATGGTTTGCGAAATCCTCCAAAACACTCGCAAACATCATTTTGAGTCTAATGGAGTAGAACAGATGCTTTTGTTGCAAAACCATTTTTGCAACTTTGGTACCCCGTAACAGTGCATTCAGGCCCGAAAGACAAGTTATTTACATGCCGAAGGTTTGCGAAATCCTCCAAAACACTCCCAAACATCATTTTGAGTCTAATGGAGTAGAACGGATGCTTTTGTTGCAAAATCATTTTTGCAAGTTTGGTACCCCGTAACCGTGCATTAGGCCCGAAACACAAGTTATTTACATGCCGAAGGTTTGCGAAATCCTCCAAAACACTTTGAAACATCATTTTGAGTCTAATGGAGTAGAACATATGCATTTGTTGCAAAACCATTTTTGCAACTTCGGTACGCCGTAACTGTGTATTCAGCCCTGAAACACAAGTTATTTACATGCCGAAGGTTTGCGCAATGCTCCAAAACACTCCCAAGCATCATTTTCAGTCTAATGGAGTAGACATATGCTTTTGTTGCAAAACCATTTTTGCAACTTCGGTACGCCGTAACTGTGTATTCAGCCCTGAAACACAAGTTATTTACATGCCGAAGGTTTGCGAAATGCTCCAAAACACTCCCAAGCATCATTTTCAGTCTAATGGAGTAGAACATATGCTTTTGTTGCAAAACCATTTTTGCAACTTCGGTACCCCGTAACAGTGCATTCAGGCCCGAAACACAAGTTATTTACATACCGAAGGTTTCCGAAATCCTCCAAAACACTCCCAAACGTCATTTTGAGTCTGATGGAGTAGAACTGATGCTTTTGTTGCAAAACCATTTTTGCAACTTCGGTACCCCGTAACAGCGCATTTGGCCCGAAACACAAGTTATTACATGCCGAAGGTTTGCGAAAACCTCCAAAAGACTGCCAAACATCATTTTGAGTATAATGGAGTAGAACAGATGCTTTTGTTGCAAAACTATTTTTTTAACTTCGGTACCACGTAACAGCACAATAGGCCAGAAACACAAGTTATTTACATGTCGAAGGTTTGCGAAATCCTCCAAAACACTCCCAAACATCATTCTGAGTCTAATGGAGTAGAACGGATGCTTTTGTTGCAAAACCATTTTTGCAACTTCGGTACCCTGTAACAGTGCATTAGGCCCGAAACACAAGTTATTTACATGCCGAAGGTTTGCGAAATCCTCCAAAACACTCCCAAGCATCATTTTGAGTCTAAAGGAGTACACATATGCTTTTGTTGCAAAACCATTTTTGCAACTTCGGTACGCCGTAACTGTGCATTCAGCCCTGAAACACAAGTTATTTACAAGCCGAAGGTTTGCGAAATGCTCCAAAACACTCGCAAGCATCATTTTCAGTCTATTGGAGTAGAACATATGCTTTTGTTGCAAAACCATTTTTGCAACTTCGGTACCCCGTAACAGTGCATTCAGGCCCGAAACACAAGTTATTTACAAGCCGAAGGTTTCCGAAATCCTCCAAAACACTCCCAAACGTCATTTTCAGTCTGATGGAGTAGAACGGATGCTTTTGTTGCAAAACCATTTTTGCAACTTCGGTACGCCGTAACTGTGTATTCAGGCCCGAAACACAAGTTATTTATATGCCGAAGGTTAGCGAAATGCTCCAAAACACTCCCAAACATCATTTTGGGTCTAATGGAGTAGAACATATGCTTTTGTTGCAAATCCATTTTTGCAACTTCGGTACCTCGTAACAGTGCATTATGCCCGAAACACAAGTTATTTACATGCCGATGGTTTGCGAAATCCTCTAAAACACTCGCAAACATCATTTTGAGTCTAGTGGAGTAGAACAGATGCTTTTGTTGCAAAACCATTTTTGCAACTTTGGTACCCCGTAACAGTCCATTCAGGCCCGAAAGACAAGTTATTTACATGCCGAAGGTTTGCGGAATCCTCCAAAACACTCTCAAACATCATTTTGAGTCTAATGGAGTAGAACATATGCTTTTGTTGCAAAATTATTTTTGCAACTTCGGTACCCCGTAACTGTGCATTCAGGCCCGAAACACAAGTTATTTACATGCCGAAGGTTTGCGCAATGCTCCAAAACACTCCCAAGCATCATTTTCAGTCTAATGGAGTAGACATATGCTTTTGTTGCAAAACCATTTTTGCAACTTCGGTACGCCGTAACTGTGTATTCAGCCCTGAAACACAAGTTATTTACATGCCGAAGGTTTGCGAAATGCTCCAAAACACTCCCAAGCATCATTTTCAGTCTAATGGAGTAGAACATATGCTTTTGTTGCAAAACCATTTTTGCAACTTCGGTACCCCGTAACAGTGCATTCAGGCCCGAAACACAAGTTATTTACATACCGAAGGTTTCCGAAATCCTCCAAAACACTCCCAAACGTCATTTTGAGTCTGATGGAGTAGAACTGATGCTTTTGTTGCAAAACCATTTTTGCAACTTCGGTACCCCGTAACAGCGCATTTGGCCCGAAACACAAGTTATTACATGCCGAAGGTTTGCGAAAACCTCCAAAAGACTGCCAAACATCATTTTGAGTATAATGGAGTAGAACAGATGCTTTTGTTGCAAAACTATTTTTTTAACTTCGGTACCACGTAACAGCACAATAGGCCAGAAACACAAGTTATTTACATGTCGAAGGTTTGCGAAATCCTCCAAAACACTCCCAAACATCATTCTGAGTCTAATGGAGTAGAACGGATGCTTTTGTTGCAAAACCATTTTTGCAACTTCGGTACCCTGTAACAGTGCATTAGGCCCGAAACACAAGTTATTTACATGCCGAAGGTTTGCGAAATCCTCCAAAACACTCCCAAGCATCATTTTGAGTCTAAAGGAGTACACATATGCTTTTGTTGCAAAACCATTTTTGCAACTTCGGTACGCCGTAACTGTGCATTCAGCCCTGAAACACAAGTTATTTACAAGCCGAAGGTTTGCGAAATGCTCCAAAACACTCGCAAGCATCATTTTCAGTCTATTGGAGTAGAACATATGCTTTTGTTGCAAAACCATTTTTGCAACTTCGGTACCCCGTAACAGTGCATTCAGGCCCGAAACACAAGTTATTTACAAGCCGAAGGTTTCCGAAATCCTCCAAAACACTCCCAAACGTCATTTTCAGTCTGATGGAGTAGAACGGATGCTTTTGTTGCAAAACCATTTTTGCAACTTCGGTACGCCGTAACTGTGTATTCAGGCCCGAAACACAAGTTATTTATATGCCGAAGGTTAGCGAAATGCTCCAAAACACTCCCAAACATCATTTTGGGTCTAATGGAGTAGAACATATGCTTTTGTTGCAAATCCATTTTTGCAACTTCGGTACCTCGTAACAGTGCATTATGCCCGAAACACAAGTTATTTACATGCCGATGGTTTGCGAAATCCTCTAAAACACTCGCAAACATCATTTTGAGTCTAGTGGAGTAGAACAGATGCTTTTGTTGCAAAACCATTTTTGCAACTTTGGTACCCCGTAACAGTCCATTCAGGCCCGAAAGACAAGTTATTTACATGCCGAAGGTTTGCGGAATCCTCCAAAACACTCTCAAACATCATTTTGAGTCTAATGGAGTAGAACATATGCTTTTGTTGCAAAATTATTTTTGCAACTTCGGTACCCCGTAACTGTGCATTCAGGCCCGAAACACAAGTTATTTACATGCCGAAGGTTTCCGAAATCCTCCAAAACACTCCCAAACGTCATTCTGAGTCTGATGGAGTAGAACGGATGCTTTTGTTGCAAAACCATTTTTGCAACTTCGGTACCCCGTAACAGCGCATTAGGCCCGAAACACAAGTTATTTATATGCCGAAGGTTTGCGAAATTCTACAAAACACTCCCAAACAACATTTTGAGTCTAATGGAGTAGAACGGATGCTTTTGTTGCAAAACCATTTTTACAACTTCGGTACGCCGTAACTGTGTATTCAGGCTCGAAACACAAGTTATTTATATGCCGAAGGTTAGCGAAATGCTCCAAAACACTCCCAAACATCATTTTCGGTCTAATGGAGTAAAACAGATGCTTTGTTGCAAAACCATTTTTGCAACTTCGGTACCCCATAACAGTGCATTAGGCCCGAAACACAAGTTATTTACATGCCGATGGTTTGCGAAATCCTCCAAAACACTCCGAAACATCATTTTGAGTCTAATGAAGTAGAACATATGCTTTTGTTGCAAAACCATTTTTGCAACTTCGGTACCCCGTAACTGTGGATTCATCCCTGAAACACAAGTTATTTACTTGGCGAAGGTTTGCGAAATACTCCCAAACACTCCCAAGCATCATTTTCAGTCTAATGGAGTAGAACATATGCTTTTGTTGCAAAACCATTTTTGCAACTTCGGTACCCCGTAACTGTGCATTCAGGCCCGAAACACAAGTTATTTACATGCCGAAGGTTTCCGAAATGCTCCAAAACACTCCCAAGCATCATTTTGAGTCTAATGGAGTAGAACATATGCTTTTGTTGCAAAACCATTTTTGCAACTTCGGTACCCCGTAACAGTGCATTAGGCCCGAAACACAAGTTATTTACATGCCGATGGTTTGCGAAATCCTCTAAAACACTAGCAAACATCATTTTGAGTCTAGTGGAGTAGAACAGATGCTTTTGTTGCAAAACCATTTTTGCAACTTTGGTAGCCCGTAATAGTGCATTCAGGCCCGAAAGACATGTTATTTACATGCCGAAGGTTTGCGGAATCCTCCAAAACACTCCGAAACATCATTTTGAGTCTAATGGAGTAGAACAGATGCTTTTGTTGCAAAACCATTTTTGCAACTTCGGTACGCCGTAACTGTGCATTCAGCCCTGAAACACAAGTTATTTACATGCCGAAGGTTTGCGAAATGCTCCAAAACACTCCCAAGCATCATTTTCAGTCTAATGGAGTAGAACAGATGCTTTTGTTGCAAAACCATTTTTGCAACTTCGGTACCCCGTAACAGTGCATTCAGGCCCGAAACACAAGTTATTACGTGCTGAAGGTTCGCGAAAACCTCCAAAAGACTGCCAAACATCATTTTGAGTACAATAGAGTAGAACAGATGCTTTTGTTGCAAAACTATTTTTTTAACTTCGGTACCCCGTAACAGCACATTAGGCCCGAAACACAAGTTATTTACATGTCGAAGGTTTGCGAAATCCTCCAAAACACTCCCAAACATCATTTTGAGTCTAATGGAGTAGAACGGATGCTTTTGTTGCAAAACCATTTTTGCAACTTCGGTACACCGTAACTGTGTATTCAGGCTCGAAACACAAGTTATTTATATGCCGAAGGTTAGCGAAATGCTCCAAATCACTCCCAAACATCATTTTGGGTCTAATGGAGTAAAACAGATGCTTTTGTTGCAAAACCATTTTTGCAACTTCGGTACCCCATAACAGTGCATTAGGCCCGAAACACAAGTTATTTACATGCCGAAGGTTTGCGAAATCCTACAAAACACTCCGAAACATCATTTTGAGTCTAATGAAGTAGAACATATGCTTTTGTTGCAAAACCATTTTTGCAACTTCGGTACCCCGTAACTGTGCATTCAGCCCTGAAACACAAGTTATTTACTTGGCGAAGGTTTGTGAAATACTCCAAAACACTCCCAAGCATCATTTTCAGTCTAATGGAGTAGAACATATGCTTTTGTTGCAAAACCATTTTTGCAACTTCGGTACCCCGTAACTGTGCATTCAGGCCCGAAACACAAGTTATTTACATGCCGAAGGTTTCCGAAATGCTCCAAAACACTCCCAAGCATCATTTTGAGTCTAATGGAGTAGAACATATGCTTTTGTTGCAAAACCATTTTTGCAACTTCGGTACCCCGTAACAGTGCATTAGGCCCGAAACACAAGTTATTTACATGCCGATGGTTTGCGAAATCCTCTAAAACACTAGCAAACATCATTTTGAGTATAGTGGAGTAGAACAGATGCTTTTGTTGCAAAACCATTTTTGCAACTTTGGTACCCCGTAACAGTGCATTCAGGCCCGAAAGACATGTTATTTACATGCCGAAGATTTGCGGAATCCTCCAAAACACTCCGAAACATCATTTTGAGTCTAATGGAGTAGAACAGATGCTTTTGTTGCAAAACCATTTTTGCAACTTCGGTACGCCGTAACTGTGCATTCAGCCCTGAAACACAAGTTATTTACATGCCGAAGGTTTGCGAAATGCTCCAAAACACTCCCAAGCATCATTTTCAGTCTAATGGAGTAGAACATATGCTTTTGTTGCAAAACCATTTTTTTAACTTCGGTACCCCGTAACAGTGCATTCAGGCCCGAAACACAAGTTATTACGTGCCGAAGGTTCGCGAAAACCTCCAAAAGACTGCCAAACATCATTTTGAGTACAATAGAGTAGAACAGATGCTTTTGTTGCAAAACTATTTTTTTAACTTCGGTACCCCGTAACAGCACATTAGGCCCGAAACACAAGTTATTTACATGTCGAAGGTTTGCGAAATCCTCCAAAACACTACCAAACATCATTGTGAGTCTAATGGAGTAGAACAGTTGCTTTTGTTGCAAAACCATTTTTGCAACTTCGGTACACCGTAACTGTGTATTCAGGCTCGAAACACAAGTTATTTATATGCCGAAGGTTAGCGAAATGCTCCAAAACACTCCCAAACATCATTTTGGGTCTAATGGAGTAAAACAGATGCTTTTGTTGCAAAACCATTTTTGCAACTTCGGTACCCCATAACAGTGCATTAGGCCCGAAACACAAGTTATTTACATGCCGAAGGTTTGCGAAATCCTACAAAACACTCCGAAACATCATTTTGAGTCTAATGAAGTAGAACATATGCTTTTGTTGCAAAACCATTTTTGCAACTTCGGTACCCCGTAACTGTGCATTCAGCCCTGAAACACAAGTTATTTACTTGGCGAAGGTTTGCGAAATACTCCAAAACACTCCCAAGCATCATTTTCAGTCTAATGGAGTAGAACATATGCTTTTGTTGCAAAACCATTTTTGCAACTTCGGTACCCCGTAACTGTGCATTCAGGCCCGAAACACAAGTTATTTACATGCCGAAGGTTTCCGAAATGCTCCAAAACACTCCCAAGCATCATTTTGAGTCTAATGGAGTAGAACATATGCTTTTGTTGCAAAACCATTTTTGCAACTTCGGTACCCCGTAACAGTGCATTAGGCCCGAAACACAAGTTATTTACATGCCGATGGTTTGCGAAATCCTCTAAAACACTAGCAAACATCATTTTGAGTCTAGTGGAGTAGAACAGATGGTCTTGTTGCAAAACCATTTTTGCAACTTTGGTACCCCGTAACAGTGCATTCAGGCCCGAAAGATATGTTATTTACATGCCGAAGGTTTACGGAATCCTCCAAAACACTCCGAAACATCATTTTGAGTCTAATGGAGTAGAACAGATGCTTTTGTTGCAAAACCATTTTTGCAGCTTCGGTACGCCGTAACTGTGCATTCAGCCCTGAAACACACGTTATTTACATGCCGAAGGTTTGCGAAATGCTCCAAAACACTCCCAAGCATCATTTTCAGTCTAATGGAGTAGAACATATGCTTTTGTTGCAAAACTATTTTTGCAACTTCGGTACCCCGTAACAGTGCATTCAGGCCCGAAACACAAGTTATTACGTGCCGAAGGTTCGCGAAAACCTCCAAAAGACTGCCAAACATCATTTTGAGTACAATAGAGTAGAATAGATGCTTTTGTTGCAAAACTATTTTTTTAACTTCGGTACCCCGTAACAGCACATTAGGCCCGAAACACAAGTTATTTACATGTCGAAGGTTTGCGAAATCCTCCAAAACACTCCCAAACATCATTTTGAGTCTAATGGAGTAGAACGGATGCTTTTGTTGCAAAACCATTTTTGCAACTTCGGTACACCGTAACAGAGCATTAGGCCCGAAATACAAGTTATTTACATGCCGAAGGTTTGCGAAATCCTCCAAAACACTCCGAAACATCATTTTGAGTCTAATGGAGTACACATATGCTTTTGTTGCAAAACCATTTTTGCAACTTCGGTACGCCGTAACTGTGCATTCAGCCCTGAAACACAAGTTATTTACATGCCGAAGGTTTGCGAAATCCTCCAAAACACTCCGACACATCATTTTGAGTCTAATGGAGTACACATATGCTTTTGTTGCAAAACCATTTTTGCAACTTCGGTACCCCGTAACTGTGCATTCAGGCCCGAAACACAAGTTATTTACATGCCGAAGGTTTCCGAAATGCTCCAAAACACTCCCAAGCATCATTTTGAGTCTAATGGAGTAGAACATATGCTTTTGTTGCAAAACCATTTTTGCAACTTCGGTACCCCGTAACAGTGCATTAGGCCCGAAACACAAGTTATTTACCTGCCGATGGTTTGCGAAATCCTCTAAAACACTAGCAAACATCATTTTGAGTCTAGTGGAGTAGAACAGATGCTTTTGTTGCAAAACCATTTTTGCAACTTTGGTACCCCGTAACAGTGCATTCAGGCCCGAAAGACATGTTATTTACATGCCGAAGGTTTGCGGAATCCTCCAAAACACTCCGAAACATCATTTTGAGTCTAATGGAGTAGAACAGATGCTTTTGTTGCAAAACCATTTTTGCAACTTCGGTACGCCGTAACTGTGCATTCAGCCCTGAAACACAAGTTATTTACATGCCGAAGGTTTGCGAAATGCTCCAAAACACTCCCAAGCATCATTTTCAGTCTAATGGAGTAGAACATATGCTTTTGTTGCAAAACCATTTTTGCAACTTCGGTACCCCGTAACAGTGCATTCAGGCCCGAAACACAAGTTATTACGTGCCGAAGGTTCGCGAAAACCTCCAAAAGACTGCCAAACATCATTTTGAGTACAATAGAGTAGAACAGATGCTTTTGTTGCAAAACTATTTTTTTAACTTCGGTACCCCGTAACAGCACATTAGGCCCGAAACACAAGTTATTTACATGTCGAAGGTTTGCGAAATCCTCCAAAACACTCCCAAACATCATTTTGAGTCTAATGGAGTAGAACGGATGCTTTTGTTGCAAAACCATTTTTGCAACTTCGGTACACCGTAACTGTGTATTCAGGCTCGAAACACAAGTTATTTATATGCCGAAGGTTAGCGAAATGCTCCAAAACACTCCCAAACATCATTTTGGGTCTAATGGAGTAAAACAGATGCTTTTGTTGCAAAACCATTTTTGCAACTTCGGTACCCCATAACAGTGCATTAGGCCCGAAACACAAGTTATTTACATGCCGAAGGTTTGCGAAATCCTACAAAACACTCCGAAACATCATTTTGAGTCTAATGAAGTAGAACATATGCTTTTGTTGCAAAACCATTTTTGCAACTTCGGTACCCCGTAACTGTGCATTCAGCCCTGAAACACAAGTTATTTACTTGGCGAAGGTTTGCGAAATACTCCAAAACACTCCCAAGCATCATTTTCAGTCTAATGGAGTAGAACATATGCTTTTGTTGCAAAACCATTTTTGCAACTTCGGTACCCCGTAACTGTGCATTCAGGCCCGAAACACAAGTTATTTACATGCCGAAGGTTTCCGAAATGCTCCAAAACACTCCCAAGCATCATTTTGAGTCTAATGGAGTAGAACATATGCTTTTGTTGCAAAACCATTTTTGCAACTTCGGTACCCCGTAACAGTGCATTAGGCCCGAAACACAAGTTATTTACATGCCGATGGTTTGCGAAATCCTCTAAAACACTAGCAAACATCATTTTGAGTCTAGTGGAGTAGAACAGATGGTTTTGTTGCAAAACCATTTTTGCAACTTTGGTACCCCGTAACAGTGCATTCAGGCCCGAAAGACATGTTATTTACATGCCGAAGGTTTGCGGAATCCTCCAAAACACTCCGAAACATCATTTTGAGTCTAATGGAGTAGAACAGATGCTTTTGTTGCAAAACCATTTTTGCAACTTCGGTACGCCGTAACTGTGCATTCAGCCCTGAAACACACGTTATTTACATGCCGAAGGTTTGCGAAATGCTCCAAAACACTCCCAAGCATCATTTTCAGTCTAATGGAGTAGAGCATATGCTTTTGTTGCAAAACCATTTTTGCAACTTCGGTACCCCGTAACAGTGCATTCAGGCCCGAAACACAAGTTATTACGTGCCGAAGGTTCGCGAAAACCTCCAAAAGACTGCCAAACATCATTTTGAGTACAATAGAGTAGAACAGATGCTTTTGTTGCAAAACTATTTTTTTAACTTCGGTACCCCGTAACAGCACATTAGGCCCGAAACACAAGTTATTTACATGTCGAAGGTTTGCGAAATCCTCCAAAACACTCCCAAACATCATTTTGAGTCTAATGGAGTAGAACGGATGCTTTTGTTGCAAAACCATTTTTGCAACTTCGGTACACCGTAACAGTGCATTAGGCCCGAAACACAAGTTATTTACATGCCGAAGGTTTGCGAAATCCTCCAAAACACTCCGAAACATTATTTTGAGTCTAATGGAGTACACATATGCTTTTATTGCAAAACCATTTTTGCAACTTCGGTACGCCGTAACTGTGCATTCAGCCCTGAAACACAAGTTATTTACATGCCGAAGGTTTGGGAAATGCTCCAAAACACTACCAAGTATCATTTTCAGTCTAATGGAGTAGAACATATGCTTTTGTTGAAAAACCATTTTTGCAACTTCGGTACCCCGTAACAGTGCATTCAGGCCCGAAACACAAGTTATTTACATGCCGAATGTTTCCGAAATCCTCCAAAACACTCCCAAACATCATTCTGAGTCTGATGGAGTAGAATGGATGCTTTTGTTGCAAAACCATTTTTGCAACTTCGGTACCCCGTAACAGCGCATTAGGCCCGAAACACAAGTTATTTATATGCCGAAGGTTTGCGAAATTCTCCAAAACACTCCGAAACATCATTTTGAGTCTAGTGGAGTAGAACAGATGCTTTTGTTGCAAAACCATTTTTGCAACTTTGGCACCCCGTAACAGTCCATTCAGGCCCGAAAGACAAGTTATTTACATGCCGAAGGTTTGCGGAATCCTCCAAAACACTCTCAAACATCATTTTGAGTCTAATGGAGTAGAACATATGCTTTTGTTGCAAAATTATTTTTGCAACTTCGGTACCCCGTAACTGTGCATTCAGGCCTGAAACACAAGTTCTTTACATGCCGAAGGTTTCCGAAATCCTCCAAAACACTCCCAAACATCATTCTGAGTCTGATGGAGTAGAATGGATGCTTTTGTTGCAAAACCATTTTTGCAACTTCGGTACCCCGTAACAGCGCATTAGGCCCGAAACACAAGTTATTTATATGCCGAAGGTTTGCGAAATCCTCCAAAACACTCCCAAACAACATTTTGAGTCTAATGGAGTAGAACGGATGCTTTTGTTGCAAAACCATTTTTGCAACTTCGGTACGCCGTAACTGTGTATTCAGGCTCGAAACACAAGTTATTTATATGCCGAAGGTTAGCGAAATGCTCCAAAACACTCCCAAACATCATTTTGGGTCTAATGGAGTAAAACAGATGCTTTTGTTGCAAAACCATTTTTGCAACTTCGGTACGCCGTAACTGTGCATTCAGCCCTAAAAACACAAGTTATTTACATGCCGAAGGTTTCCGAAATGCTCCAAAACACTCACAAGCATCATTTTGAGTCTAATGGAGTAGAACATATGCTTTTGTTGCAAAACCATTTTTGCAACTTCGGTACCTCGTAACAGTGCATTATGCCCGAAACACAAGTTATTTACATGCCGATGGTTTGCGAAATCCTCTAAAACACTCGCAAACATCATTTTGAGTCTAGTGGAGTAGAACAGATGGTTTTGTTGCAAAACCATTTTTGCAACTTGGGTACCCCGTAACAGTGCATTAGGCCCGAAACACAAGTTATTTACAAGTCGAAGGTTTGCGAAATCCTCCAAAACACTCCCAAACATCATTTTGAGTCTAATGGAGTAGAACATATGCTTTTGTTGCGAAATCATTTTTGCAACTTCGGTACCCCGTAACTGTGCATTCAGTCCCGAAACACAAGTTATTTACATGCCGAAGGTTTCCGAAATGCTCCAAAACACTCCGAAGTATCATTTTGAGTCAAATGGAGTAGAACATATGCTTTTGTTGCAAAACCATTTTTGCAACTTCGGTACCCCGTAACAGTGCATTAGGCCCGAAACACAAGTTATTTACATGCCGATGGTTTGCGAAATCCTCTAAAACACTAGCAAACATCATTTTGAGTCTTGTGGAGTAGAAAAGATGCTTTTGTTGCAAAACCATTTTTGCAACTTTGGTACCCCGTAACAGTGCATTCAGGCCCGAAAGACAAGTTATTTACATGCCGAAGGTTTACGGAATCCTCCAAAACACTCCGAAACATCATTTTGAGTCTAATGGAGTAGAACAGATGCTTTTGTTGCAAAACCATTTTTGCAACTTCGGTACCCCGTAACAGCGCATTAGGCCCGAAACACAAGTTATTTATATGCCAAAGGTTTGCGAAATGCTCCAAAACACTCCCAAACATCATTTTGAGTCTAATGGAGTAGAACGGATGCTTTTGTTGCAAAACCATTTTTGCAACTTCGGTACGCCATAACTGTTTATTCAGGCCCGAAACACAAGTTATTTATATGCCGAAGGTTAGCGAAATGCTCCAAAACACTCCCAAACATCATTTTGGCTCTAATGGAGTAGAACAGATGGTTTTGTTGCAAAACCATTTTTGCAACTTGGGTACCCCGTAACAGTGCATTAGGCCCGAAACACAAGTTATTTACATGTCGAAGGTTTGCGAAATCCTCCAAAACACTCCCAAACATCATTTTGAGTCTAATGGAGTAGAACATATGCTTTTGTTGCAAAATCATTTTTGCAACTTCGGTACCCCGTAACTGTGCATTCAGGCCCGAAACACAAGTTATTTACATGCCGAAGGTTTCCGAAATGCTCCAAAACACTCCCAAGCATCATTTTGAGTCTAATGGAGTAGAACATATGCTTTTGTTGCAAAACCATTTTTGCAACTTCGGTACCCCGTAACAGCGCATTAGGCCCGAAACACAAGTTATTTACATGCCGATGGTTTGCGAAATCCTCTAAAACACTAGGAAACATCATTTTGAGTCTAGTGGAGTAGAACAGATGCTTTTGTTGCTAAACCATTTTAGCAACTTTGGTACCCCGTAACAGTGCATTCAGGTCCGAAAGACAAGTTATTTACATGCCGAAGGTTTGCGGAATCCTCCAAAACACTCCGAAACATCATTTTGAGTCTAATGGAGTAGAACACATGCTTTTGTTGCAAAACCATTTTTGCAACTTCGGTACGCCGTAACTGTGCATTCAGCCCTGAAACACAAGTTATTTACATGCCGAAAGTTTGCGAAATGCTCCAAAACACTCCCAAGCATCATTTTCAGTCTAATGGAGTAGAACATATGCTTTTGTTGCAAAACCATTTTTGCAACTTCGGTACCCCATAACAGTGCATTCAGGCCCGAAACAAGTTATTTACATGCCTAAGGTTTTCGAAATCCTCCAAAACACTCCCAAACGTCATTTTGAGTCTGATGGAGTAGAACGGATGCTTTTGTTACAAAACCATTTTTGCAACTTCGGTACCCCGTAACAGCGCATTAGGCCCGAAACACAAGTTATTTATATGCCGAAGGTTTGCGAAATGCTCCAAAACACTCCCAAACATCATTTTGAGTCTAATGGAGTAGAACGGATGCTTTTGTTGCAAAACCATTTTTGCAACTTCGGTACGCCGTAACTGTGTATTCAGGCCCGAAACACAAGTTATTTATATGCCGAAGGTTAGCGAAATGCTCCAAAACACTCCCAAACATCATTTTGGGTCTAATGGAGTAGAACAGATGGTTTTGTTGCAAAACCATTTTTGCAACTTGGGTACCCCGTAACAGTGCATTAGGCCCGAAACACAAGTTATTTACATGTGAAGGTATGCGAAATCCTCCAAAACACTCCCAAACATCATTTTGAGTCTAATTGAGTAGAACGGATGCTTTTGTTGCAAAACCATTTTTGCAACTTCGGTACCCCGTAACAGTGCATTCAGGCCCGAAACACAAGTTATTTACGTGCCGAAAGTTAGCGAAATGCACCACTCTGAAACATCATTTTGAGTCTAATGGAGTAGAACAGATGCTTTTGTTACAAAACCATTTTTCCAACTTCGGTACCCCGTAACAGTGCATTAGGCCCGAAACACAAGTTATTACGTGCCGAAGGTTTGCGAAATCCACCAAAAGACTCCCAAACATCATAGGAGTCTAATGGAGTTAAACAGATGCTTTTGTTGCAAAACCATTTTTGCAACTTCGGGACCCCGTAACAGTGCATTAGGCCCGAAACACAAGTTATTTACATGCCGAAGGTTTGCGAAATCCTCCAAAACACTCCCAAGCATCATTTTCAGTCTAATGGAGTAGAGCATATGCTTTTGTTGCAAAACCATTTTTGCAACTTCGGTACCCCGTAACAGTGCATTCAGGCCCGAAACACAAGTTATTACGTGCCGAAGGTTCGCGAAAACCTCCAAAAGACTGCCAAACATCATTTTCAGTACAATAGAGTAGAACAGATGCTTTTGTTGCAAAACTATTTTTTTTAACTTCGGTACCCCGTAACAGCACATTAGGCCGGAAACACAAGTTATTTACATGTCGAAGGTTTGCGAAATCCTCCAAAACACTCCCAAACATCATTTTGAGTCTAATGGAGTAGAACGGATGCTTTTGTTGCAAAACCATTTTTGCAACTTCGGTACACCGTAACAGTGCATTAGGCCCGAAACACAAGTTATTTACATGCCGAAGGTTTGCGAAATCCTCCAAAACACTCCGAAACATCATTTTGAGTCTAATGGAGTACACATATGCTTTTGTTGCAAAACCATTTTTGCAACTTCGGTACCCCGTAACAGCGCATTAGGCCCGAAACACAAGTTATTTATATGCCGAAGGTTTGCGAAATTCTCCAAAACACTCCGAAACATCATTTTGAGTCTAGTGGAGTAGAACAGATGCTTTTGTTGCAAAACCATTTTTGCAACTTTGGCACCCCGTAACAGTCCATTCAGGCCCGAAAGACAAGTTATTTACATGCCGAAGGTTTGCGGAATCCTCCAAAACACTCTCAAACATCATTTTGAGTCTAATGGAGTAGAACATATGCTTTTGTTGCAAAATTATTTTTGTAACTTCGGTACCCCGTAACTGTGCATTCAGGCCTGAAACACAAGTTCTTTACATGCCGAAGGTTTCCGAAATCCTCCAAAACACTCCCAAACATCATTCTGAGTCTGATGGAGTAGAATGGATGCTTTTGTTGCAAAACCATTTTTGCAACTTCGGTACCCCGTAACAGCACATTAGGCCCGAAACACAATTTAATTACATGTCGAAGGTTTGCGAAATCCTCCAAAACACTCCCAAACATCATTTTGAGTCTAATGGAGTAGTACGGATGCTTTTGTTGCAAAACCATTTTTGCAACTTCGGTACACCGTAACTGTGTATTCAGGCTCGAAACACAAGTTATTTATATGCCGAAGGTTAGCGAAATGCTCCAAAACACTCCCAAACATCATTTTGGGTCTAATGAAGTAAAACAGATGCTGTTGTTGCAAAACCATTTTTGCAACTTCGGTACCCCATAACAGTGCATTAGGCCCGAAACACAAGTTATTTACATGCCGAAGGTTTGCGAAATCCTACAAAACACTCCGAAACATCATTTTGAGTCTAATGAAGTAGAACATATGCTTTTGTTGCAAAACCATTTTTGCAACTTCGGTACCCCGTAACTGTGCATTCAGCCCTGAAACACAAGTTATTTACTTGGCGAAGGTTTGCGAAATACTCCAAAACACTCCCAAGCATCATTTTCAGTCTAATGGAGTAGAACATATGCTTTTGTTGCAAAACCATTTTTGCAACTTCGGTACCCCGTAACTGTGCATTCAGGCCCGAAACACAAGTTATTTACATGCCGAAGGTTTCCGAAATGCTCCAAAACACTCCCAAGCATCATTTTGAGTCTAATGGAGTAGAACATATGCTTTTGTTGCAAAACCATTTTTGCAACTTCGGTACCCCGTAACAGTGCATTAGGCCCGAAACACAAGTTATTTACATGCCGATGGTTTGCGAAATCCTCTAAAACACTAGCAAACATCATTTTGAGTCTAGTGGAGTAGAACAGATGGTTTTGTTGCAAAACCATTTTTGCAACTTTGGTACCCCGTAACAGTGCATTCAGGCCCGAAAGACATGTTATTTACATGCCGAAGGTTTGCGGAATCCTCCAAAACACTCCGAAACATCATTTTGAGTCTAATGGAGTAGAACAGATGCTTTTGTTGCAAAACCATTTTTGCAACTTCGGTACGCCGTAACTGTGCATTCAGCCCTGAAACACACGTTATTTACATGCCGAAGGTTTGCGAAATGCTCCAAAACACTCCCAAGCATCATTTTCAGTCTAATGGAGTAGAGCATATGCTTTTGTTGCAAAACCATTTTTGCAACTTCGGTACCCCGTAACAGTGCATTCAGGCCCGAAACACAAGTTATTACGTGCCGAAGGTTCGCGAAAACCTCCAAAAGACTGCCAAACATCATTTTGAGTACAATAGAGTAGAACAGATGCTTTTGTTGCAAAACTATTTTTTTAACTTCGGTACCCCGTAACAGCACATTAGGCCCGAAACACAAGTTATTTACATGTCGAAGGTTTGCGAAATCCTCCAAAACACTCCCAAACATCATTTTGAGTCTAATGGAGTAGAACGGATGCTTTTGTTGCAAAACCATTTTTGCAACTTCGGTACACCGTAACAGTGCATTAGGCCCGAAACACAAGTTATTTACATGCCGAAGGTTTGCGAAATCCTCCAAAACACTCCGAAACATTATTTTGAGTCTAATGGAGTACACATATGCTTTTATTGCAAAACCATTTTTGCAACTTCGGTACGCCGTAACTGTGCATTCAGCCCTGAAACACAAGTTATTTACATGCCGAAGGTTTGGGAAATGCTCCAAAACACTACCAAGTATCATTTTCAGTCTAATGGAGTAGAACATATGCTTTTGTTGAAAAACCATTTTTGCAACTTCGGTACCCCGTAACAGTGCATTCAGGCCCGAAACACAAGTTATTTACATGCCGAATGTTTCCGAAATCCTCCAAAACACTCCCAAACATCATTCTGAGTCTGATGGAGTAGAATGGATGCTTTTGTTGCAAAACCATTTTTGCAACTTCGGTACCCCGTAACAGCGCATTAGGCCCGAAACACAAGTTATTTATATGCCGAAGGTTTGCGAAATTCTCCAAAACACTCCGAAACATCATTTTGAGTCTAGTGGAGTAGAACAGATGCTTTTGTTGCAAAACCATTTTTGCAACTTTGGCACCCCGTAACAGTCCATTCAGGCCCGAAAGACAAGTTATTTACATGCCGAAGGTTTGCGGAATCCTCCAAAACACTCTCAAACATCATTTTGAGTCTAATGGAGTAGAACATATGCTTTTGTTGCAAAATTATTTTTGCAACTTCGGTACCCCGTAACTGTGCATTCAGGCCTGAAACACAAGTTCTTTACATGCCGAAGGTTTCCGAAATCCTCCAAAACACTCCCAAACATCATTCTGAGTCTGATGGAGTAGAATGGATGCTTTTGTTGCAAAACCATTTTTGCAACTTCGGTACCCCGTAACAGCGCATTAGGCCCGAAACACAAGTTATTTATATGCCGAAGGTTTGCGAAATTCTCCAAAACACTCCCAAACAACATTTTGAGTCTAATGGAGTAGAACGGATGCTTTTGTTGCAAAACCATTTTTGCAACTTCGGTACGCCGTAACTGTGTATTCAGGCTCGAAACACAAGTTATTTATATGCCGAAGGTTAGCGAAATGCTCCAAAACACTCCCAAACATCATTTTGGGTCTAATGGAGTAAAACAGATGCTTTTGTTGCAAAACCATTTTTGCAACTTCGGTACGCCGTAACTGTGCATTCAGCCCTAAAAACACAAGTTATTTACATGCCGAAGGTTTCCGAAATGCTCCAAAACACTCACAAGCATCATTTTGAGTCTAATGGAGTAGAACATATGCTTTTGTTGCAAAACCATTTTTGCAACTTCGGTACCTCGTAACAGTGCATTATGCCCGAAACACAAGTTATTTACATGCCGATGGTTTGCGAAATCCTCTAAAACACTCGCAAACATCATTTTGAGTCTAGTGGAGTAGAACAGATGGTTTTGTTGCAAAACCATTTTTGCAACTTGGGTACCCCGTAACAGTGCATTAGGCCCGAAACACAAGTTATTTACAAGTCGAAGGTTTGCGAAATCCTCCAAAACACTCCCAAACATCATTTTGAGTCTAATGGAGTAGAACATATGCTTTTGTTGCGAAATCATTTTTGCAACTTCGGTACCCCGTAACTGTGCATTCAGTCCCGAAACACAAGTTATTTACATGCCGAAGGTTTCCGAAATGCTCCAAAACACTCCGAAGTATCATTTTGAGTCAAATGGAGTAGAACATATGCTTTTGTTGCAAAACCATTTTTGCAACTTCGGTACCCCGTAACAGTGCATTAGGCCCGAAACACAAGTTATTTACATGCCGATGGTTTGCGAAATCCTCTAAAACACTAGCAAACATCATTTTGAGTCTTGTGGAGTAGAACAGATGCTTTTGTTGCAAAACCATTTTTGCAACTTTGGTACCCCGTAACAGTGCATTCAGGCCCGAAAGACAAGTTATTTACATGCCGAAGGTTTACGGAATCCTCCAAAACACTCCGAAACATCATTTTGAGTCTAATGGAGTAGAACAGATGCTTTTGTTGCAAAACCATTTTTGCAACTTCGGTACGCCGTAACTATGCATTCAGCCCTGAAACACAAGTTATTTACATGCCGAAGGTTTGCGAAATGTTCCAAAACACTCCCAAGCATCATTTTCAGTCTAATGGAGTAGAACATATGCTTTTGTTGCAAAACCATTTTTGCAACTTCGGTACCCCGTAACAGCGCATTAGGCCCGAAACACAAGTTATTTATATGCCAAAGGTTTGCGAAATGCTCCAAAACACTCCCAAACATCATTTTGAGTCTAATGGAGTAGAACGGATGCTTTTGTTGCAAAACCATTTTTGCAACTTCGGTACGCCATAACTGTTTATTCAGGCCCGAAACACAAGTTATTTATATGTCGAAGGTTAGCGAAATGCTCCAAAACACTCCCAAACATCATTTTCGCTCTAATGGAGTAGAACAGATGGTTTTGTTGCAAAACCATTTTTGCAACTTGGGTACCCCGTAACAGTGCATTAGGCCCGAAACACAAGTTATTTACATGTCGAAGGTTTGCGAAATCCTCCAAAACACTCCCAAACATCATTTTGAGTCTAATGGAGTAGAACATATGCTTTTGTTGCAAAATCATTTTTGCAACTTCGGTACCCCGTAACTGTGCATTCAGGCCCGAAACACAAGTTATTTACATGCCGAAGGTTTCCGAAATCCTCCAAAACACTCCCAAACATCATTCTGAGTCTGATGGAGTAGAATGGATGCTTTTGTTGCAAAACCATTTTTGCAACTTCGGTACCCCGTAACAGCGCATTAGGCCCGAAACACAAGTTATTTATATGCCGAAGGTTTGCGAAATTCTCCAAAACACTCCCAAACAACATTTTGAGTCTAATGGAGTAGAACGGATGCTTTTGTTGCAAAACCATTTTTGCAACTTCGGTACGCCGTAACTGTGTATTCAGGCTCGAAACACAAGTTATTTATATGCCGAAGGTTAGCGAAATGCTCCAAAACACTCCCAGACATCATTTTGGGTCTAATGGAGTAAAACAGATGCTTTTGTTGCAAAACCATTTTTGCAACTTCGGTACGCCGTAACTGTGCATTCAGCCCTAAAAACACAAGTTATTTACATGCCGAAGGTTTCCGAAATGCTCCAAAACACTCCCAAGCATCATTTTGAGTCTAATGGAGTAGAACATATGCTTTTGTTGCAAAACCATTTTTGCAACTTCAGTACCTCGTAACAGTGCATTATGCCCGAAACACAAGTTATTTACATGCCGATGGTTTGCGAAATCCTCTAAAACACTCGCAAACATCATTTTGAGTCTAGTGGAGTAGAACAGATGGTTTTGTTGCAAAACCATCTGTGCAACTTGGGTACCCCGTAACAGTGCATTAGGCCCGAAACACAAGTTATTTACAAGTCGAAGGTTTGCAAAATCCTCCAAAACACTCCCAAACATCATTTTGAGTCTAATGGAGTAGAACATATGCTTTTGTTGCGAAATCATTTTTGCAACTTCGGTACCCCGTAACTGTGCATTCAGTCCCGAAACACAAGTTATTTACATGCCGAAGGTTTCCGAAATGCTCCAAAACACTCCGAAGTATCATTTTGAGTCAAATGGAGTAGAACATATGCTTTTGTTGCAAAACCATTTTTGCAACTTCGGTACCCCGTAACAGTGCATTAGGCCCGAAACACAAGTTATTTACATGCCGATGGTTTGCGAAATCCTCTAAAACACTAGCAAACATCATTTTGAGTCTTGTGGAGTAGAAAAGATGCTTTTGTTGCAAAACCATTTTTGCAACTTTGGTACCCCGTAACAGTGCATTCAGGCCCGAAAGACAAGTTATTTACATGCCGAAGGTTTACGGAATCCTCCAAAACACTCCGAAACATCATTTTGAGTCTAATGGAGTAGAACAGATGCTTTTGTTGCAAAACCATTTTTGCAACTTCGGTACCCCGTAACAGCGCATTAGGCCCGAAACACAAGTTATTTATATGCCAAAGGTTTGCGAAATGCTCCAAAACACTCCCAAACATCATTTTGAGTCTAATGGAGTAGAACGGATGCTTTTGTTGCAAAACCATTTTTGCAACTTCGGTACGCCATAACTGTTTATTCAGGCCCGAAACACAAGTTATTTATATGCCGAAGGTTAGCGAAATGCTCCAAAACACTCCCAAACATCATTTTGGCTCTAATGGAGTAGAACAGATGGTTTTGTTGCAAAACCATTTTTGCAACTTGGGTACCCCGTAACAGTGCATTAGGCCCGAAACACAAGTTATTTACATGTCGAAGGTTTGCGAAATCCTCCAAAACACTCCCAAACATCATTTTGAGTCTAATGGAGTAGAACATATGCTTTTGTTGCAAAATCATTTTTGCAACTTCGGTACCCCGTAACTGTGCATTCAGGCCCGAAACACAAGTTATTTACATGCCGAAGGTTTCCGAAATGCTCCAAAACACTCCCAAGCATCATTTTGAGTCTAATGGAGTAGAACATATGCTTTTGTTGCAAAACCATTTTTGCAACTTCGGTACCCCGTAACAGCGCATTAGGCCCGAAACACAAGTTATTTACATGCCGATGGTTTGCGAAATCCTCTAAAACACTAGGAAACATCATTTTGAGTCTAGTGGAGTAGAACAGATGCTTTTGTTGCTAAACCATTTTAGCAACTTTGGTACCCCGTAACAGTGCATTCAGGTCCGAAAGACAAGTTATTTACATGCCGAAGGTTTGCGGAATCCTCCAAAACACTCCGAAACATCATTTTGAGTCTAATGGAGTAGAACACATGCTTTTGTTGCAAAACCATTTTTGCAACTTCGGTACGCCGTAACTGTGCATTCAGCCCTGAAACACAAGTTATTTACATGCCGAAAGTTTGCGAAATGCTCCAAAACACTCCCAAGCATCATTTTCAGTCTAATGGAGTAGAACATATGCTTTTGTTGCAAAACCATTTTTGCAACTTCGGTACCCCATAACAGTGCATTCAGGCCCGAAACAAGTTATTTACATGCCTAAGGTTTTCGAAATCCTCCAAAACACTCCCAAACGTCATTTTGAGTCTGATGGAGTAGAACGGATGCTTTTGTTACAAAACCATTTTTGCAACTTCGGTACCCCGTAACAGCGCATTAGGCCCGAAACACAAGTTATTTATATGCCGAAGGTTTGCGAAATGCTCCAAAACACTCCCAAACATCATTTTGAGTCTAATGGAGTAGAACGGATGCTTTTGTTGCAAAACCATTTTTGCAACTTCGGTACGCCGTAACTGTGTATTCAGGCCCGAAACACAAGTTATTTATATGCCGAAGGTTAGCGAAATGCTCCAAAACACTCCCAAACATCATTTTGGGTCTAATGGAGTAGAACAGATGGTTTTGTTGCAAAACCATTTTTGCAACTTGGGTACCCCGTAACAGTGCATTAGGCCCGAAACACAAGTTATTTACATGTCGAAGGTATGCGAAATCCTCCAAAACACTCCCAAACATCATTTTGAGTCTAATTGAGTAGAACGGATGCTTTTGTTGCAAAACCATTTTTGCAACTTCGGTACCCCGTAACAGTGCATTCAGGCCCGAAACACAAGTTATTTACGTGCCGAAAGTTAGCGAAATGCACCACTCTGAAACATCATTTTGAGTCTAATGGAGTAGAACAGATGCTTTTGTTACAAAACCATTTTTCCAACTTCGGTACCCCGTAACAGTGCATTAGGCCTGAAACACAAGTTATTACGTGCCGAAGGTTTGCGAAATCCACCAAAAGACTCCCAAACATCATAGGAGTCTAATGGAGTTAAACAGATGCTTTTGTTGCAAAACCATTTTTGCAACTTCGGTACCCCGTAACAGTGCATTAGGCCCGAAACACAAGTTATTTACATGCCGAAGGTTTGCGAAATCCTCCAAAACACTCCCAAGCATCATTTTCAGTCTAATGGAGTAGAGCATATGCTTTTGTTGCAAAACCATTTTTGCAACTTCGGTACCCCGTAACAGTGCATTCAGGCCCGAAACACAAGTTATTACGTGCCGAAGGTTCGCGAAAACCTCCAAAAGACTGCCAAACATCATTTTCAGTACAATAGAGTAGAACAGATGCTTTTGTTGCAAAACTATTTTTTTTAACTTCGGTACCCCGTAACAGCACATTAGGCCGGAAACACAAGTTATTTACATGTCGAAGGTTTGCGAAATCCTCCAAAACACTCCCAAACATCATTTTGAGTCTAATGGAGTAGAACGGATGCTTTTGTTGCAAAACCATTTTTGCAACTTCGGTACACCGTAACAGTGCATTAGGCCCGAAACACAAGTTATTTACATGCCGAAGGTTTGCGAAATCCTCCAAAACACTCCGAAACATCATTTTGAGTCTAATGGAGTACACATATGCTTTTGTTGCAAAACCATTTTTGCAACTTCGGTACGCCGTAACTGTGCATTCAGCCCTGAAACACAAGTTATTTACATGCCGAAGGTTTGGGAAATGCTCCAAAACACTACCAAGTATCATTTTCAGTCTAATGGAGTAGAACATATGCTTTTGTTGAAAAACCATTTTTGCAACTTCGGTACCCCGTAACAGTGCATTCAGGCCCGAAACACAAGTTATTTACATGCCGAATGTTTCCGAAATCCTCCAAAACACTACCAAACATCATTCTGAGTCTGATGGAGTAGAATGGATGCTTTTGTTGCAAAACCATTTTTGCAACTTCGGTACCCCGTAACAGCGCATTAGGCCCGAAACACAAGTTATTTATATGCCGAAGGTTTGCGAAATTCTCCAAAACACTCCGAAACATCATTTTGAGTCTAGTGGAGTAGAACAGATGCTTTTGTTGCAAAACCATTTTTGCAACTTTGGTACCCCGTAACAGTCCATTCAGGCCCGAAAGACAAGTTATTTACATGCCGAAGGTTTGCGGAATCCTCCAAAACACTCTCAAACATCATTTTGAGTCTAATGGAGTAGAACATATGCTTTTGTTGCAAAATTATTTTTGCAACTTCGGTACCCCGTAACTGTGCATTCAGGCCTGAAACACAAGTTATTTACATGCCGAAGGTTTCCGAAATCCTCCAAAACACTCCCAAACATCATTCTGAGTCTGATGGAGTAGAATGGATGCTTTTGTTGCAAAACCATTTTTGCAACTTCGGTACCCCGTAACAGCGCATTAGGCCCGAAACACAAGTTATTTATATGCCGAAGGTTTGCGAAATTCTCCAAAACACTCCCAAACAACATTTTGAGTCTAATGGAGTAGAACGGATGCTTTTGTTGCAAAACCATTTTTGCAACTTCGGTACGCCGTAACTGTGTATTCAGGCTCGAAACACAAGTTATTTATATGCCGAAGGTTAGCGAAATGCTCCAAAACACTCCCAAACATCATTTTGGGTCTAATGTAGTAAAACAGATGCTTTTGTTGCAAAACCATTTTTGCAACTTCGGTACGCCGTAACTGTGCATTCAGCCCTGAAAACACAAGTTATTTACATGCCGAAGGTTTCCGAAATGCTCCAAAACACTCCCAAGCATCATTTTGAGTCTAATGGAGTAGAACATATGCTTTTGTTGCAAAACCATTTTTGCAACTTCGGTACCTCGTAACAGTGCATTATGCCCGAAACACAAGTTATTTACATGCCGATGGTTTGCGAAATCCTCTAAAACACTCGCAAACGTCATTTTGAGTCTAGTGGAGTAGAACAGATGGTTTTGTTGCAAAACCATTTTTGCAACTTGGGTACCCCGTAACAGTGCATTAGGCCCGAAACACAAGTTATTTACAAGTCGAAGGTTTGCGAAATCCTCCAAAACACTCCCAAACATCATTTTGAGTCTAATGGAGTAGAACATATGCTTTTGTTGCGAAATCATTTTTGCAACTTCGGTACCCCATAACTGTGCATTCAGTCCCGAAACACAAGTTATTTACATGCCGAAGGTTTCCGAAATGCTCCAAAACACTCCGAAGTATCATTTTGAGTCAAATGGAGTAGAACATATGCTTTTGTTGCAAAACCATTTTTGCAACTTCGGTACCCCGTAACAGTGCATTAGGCCCGAAACACAAGTTATTTACATGCCGATGGTTTGCGAAATCCTCTAAAACACTAGCAAACATCATTTTGAGTCTTGTGGAGTAGAACAGATGCTTTTGTTGCAAAACCATTTTTGCAACTTTGGTACCCCGTAACAGTGCATTCAGGCCCGAAACACAAGTTATTACGTGCTGAAGGTTCGCGAAAACCTCCAAAAGACTGCCAAAACACTCCGAAACATCATTTTGAGTCTAATGGAGTAGAACAGATGCTTTTGTTGCAAAACCATTTTTGCAACTTCGGTACGCCGTAACTGTGCATTCAGCCCTGAAACACAAGTTATTTACATGCCGAAGGTTTGCGAAATGTTCCAAAACACTCCCAAGCATCATTTTCAGTCTAATGGAGTAGAACATATGCTTTTGTTGCAAAACCATTTTTGCAACTTCGGTACCCCGTAACAGCGCATTAGGCCAGAAACACAAGTTATTTATATACCAAAGGTTTGCGAAATGCTCCAAAACACTCCCAAACATCATTTTGAGTCTAATGGAGTAGAACGGATGCTTTTGTTGCAAAACCATTTTTGCAACTTCGGTACGCCATAACTGTTTATTCAGGCCCGAAACACAAGTTATTTATATGCCGAAGGTTAGCGAAATGCTCCAAAACACTCCCAAACATCATTTTGGCTCTAATGGAGTAGAACAGATGGTTTTGTTGCAAAACCATTTTTGCAACTTGGGTACCCCGTAACAGTGCATTAGGCCCGAAACACAAGTTATTTACATGTCGAAGGTTTGCGAAATCCTCCAAAACACTCCCAAACATCATTTTGAGTCTAATGGAGTAGAACATATGCTTTTGTTGCAAAATCATTTTTGCAACTTCGGTACCCCGTAACTGTGCATTCAGGCCCGAAACACAAGTTATTTACATGCCGAAGGTTTCCGAAATGCTCCAAAACACTCCCAAGCATCATTTTGAGTCTAATGGAGTAGAACATATGCTTTTGTTGCAAAACCATTTTTGCAACTTCGGTACCCCGTAACAGCGCATTAGGCCCGAAACACAAGTTATTTACATGCCGATGGTTTGCGAAATCCTCTAAAACACTAGGAAACATCATTTTGAGTCTAGTGGAGTAGAACAGATGCTTTTGTTGCTAAACCATTTTAGCAACTTTGGTACCCCGTAACAGTGCATTCAGGCCCGAAAGACAAGTTATTTACATGCCGAAGGTTTGCGGAATCCTCCAAAACACTCCGAAACATCATTTTGAGTCTAATGGAGTAGAACAGATGCTTTTGTTGCAAAACCATTTTTGCAACTTCGGTACGCCGTAACTGTGCATTCAGCCCTGAAACACAAGTTATTTACATGCCGAAAGTTTGCGAAATGCTCCAAAACACTCCCAAGCATCATTTTCAGTCTAATGGAGTAGAACATATGCTTTTGTTGCAAAACCATTTTTGCAACTTCGGTACCCCATAACAGTGCATTCAGGCCCGAAACAAGTTATTTACATGCCTAAGGTTTTCGAAATCCTCCAAAACACTCCCAAACGTCATTTTGAGTCTGATGGAGTAGAACGGATGCTTTTGTTACAAAACCATTTTTGCAACTTCGGTACCCCGTAACAGCGCATTAGGCCCGAAACACAAGTTATTTATATGCCGAAGGTTTGCGAAATGCTCCAAAACACACCCAAACATCATTTTGAGTCTAATGGAGTAGAACGGATGCTTTTGTTGCAAAACCATTTTTGCAACTTCGGTACGCCGTAACTGTGTATTCAGGCCCGAAACACAAGTTATTTATATGCCGAAGGTTAGCGAAATGCTCCAAAACACTCCCAAACATCATTTTGGGTCTAATGGAGTAGAACAGATGGTTTTGTTGCAAAACCATTTTTGCAACTTGGGTACCCCGTAACAGTGCATTAGGCCCGAAACACAAGTTATTTACATGTCGAAGGTATGCGAAATCCTCCAAAACACTCCCAAACATCATTTTGAGTCTAATTGAGTAGAACGGATGCTTTTGTTGCAAAACCATTTTTGCAACTTCGGTACCCCGTAACAGTGCATTCAGGCCCGAAACACAAGTTATTTACGTGCCGAAAGTTAGCGAAATGCACCACTCTGAAACATCATTTTGAGTCTAATGGAGTAGAACAGATGCTTTTGTTACAAAACCATTTTTCCAACTTCGGTACCCCGTAACAGTGCATTAGGCCCGAAACACAAGTTATTACGTGCCGAAGGTTTGCGAAATCCACCAAAAGACTCCCAAACATCATAGGAGTCTAATGGAGTTAAACAGATGCTTTTGTTGCAAAACCATTTTTGCAACTTCGGTACCCCGTAACAGTGCATTAGGCCCGAAACACAAGTTATTTACATGCCGAAGGTTTGCGAAATCCTCCAAAACACTCCGAAATATCATTTTGAGTCTAATGAAGTAGAACATATGCTTTTGTTGCAAAACCATTTTTGCAACTTCGGTACGCCATAACTGTGTATTCAGGACCGAAACACAAGTTATTTATATGCCAAAGGTTAGAGAAATGCTCCAAAACACTCCCAAACATCATTTTGGGTCAAATGGTGTAGAACAGATGGTTTTGTTGCAAAACCATTTTTGCAACTTCGGTACCCCGTAACAGTGCATTAGGCCTGAAACACAAGTTATTTACATGTCGAAGGTTTGTGAAATCCTCCAAAACACTCCCAAACATCATTTTGAGTCTAATGGAGTAGAACGGATGCTTTTGTTGCAAAACCATTTTTGCAACTTCGGTACGCCGTAACTGTGCCTTCAGCCCTGAAACACAAGTTATTTACATGCCGAAGGTTTGCGAAATGCTCCAAAACACTCCCAAGCATCATTTTCAGTCTAATGAAGTAGAACATATGCATTTGTTGCAAAACCATTTTTGCAACTTCGGTACCCCGTAACAGTGCATTCAGGCCCGAAACACAAGTTATTTACATGCCGATGGATTTCGAAATCCTCCAAAACACTCCCAAACGTCATTTTGAGTCTGATGGAGTAGAACGGATGCTTTTGTTGCAAAACCATTTTTGCAACTTCGGTACCCCGTAACAGCGCATTAGGCCCGAAACACAAGTTATTTATATGCCGAAGGTTTGCGAAATGCTCCAAAACACTCCCAAACATCATTTTGAGTCTAATGGAGTAGAACGGATGCTTTTGTTGCAAAACCATTTTTGCAACTTCGGTACCCCGTAACAGTGCATTCAGGCCCGAAACACAAGTTATTTATATGCCGAAGGTTAGCGAAATGCTCCAAAACAGTCCCAAACATCATTTTGGCTCTAATGGAGTAGAACACATGGTTTTGTTGCAAAACCATTTTTGCAACTTGGGTACCCCGTAACAGTGCATTAGGCCCGAAACACAAGTTATTTACATGTCGAAGGTTTGCGAAATCCTCCAAAACACTCCCAAACATCATTTTGAGTGTAATGGAGTAGAACATATGCTTTTGTTGCAAAATCATTTTTGCAACTTCGGTACCCCGTAACTGTGCATTCAGGCCCGAAACACAAGTTATTTACATGCCGAAGGTTTCCGAAATGCTCCAAAACACTCCCAAGCATCATTTTGAGTCTAATGGAGTAGAACATATGCTTTTGTTGCAAAACCATTTTTGCAACTTCGGTACCCCGTAACAGCGCATTAGGCCCGAAACACAAGTTATTTACATGCCGATGGTTTGCGAAATCCTCTAAAACACTAGCAAACATCATTTTGAGTCTAGTGGAGTAGAACAGATGCTTTTGTTGCAAAACCATTTTAGCAACTTTGGTACCCCGTAACAGTGCATTCAGGCCCAAAAGACAAGTTATTTACATGCCGAAGGTTTGCGGAATCCTCCAAAACACTCTGAAACATCATTTTGAGTCTAATGGAGTAGAACAGATGCTTTTGTTGCAAAACCATTTTTGCAACTTCGGTACGCCATAACTGTGCATTCAGCCCTGAAACACAAGTTATTTACATGCCGAAAGTTTGCGAAATGCTCCAAAACACTCCCAAGCATCATTTTCAGTCTAATGGAGTAGAACATATGCTTTTGTTGCAAAACCATTTTTGCAACTTCGGTACCCCATAACAGTGCATTCAGGCCCGAAACAAGTTATTTACATGCCTAAGGTTTTCGAAATCCTCCAAAACACTCCCAAACGTCATTTTGACTCTGATGGAGTAGAACGGATGCTTTTGTTGCAAAACCATTTTTGCAACTTCGGTACCCCGTAACAGCGCATTAGGCCCGAAACACAAGTTATTTATATGCCGAAGGTTTGCGAAATGCTCCAAAACACTCCCAAACATCATTTTGAGTCCAATGGAGTAGAACGGATGCTTTTGTTGCAAAACCATTTTTGCAACTTCGGTACGCCGTAACTGTGTATTCAGGCCCGAAACACAAGTTATTTATATGCCGAAGGTTAGCGAAATGCTCCAAAACACTCCCAAACATCATTTTGGGTCTAATGGAGTAGAACAGATGGTTTTGTTGCAAAACCATTTTTGCAACTTGGGTACCCCGTAACAGTGCATTAGGCCCGAAACACAAGTTATTTACATGTCGAAGGTATGCGAAATCCACCAAAACACTCCCAAACATCATTTTGAGTCTAATGGAGTAGAACGGATGCTTTTGTTGCAAAACCATTTTTGCAACTTCGGTACCCCGTAACAGTGCATTCAGGCCCGAAACACAAGTTATTTACGTGCCGAAAGTTAGCGAAATGCACCACTCTGAAACATCATTTTGAGTCTAATGGAGTAGAACAGATGCTTTTGTTGCAAAACCATTTTTCGAACTTCGGTACCCCGTAACAGTGCATTAGGCCCGAAACACAAGTTATTACGTGCCGAAGGTTTGCGAAATCCGCCAAAAGACTCCCAAACATCATAGGAGTCTAATGGAGTTAAACAGATGCTTTTGTTGCAAAACCATTTTTGCAACTTCGGTACCCCGTAACAGTGCATTAGGCCCGAAACACAAGTTATTTACATGCCGAAGGTTTGCGAAATCCTCCAAAACACTCCGAAATATCATTTTGAGTCTAATGAAGTAGAACATATGCTTTTGTTGCAAAACCATTTTTGCAACTTCGGTACCCCAATACTGTGCATTCAGCCCTGAAACACAAGTTATTTACATGCCGAAGGTTTGCGAAATACTCCAAAACACTCCCAAGCATCATTTTCAGTCTAATGGAGTAGAACTTATGCTTTTGTTGCAAAACCATTTTTGCAACTTCGGTACCCCGTAACTGTGCATTCAGGCCCGAAACACAAGTTATTTACATGCCGAAGGTTTCCGAAATGCTCCAAAACACTCCCAAGCATCATTTTGAGTCTAATGGAGTAGAACATATGCTTTTGTTGCAAAACCATTTTTGCAACTTCGGTACCCCGTAACAGTGCATTATGCCCGAAACACAAGTTATTTACATGCCGATGGTTTGCGAAATCCTCTAAAACACTCCCAAACATCATTTTGAGTCTAATGGAGTAGAACATATGCTTTTGTTGCAAAACCATTTTTGCATCTTCGGTACCCCGTAACAGTGCATTAGGCCCGAAACACAAATTATTTAGATTTCGATGGTTTGCGAAATCCTCTAAAACACTAGCAAACATCATTTTGAGTCTAGTGGAGTAGAACAGATGCTTTTGTTATAAAACCATTTTTGCAACTTTGGTACCCCGTAACAGTGCATTCAGGCCCGAAAGACAAGTTATTTACATGCCGAAGGTTTGCGGAATCCTCCAAAACACTCCCAAACATCATTTTGAGTCTAATGGAGTAGAACATATGCTTTTGTTGCAAAACCATTTTTGCAACTTCGGTACCCCGTAACTGTGCATTCAGGCCCGAAACACAAGTTATTTACATGCCGAAGGTTTCCGAAATGCTCCAAAACACTCCCAAGCATCATTTTGAGTCTAATGGAGTAGAACATATGTTTTTGTTGCAAAACCATTTTTGCATCTTCGGTACCCCGTAACAGTGCATTAGGCCCGAAACACAAATTATTTAGATGTCGATGGTTTGCGAAATCCTCTAAAACACTAGCAAACATCATTTTGAGTCTAGTGGAGTAGAATAGATGCTTTTGTTGCAAAACCATTTTTGCAACTTTGGTACCCCGTAACAGTGCATTCAGGCCTGAAACACAAGTTATTTACATGCCGAAGGTTTGCGAAATGCTCCAAAACACTCCCAAGCATCATTTTCAGTCTAATGGAGTAGAACAAATGCTTTTGTTGCAAAACCATTTTTGCAACTTCGGTACCCCGTAACAGTGCATTAAGGCCCGAAACACAAGTTATTTACATGCCGAAGGTTTCCGAAATCCTCCAAAACACTCCCAAACGTCATTTTGAGTCTGATGGAGTAGAACGGATGCTTTTGTTGCAAAACCATTTTTGCAACTTCGGTACCCCGTAACAGCGCATTAGGCCCGAAACACAAGTTATTTACATGCCGAAGGTTTGCGAAATGCTCCAAAACACTCCCAATCATCATTTTGAGTCTAATGGAGTAGAACGGATGCTTTTGTTGCAAAACCATTTTTGCAACTTCGGTACGCCGTAACTGTGTATTCAGGACCGAAACACAAGTTATTTATATGCCAAAGCTTAGAGAAATGCTCCAAAACACTCCCAAACATCATTTTGGGTCTAATGGTGTAGAACAGATGGTTTTGTTGCAAAACCATTTTTGCAACTTCGGTACCCCGTAACAGTGCATTAGGCCTGAAACACAAGTTATTTACATGTCGAAGGTTTGTGAAATCCTCCAAAACACTCCCAAACATCATTTTGAGTCTAATGGAGTAGAACGGATGCTTTTGTTGCAAAACCATTTTTGCAACTTCGGTACGCCGTAACTGTGCCTTCAGCCCTGAAACACAAGTTATTTACATGCCGAAGGTTTGCGTAATGCTCCAAAACACTCCCAAGCATCATTTTCAGTCTAATGAAGTCGAACATATGCTTTTGTTGCAAAACCATTTTTGCAACTTCGGTACCCCGTAACAGTGCATTCAGGCCCGAAACACAAGTTATTTACATGCCGATGGATTTCGAAATCCTCCAAAACACTCCCAAACGTCATTTTGAGTCTGATGGAGTAGAACGGATGCTTTTGTTGCAAAACCATTTTTGCAACTTCGGTACCCCGTAACAGCGCATTAGGCCCGAAACACAAGTTATTTATATGCCGAAGGTTTGCGAAATGCTCCAAAACACTCCCAAACATCATTTTGAGTCTAATGGAGTAGAACGGATGCTTTTGTTGCAAAACCATTTTTGCAACTTCGGTACGCCGTAACTGTGTATTCAGGCCCGAAACACAAGTTATTTATATGCCGAAGGTTAGCGAAATGCTCCAAAACACTCCCAAACATCATTTTGGGTCTAATGGAGTAGAACAGATGGTTTTGTTGAAAACCATTTTTGCAACTTGGGTACCCCGTAACAGTGCATTAGGCCCGAAACACAAGTTATTTAAATGTCGAAGGTATGCGAAATCCTCCAATACACTCCCAAACATCATTTTGAGTCTAATGGAGTAGAACGGATGCTTTTGTTGCAAAACCATTTTTGCAACTTCGGTACCCCGTAACAGTGCATTCAGGCCCGAAACACAAGTTATTTATATGCCGAAGGTTTGCGAAATGCTCCAAAACAGTCCCAAACATCATTTTGGCTCTAATGGAGTAGAACACATGGTTTTGTTGCAAAACCATTTTTGCAACTTGGGTACCCCGTAACAGTGCATTAGGCCCGAAACACAAGTTATTTACATGTCGAAGGTTTGCGAAATCCTCCAAAACACTCCCAAACATCATTTTGAGTGTAATGGAGTAGAACATATGCTTTTGTTGCAAAATCATTTTTGCAACTTCGGTACCCCGTAACTGTGCATTCAGGCCCGAAACACAAGTTATTTACATGCCGAAGGTTTCCGAAATGCTCCAAAACACTCCCAAGCATCATTTTGAGTCTAATGGAGTAGAACATATGCTTTTGTTGCAAAACCATTTTTGCAACTTCGGTACCCCGTAACAGCGCATTAGGCCCGAAACACAAGTTATTTACATGCCGATGGTTTGCGAAATCCTCTAAAACACTAGCAAACATCATTTTGAGTCTAGTGGAGTAGAACAGATGCTTTTGTTGCAAAACCATTTTAGCAACTTTGGTACCCCGTAACAGTGCATTCAGGCCCGAAAGACAAGTTATTTACATGCCGAAGGTTTGAGGAATCCTCCAAAACACTCTGAAACATCATTTTGAGTCTAATGGAGTAGAACAGATGCTTTTGTTGCAAAACCATTTTTGCAACTTCGGTACGCCATAACTGTGCATTCAGCCCTGAAACACAAGTTATTTACATGCCGAAAGTTTGCGAAATGCTCCAAAACACTCCCAAGCATCATTTTCAGTCTAATGGAGTAGATCATATGCTTTTGTTGCAAAACCATTTTTGCAACTTCGGTACCCCATAACAGTGCATTCAGGCCCGAAACAAGGTATTTACATGCCTAAGGTTTTCGAAATCCTCCAAAACACTCCCAAACGTCATTTTGACTCTGATGGAGTAGAACGGATGCTTTTGTTGCAAAACCATTTTTGCAACTTCGGTACCCCGTAACAGCGCATTAGGCCCGAAACACAAGTTATTTATATGCCGAAGGTTTGCGAAATGCTCCAAAACACTCCCAAACATCATTTTGAGTCCAATGGAGTAGAACGGATGCTTTTGTTGCAAAACCATTTTTGCAACTTCGGTACGCCGTAACTGTGTATTCAGGCCCGAAACACAAGTTATTTATATGCCGAAGGTTAGCGAAATGCTCCAAAACACTCCCAAACATCATTTTGGGTCTAATGGAGTAGAACAGATGGTTTTGTTGCAAAACCATTTTTGCAACTTGGGTACCCCGTAACAGTGCATTAGGCCCGAAACACAAGTTATTTACATGTCGAAGGTATGCGAAATCCACCAAAACACTCCCAAACATCATTTTGAGTCTAATGGAGTAGAACGGATGCTTTTGTTGCAAAACCATTTTTGCAACTTCGGTACCCCGTAACAGTGCATTCAGGCCCGAAACACAAGTTATTTACGTGCCGAAAGTTAGCGAAATGCACCACTCTGAAACATCATTTTGAGTCTAATGGAGTAGAACAGATGCTTTTGTTGCAAAACCATTTTTCGAACTTCGGTACCCCGTAACAGTGCATTAGGCCCGAAACACAAGTTATTACGTGCCGAAGGTTTGCGAAATCCACCAAAAGACTCCCAAACATCATAGGAGTCTAATGGAGTTAAACAGATGCTTTTGTTGCAAAACCATTTTTGCAACTTCGGTACCCCGTAACAGTGCATTAGGCCCGAAACACAAGTTATTTACATGCCGAAGGTTTGCGAAATCCTCCAAAACACTCCGAAATATCATTTTGAGTCTAATGAAGTAGAACATATGCTTTTGTTGCAAAACCATTTTTGCAACTTCGGTACCCCAATACTGTGCATTCAGCCCTGAAACACAAGTTATTTACATGCCGAAGGTTTGCGAAATACTCCAAAACACTCCCAAGCATCATTTTCAGTCTAATGGAGTAGAACTTATGCTTTTGTTGCAAAACCATTTTTGCAACTTCGGTACCCCGTAACTGTGCATTCAGGCCCGAAACACAAGTTATTTACATGCCGAAGGTTTCCGAAATGCTCCAAAACACTCCCAAGCATCATTTTGAGTCTAATGGAGTAGAACATATGCTTTTGTTGCAAAACCATTTTTGCAACTTCGGTACCCCGTAACAGTGCATTATGCCCGAAACACAAGTTATTTACATGCCGATGGTTTGCGAAATCCTCTAAAACACTCCCAAACATCATTTTGAGTCTAATGGAGTAGAACATATGCTTTTGTTGCAAAACCATTTTTGCATCTTCGGTACCCCGTAACAGTGCATTAGGCCCGAAACACAAATTATTTAGATTTCGATGGTTTGCGAAATCCTCTAAAACACTAGCAAACATCATTTTGAGTCTAGTGGAGTAGAATAGATGCTTTTGTTGCAAAACCATTTTTGCAACTTTGGTACCCCGTAACAGTGCATTCAGGCCTGAAACACAAGTTATTTACATGCCGAAGGTTTGCGAAATGCTCCAAAACACTCCCAAGCATCATTTTCAGTCTAATGGAGTAGAACAAATGCGTTTGTTGCAAAACCATTTTTGCAACTTCGGTACCCCGTAACAGTGCATTCAGGCCCGAAACACAAGTTATTTACATGCCGAAGGTTTCCAAAATCCTCCAAAACACTCCCAAACGTCATTTTGAGTCTGATGGAGTAGAACGGATGCTTTTGTTGCAAAACCATTTTTGCAACTTCGGTACCCCGTAACAGCGCATTAGGCCCGAAACACAAGTTATTTACATGCCGAAGGTTTGCGAAATGCTCCAAAACACTCCCAAACATCATTTTGAGTCTATTGGAGTAGAACGGATGCTTTTGTTGCAAAACCATTTTTGCAACTTCGGTACGCCATAACTGTTTATTCAGGCCCGAAACAAAAGTTATTTATATGCCGAAGGTTATCGAAATGCTCCAAAACACTCCCAAACATCATTTTGGCTCTAATGGAGTAGAACAGATGGTTTTGTTGCAAAACCATTTTTGCAACTTGGGTACCCCGTAACAGTGCATTAGGCCCGAAACACAAGTTATTTACATGCCGAAGGTTTGCGAAATGCTCCAAAACACTCCCAAACATCATTTTGAGTCTAATGGAGTAGAACGGATGCTTTTGTTGCAAAACCATTTTTGCAACTTTGGTACGCCGTAACTGTGTATTCAGGACCGAAACACAAGTTATTTATATGCCGAAGGTTAGCGAAATGCTCCAAAACACTCCAAAACATCATTTTGGGTCTAATGGTGTAGAACATATGGTTTTGTTGCAAAACCATTTTTGCAACTTCGGTACCCCGTAACAGTGCATTAGGCCTGAAACACAAGTTATTTACATGTCGAAGGTTTGTGAAATCCTCCAAAACACTCCCAAACATCATTTTGAGTCTAATGGAGTAGAACGGATGCTTTTGTTGCAAAACCATTTTTGCAACTTCGGTACGCCGTAACTGTGCATTCAGCCCTGAAACACAAGTTATTTACATGCCGAAGGTTTGCGAAATGCTCCAAAACACTCCCAAGCATCATTTTCAGTCTAATGGAGTAGAACATATGCTTTTGTTGCAAAACCATTTTTGCAACTTCGGTACCCCGTAACAGTGCATTCAGGCCCGAAACACAAGTTATTTACATGTCGATGGTTTTCGGAATCCTCCAAAATACTCCCAAACGTCATTTTGAGTCTGATGGAGTAGAACGGATGCTTTTGTTGCAAAACCATTTTTGCAACTTCGGTAGCCCGTAACAGCGCATTAGGCCCGAAACACAAGTTATTTATATGCCGAAGGTTTGCGAAATGCTCCAAAACACTCCCAAACATCATTTTGAGTCTATTGGAGTAGAACGGATGCTTTTGTTGCAAAACCATTTTTGCAACTTCGGTACGCCATAACTGTTTATTCAGGCCCGAAACAAAAGTTATTTATATGCCGAAGGTTATCGAAATGCTCCAAAACACTCCCAAACATCATTTTGGCTCTAATGGAGTAGAACAGATGGTTTTGTTGCAAAACCATTTTTGCAACTTGGGTACCCCGTAACAGTGCATTAGGCCCGAAACACAAGTTATTTACATGTCGAAGGTTTGCGAAATCCTCCAAAACACTCCCAAACATCATTTTGAGTCTAATGGAGTAGAACATATGCTTTTGTTGCAAAATCATTTTTGCAACTTCGGTACCCCGTAACTGTGCATTCAGGCCCAAAACACAAGTTATTTACATGCCGAAGGTTTCCGAAATGCTCCAAAACACTCCCAAGCATCATTTTGAGTCTAATGGAGTAGAACATATGCTTTTGTTGCAAAACCATTTTTGCAACTTCGGTACGCCATAACTGTTTATTCAGGCCCGAAACACAAGTTATTTATATGCCGAAGGTTAGCGAAATGCTCCAAAACACTCCCAAACATCATTTTGGGTCTAATGGAGTAGAACAGATGGTTTTGTTGCCAAACCATTTTTGCAACTTCGGTACCCCGTAACAGTGCATTCAGGCCCGAAACACAAGTTATTTACATGCCGAATGTTTCCGAAATCCTCCAAAACACTACCAAACATCATTCTGAGTCTGATGGAGTAGAATGGATGCTTTTGTTGCAAAACCATTTTTGCAACTTCGGTACCCCGTAACAGCGCATTAGGCCCGAAACACAAGTTATTTACATGCCGATGGTTTGCGAAATCCTCTAAAACACTAGCAAACATCATTTTGAGTCTAGTGGAGTAGAACAGATGCTTTTGTTGCAAAACCATTTTAGCAACTTTGGTACCCCGTAACAGTGCATTTAGGCCCGAAAGACAAGTTATTTACATGCCGAAGGTTTGCGGAATCCTCCAAAACACTCCGAAACATCATTTTGAGTCTAAAGGAGTAGAACAGATGCTTTTGTTGGAAAACCATTTTTGCAACTTCGGTACGCCGTAACTGTGCATTCAGCCCTGAAACACAAGTTATTTACATGCCGAAAGTTTGCGAAATGCTCCAAAACACTCCCAAGCATCATTTTCAGTCTAATGGAGTAGAACATATGCTTTTGTTGCAAAACCATTTTTGCAACTTCGGTACCCCATAACAGTGCATTCAGGCCCGAAACAAGTTATTTACATGCCTAAGGTTTTCGAAATCCTCCAAAACACTCCCAAACGTCATTTTGAGTCTGATGGAGTAGAACGAATGCTTTTGTTGCAAAACCATTTTTGCAACTTCGGTACCCCGTAATAGCGCATTAGGCCCGAAACACAAGTTATTTATATGCCGAAGGTTTGCGAAATGCTCCAAAACACTCCCAAACATCATTTTGAGTCTAATGGAGTAGAACGGATGCTTTTGTTGCAAAACTATTTTTGCAACTTCGGTACGCCGTAACTGTGTATTCAGGACCGAAACACAAGTTATTTATATGCCGAAGGTTAGCGAAATGCTCCAAAACACTCCCAAACATCATTTTGGGTCTAATGGTGTAGAACAGATGGTTTTGTTGCAAAACCATTTTTGCAACTTCGGTACCCCGTAACAGTGCATTAGGCCTGAAACACAAGTTATTTACATGCCGAAGGTTTGCGAAATGCTCCAAAACACTCCCAAGCATCATTTTCAGTCTAATGGAGTAGAACATATGCTTTTGTTGCAAAACCATTTTTGCAACTTCGGTACCCCGTAACAGTGCATTCAGGCCCGAAACACAAGTTATTTACATGCCGATGGTTTTCGAAATCCTCCAAAACACTCCCAAACGTCATTTTGAGTCTGATGGAGTAGAACGGATGCTTTTGTTGCAAAACCATTTTTGCAACTTCGGTAGCCCGTAACAGCGCATTAGGCCCGAAACACAAGTTATTTATATGCCGAAGGTTTGCGAAATGCTCCAAAACACTCCCAAACATCATTTTGAGTCTAATGGAGTAGAACGGATGCTTTTGTTGCAAAACCATTTTTGCAACTTCGGTACGCCATAACTGTGTATTCAGGACCGAAACACAAGTTATTTATATGCCGAAGGTTAGCGAAATGCTCCAAAACACTCCCAAACATCATTTTGGGTCTAATGGTGTAGAACAGATGGTTTTGTTGCAAAACCATTTTTGCAACTTCGGTACCCCGTAACAGTGCATTAGGCCTGAAACACAAGTTATTTACATGTCGAAGGTTTGCGAAATCCTCCAAAACACTCCCAAACATCATTTTGAGTCTAATGGAGTAGAAGGGATGCTTTTGTTGCAAAACCATTTTTGCAACTTCGGTACGCCGTAACTGTGCATTCAGCCCTCAAACACAAGTTATTTACATGCCGAAGGTTTGCGAAATGCTCCAAAACACTCCCAAGCATCATTTTCAGTCTAATGGAGTAGAACATATGCTTTTGTTGCAAAACCATTTTTGCAACTTCGGTACCCCGTAACAGTGCATTCAGGCCCGAAACACAAGTTATTTACATGCCGAAGGTTTCCGAAATCCTCCAAAACACTCCCAAGCATCATTTTGAGTGTAATGGAGTAGAACATATGCTTTTGTTGTAAAACCATTTTTGCAACTTCGGTACCCCGTAACAGTGCATTAGGCCCGAAACACAAGTTATTTACATGCCGATGATTTGCGAAATCCTCTAAAAGACTAGCAAACATCATTTTGAGTCTAGTGGAGTAGAACAGATGCTTTTGTTGCAAAACCATTTTTGCCACTTTGGTACCCCGTAACAGTGCATTCAGGCCCGAAAGACAAGTTATTCATATGCCGAAGGTTTGCGGAATCCTCCAAAACACTCCGAAACATCATTTTGAGTCTAATGGAGTAGAACGGATGCTTTTGTTGCAAAACCATTTTTGCAACTTCGGTACGCCGTAACTGTGCATTCAGCCCTGAAACACAAGTTATTTACATGCCGAAGGTTTGCGAAATGCTCCAAAACACTCCCAAGCATCATTTTGAGTCTAATGGAGTAGAACATATGCTTTTGTTGCAAAATCATTTTTGCAACTTCGGTACCCCGTAACTGTGCATTCAGGCCCAAAACACAAGTTATTTACATGCCGAAGGTTTCCGAAATGCTCCAAAACACTCCCAAGCATCATTTTGAGTCTAATGGAGTAGAACATATGCTTTTGTTGCAAAACCATTTTTGCAACTTCGGTACGCCATAACTGTTTATTCAGGCCCGAAACACAAGTTATTTATATGCCGAAGGTTAGCGAAATGCTCCAAAACACTCCCAAACATCATTTTGGGTCTAATGGAGTAGAACAGATGGTTTTGTTGCCAAACCATTTTTGCAACTTCGGTACCCCGTAACAGCGCATTAGGCCCGAAACACAAGTTATTTACATGCCGATGGTTTGCGAAATCCTCTAAAACACTAGCAAACATCATTTTGAGTCTAGTGGAGTAGAACAGATGCTTTTGTTGCAAAACCATTTTAGCAACTTTGGTACCCCGTAACAGTGCATTTAGGCCCGAAAGACAAGTTATTTACATGCCGAAGGTTTGCGGAATCCTCCAAAACACTCCGAAACATCATTTTGAGTCTAAAGGAGTAGAACAGATGCTTTTGTTGGAAAACCATTTTTGCAACTTCGGTACGCCGTAACTGTGTATTCAGCCCTGAAACACAAGTTATTTACATGCCGAAAGTTTGCGAAATGCTCCAAAACACTCCCAATCATCATTTTCAGTCTAATGGAGTAGAACATATGCTTTTGTTGCAAAACCATTTTTGCAACTTCGGTACCCCATAACAGTGCATTCAGGCCCGAAACAAGTTATTTACATGCCTAAGGTTTTCGAAATCCTCCAAAACACTCCCAAACGTCATTTTGAGTCTGATGGAGTAGAACGAATGCTTTTGTTGCAAAACCATTTTTGCAACTTCGGTACCCCGTAACAGCGCATTAGGCCCGAAACACAAGTTATTTATATGCCGAAGGTTTGCGAAATGCTCCAAAACACTCCCAAACATCATTTTGAGTCTAATGGAGTAGAACGGATGCTTTTGTTGCAAAACCATTTTTGCAACTTCGGTACGCCGTAACTGTGTATTCAGGACCGAAACACAAGTTATTTATATGCCGAAGGTTAGCGAAATGCTCCAAAACACTCCCAAACATCATTTTGGGTCTAATGGTGTAGAACAGATGGTTTTGTTGCAAAACCATTTTTGCCACTTCGGTACCCCGTAACAGTGCATTAGGCCTGAAACACAAGTTATTTACATGCCGAAGGTTTGCGAAATGCTCCAAAACACTCCCAAGCATCATTTTCAGTCTAATGGAGTAGAACATATGCTTTTGTTGCAAAACCATTTTTGCAACTTCGGTACCCCGTAACAGTGCATTCAGGCCCGAAACACAAGTTATTTACATGCCGATGGTTTTCGAAATCCTCCAAAACACTCCCAAACGTCATTTTGAGTCTGATGGAGTAGAACGGATGCTTTTGTTGCAAAACCATTTTTGCAACTTCGGTAGCCCGTAACAGCGCATTAGGCCCGAAACACAAGTTATTTATATGCCGAAGGTTTGCGAAATGCTCCAAAACACTCCCAAACATCATTTTGAGTCTAATGGAGTAGAACGGATGCTTTTGTTGCAAAACCATTTTTGCAACTTCGGTACGCCGTAACTGTGTATTCAGGACCGAAACACAAGTTATTTATATGCCGAAGGTTAGCGAAATGCTCCAAAACACTCCCAAACATCATTTTGGGTCTAATGGTGTAGAACAGATGGTTTTGTTGCAAAACCATTTTTGCAACTTCGGTACCCCGTAACAGTGCATTAGGCCTGAAACACAAGTTATTTACATGTCGAAGGTTTGCGAAATCCTCCAAAACACTCCCAAACATCATTTTGAGTCTAATGGAGTAGAACGGATGCTTTTGTTGCAAAACCATTTTTGCAACTTCGGTACGCCGTAACTGTGCATTCAGCCCTCAAACACAAGTTATTTACATGCCGAAGGTTTGCGAAATGCTCCAAAACACTCCCAAGCATCATTTTCAGTCTAATGGAGTAGAACATATGCTTTTGTTGCAAAACCATTTTTGCAACTTCGGTACCCCGTAACAGTGCATTCAGGCCCGAAACACAAGTTATTTACATGCCGAAGGTTTCCGAAATCCTCCAAAACACTCCCAAGCATCATTTTGAGTGTAATGGAGTAGAACATATGCTTTTGTTGTAAAACCATTTTTGCAACTTCGGTACCCCGTAACAGTGCATTAGGCCCGAAACACAAGTTATTTACATGCCGATGATTTGCGAAATCCTCTAAAAGACTAGCAAACATCATTTTGAGTCTAGTGGAGTAGAACAGATGCTTTTGTTGCAAAACCATTTTTGCCACTTTGGTACCCCGTAACAGTGCATTCAGGCCCGAAAGACAAGTTATTCATATGCCGAAGGTTTGCGGAATCCTCCAAAACACTCCGAAACATCATTTTGAGTCTAATGGAGTAGAACGGATGCTTTTGATGCAAAACCATTTTTGCAACTTCGGTACGCCGTAACTGTGCATTCAGCCCTGAAACACAAGTTATTTACATGCCGAAGGTTTGCGAAATGCTCCAAAACACTCCCAAGCATCATTTTCAGTCTAATGGAGTAGAACATATGCTTTTGTTGCAAAACCATTTTTGCAACTTCGGTACCCCGTAACAGTGCATTCAGGCCCGAAACACAAGTTATTTACATGCCGATGGTTTTCGAAATCCTCCAAAACACTCCCAAACGTCATTTTGAGTCTGATGGAGTAGAACGGATGCTTTTGTTGCAAAACCATTTTTGCAACTTCGGTAGCCCGTAACAGCGCATTAGGCCCGAAACACAAGTTATTTATATGCCGAAGGTTTGCGAAATGCTCCAAAACACTCCCAAACATCATTTTGAGTCTAATGCAGTAGAACGGATGCTTTTGTTGCAAAACCATTTTTGCAACTTCGGTACGCCGTAACTGTGTATTCAGGACCGAAACACAAGTTATTTATATGCCGAAGGTTAGCGAAATGCTCCAAAACACTCCCAAACATCATTTTGGGTCTAATGGTGTAGAACAGATGGTTTTGTTGCAAAACCATTTTTGCAACTTCGGTACCCCGTAACAGTGCATTAGGCCTGAAACACAAGTTATTTACATGTCGAAGGTTTGCGAAATCCTCCAAAACACTCCCAAACATCATTTTGAGTCTAATGGAGTAGAACGGATGCTTTTGTTGCAAAACCATTTTTGCAACTTCGGTACGCCGTAACTGTGCATTCAGCCCTGAAACACAAGTTATTTACATGCCGAAGGTTTGCGAAATACTCCAAAACACTCCCAAGCATCATTTTCAGTCTAATGGAGTAGAACATATGCTTTTGTTGCAATACCATTTTTGCAACTTCGGCACCCCGTAACAGTGCATTCAGGCCCGAAACACAAGTTATTTACAGGCCGAAGGTTTCCGGAATCCTCCAAAACAATCCCAAACGTCGTTTTGAGTCTAATGCAGTAGAACATATGCTTTTGTTGCAAAACCATTTTTGCAACTTCGGTACCCCGTAACTGTACATTCAGGCCCGAAACACAAGTTATTTACATGTCGAAGGTTTCCGAAATGCTCCAAAACACTCCCAAGCATCATTTTGAGTCTAATGGAGTAGAACATATGCTTTTGTTGCAAAACCATTTTTGCAACTTCGGTACCCCGTAACAGTGCATTAGGCCCGAAACACAAGTTATTTACATGCCGATGGTTTGCGAAATCCTCTAAAACACTAGGAAACATCGTTTTGAGTCTAGTGGAGTAGAACAGATGCTTTTGTTGCAAAACCATTTTTGCAACTTTGGTACCCCGTAACAGTGCATTCAGGTCTGAAAGACAAGTTATTTACATGCCGAAGGTTTGCGGAATCCTCCAAAACACTCCGAAACATCATTTTGAGTCTAATGCAGTAGAACGGATGCTTTTGTTGCAAAACCATTTTTGCAACTTCGGTACGCCGTAACTGTGCATTCAGCCTTGAAACACAAGTTATTTACATGCCGAAGGTTTGCGAAATGCTCCAAAACACTCCCAAGCATCATTTTCAGTCTAATGGAGTAGAACAAATGCTTTTGTTGCAAAACCATTTTTGCAACTTCGGTACCCCGTAACAGTGCATTCAGTCCCGAAACACAAGTTATTTACATGCCGAAGGTTTCCGAAATCCTCCAAAACACTCCCAAACGTCATTTTGAGTCTGATGGAGTAGAACGGATGCGTTTGTTGCAAAACCATTTTTGCAACTTCGGTGCCCCGTAATAGCGCATTAGGCCCGAAACACAAGTTATTTACATGCCGAAGGTTTGCGAAATGCTCCAAAACACTCCCAAACATCATTTTGAGTCTAATGGAGTAGAACGGATGCTTTTGTTGCAAAACCATTTTTGCAACTTCGGTACGCCGTAACTGTGTATTCAGGACCGAAACACAAGTTATTTATATGCCGAAGGTTAGCGAAATGCTCCAAAACACTCCCAAACATCATTTTGGGTCTAATGGAGTAGAACAGATGGTTTTGTTGCAAAACCATTTTTGCAACTTGGGTACCCCGTAACAGTGCATTAGGCCCGAAACACAAGTTATTTACATGTCGAAGGTTTGCGAAATCCTCTAAAACACTCCCAAACATCATTTTGAGTCTAATGGAGTAGAACGGATGCTTTTGTTGCAAAACCATTTTTGCAACTTCGGTACGCCGTAACTGTGTATTCAGGCCCGAAACGCAAGTTATTTATATGCCGAAGGTTAGCGAAATGCTCCAAAACACTCCCAAACATCATTTTGGGTCTAATGGTGTAGAACAGATGGTTTTGTTGCAAAACCATTTTTGCAACTTCGGTACCCCGTAACAGTGCATTAGGCCTGAAACACAAGTTATTTACATGTCGAAGGTTTGCGAAATCCTCCAAAACACTCCCAAACATCATTTTGAGTCTAATGGAGTAGAACGGATGCTTTTATTGCAAAACCATTTTTGCAACTTCGGTACGCCGTAACTGTGCTTTCAGCCCTGAAACACAAGTTATTTACATGCCGAAGGTTTGCGAAATGCTCCAAAACACTCCCAAGCATCATTTTCATTCTAATGGAGTAGAACATATGCTTTTGTTGCAAAACCATTTTTGCAACTTCGGTACCCCGTAACAGTGCATTCAGGCCCGAAACACAAGTTATTTACATGCCGAAGGTTTCCGAAATCCTCCAAAACACTCCCAAGCGTCATTTTGAGTGTAATGGAGTAGAACATATGCTTTTGTTGTAAAACCATTTTTGCAGCTTCGGTACCCCGTAACAGTGCATTAGGCCCGAAACACAAGTTATTTACATGCCGATGATTTGCGAAATCCTCTAAAACACTAGCAAACATCATTTTGAGTCTAGTGCAGTAGAACAGATGCTTTTGTTGCAAAACCATTTTTGCAACTTTGGTACCCCGTAACAGTGCATTCAGGCCCGAAAGACAAGTTATTCATATGCCGAAGGTTTGCGGAATCCTCCAAAACACTCCGAAACATCATTTTGAGTCTAATGGAGTAGAACGGATGCTTTTGTTGCAAAACCATTTTTGCAACTTCGGTACGCCGTAACTGTGCATTCAGCCCTGAAACACAAGTTATTTACATGCTGAAGGTTTGCGAAATGCTCCAAAACACTCCCAAGCATCATTTTCAGTCTAATGGAGTAGAACATATGCTTTTGTTGCAATACCATTTTTGCAACTTCGGTACCCCGTAACAGTGCATTCAGGCCCGAAACACAAGTTATTTACATGCCGAAGGTTTCCGAAATGCTCCAAAACAATCCCAAACGTCATTTTGAGTCTAATGCAGTAGAACATATGTTTTTGTTGGAAAACCATTTTTGCAACTTCGGTACCCCGTAACTGTGCATTCAGGCCCGAAACACAAGTTATTTACATGCCGAAGGTTTCCGAAATGCTCCAAAACACTCCCAAGCATCATTTTGAGTCTAATGGAGTAGAACATATGCTTTTGTTGCAAAACCATTTTTGCAACTTCGGTACCCCGTAACAGTGCATTAGGCCCGAAACACAAGTTATTTACATGCCGATGGTTTGCGAAATCCTCTAAAACACTAGCAAACATCATTTTGAGTCTAGTGGAGTAGAACAGATGCTTTTGTTGCAAAACCATTTTTGCAACTTTGGTACCCCGTAACAGTGCATTCAGGCCTGAAAGACAAGTTATTTACATGCCGAAGGTTTGCGGAATCCTCCAAAACACTCCGAAACATCATTTTGAGTCTAATGTAGTAGAACGGATGCTTTTGTTGCAAAACCATTTTTGCAACTTCGGTACGCCGTAACTGTGCATTCTGCCTTGAAACACAAGTTATTTACATGCCGAAGGTTTGCGAAATGCTCCAAAACACTCCCAAGCATCATTTTCAGTCTAATGGAGTAGAACATATGCTTTTGTTGCAAAACCATTTTTGCAACTTCGGTACCCCGTAACAGTGCATTTAGGCCCGAAACACAAGTTATTTACATGCCGAAGGTTTCCGAAATCCTCCAAAACACTCCCAAACGTCATTTTGAGTCTGATGGAGTAGAACGGATGCGTTTGTTGCAAAACCATTTTTGCAACTTCGGTACCCCGTAATAGCGCATTAGGCCCGAAACACAAGTTATTTACATGCCGAAGGTTTGCGAAATGCTCCAAAACACTCCCAAACATCATTTTGAGTCTAATGGAGTAGAACGGATGCTTTTGTTGCAAAACCATTTTTGCAACTTCGGTACGCCGTAACTGTGTATTCAGGACCGAAACACATGTTATTTATATGCCGAAGGTTAGCGAAATGCTCCAAAACACTCCCAAACATCATTTTGGGTCTAATGGAGTAGAACAGATGGTTTTGTTGCAAAACCATTTTTGCAACTTGGGTACCCCGTAACAGTGCATTAGGCCCGAAACACAAGTTATTTACATGTCGAAGGTTTGCGAAATCCTCTAAAACACTCCCAAACATCATTTTGAGTCTAATGGAGTAGAACGGATGCTTTTGTTGCAAAACCATTTTTGCAACTTCGGTACGCCGTAACTGTGTATTCAGGCCCGAAACACAAGTTATTTATATGCCGAAGGTTAGCGAAATGCTCCAAAACACTCCCAAACATCATTTTGGGTCTAATGGTGTAGAAAAGATGGTTTTGTTGCAAAACCATTTTTGCAACTTCGGTACCCCGTAACAGTGCATTAGGCCTGAAACACAAGTTATTTACATGTCGAAGGTTTGCGAAATCCTCCAAAACACTCCCAAACATCATTTTGAGTCTAATGGAGTAGAACGGATGCTTTTGTTGCAAAACCATTTTTGCAACTTCGGTACGCCGTAACTGTGCATTCAGCCCTGAAACACAAGTTATTTACATGCCGAAGGTTTGCGAAATGCTCCAAAACACTCCCAAGCATCATTTTCAGTCTAATGGAGTAGAACATATGCTTTTGTTGCAAAACCATTTTTGCAACTTCGGTACGCCGTAACAGTGCATTCAGGCCCGAAACACAAGTTATTTACAAGCCGAAGGTTTCCGAAATCCTCCAAAACACTCCCAAACGTCATTTTGAGTCTGATGGAGTAGAACGGATGCTTTTGTTGCAAAACCATTTTTGCAACTTCGGTACCCCGTAACAGCGCATTAGGCCCGAAACACAAGTTATTTATATGCTGAAGGTTTGCGAAATGCTCCAAAACACTCCCAAACATCCTTTTGAGTCTAATGGAGTAGAACGGATGCTTTTGTTGCAAAACCATTTTTGCAACTTTGGTACGCCATAACTGTGTATTCAGGCCCGAAACACAAGTTATTTATATGCCGAAGGTTAACGAAATGCTCCAAAACACTCCCAAACATCATTTTGGGTCTAATGGAGTAGAACAGATGGTTTTGTTGCAAAACCATTTTTGCAACTTGGGTACCCCGTAACAGTGCATTAGGCCCGAAACACAAGTTATTTACATGTCGAAGGTTTGCGAAATCCTCCAAAACACTCCCAAACATCATTTTGAGTCTAATGGAGTAGAACGGATGCTTTTGTTGCAAAACCATTTTTGCAACTTCGGTACGCCGTAACTGTGTATTCAGGCCCGAAACACAAGTTATTTATATGCCGAAGGTTAGCGAAATGCTCCAAAACACTCCCAAACATCATTTTGGGTCTAATGGTGTAGAACAGATGGTTTTGTTGCAAAACCATTTTTGCAACTTCGGTACCCCGTAACAGTGCATTAGGCCTGAAACACAAGTTATTTACATGTCGAAGGTTTGCGAAATCCTCCAAAACACTCCCAAACATCATTTTGAGTCTAATGGAGTAGAACGGATGCTTTTGTTGCAAAACCATTTTCGCAACTTCGGTACGCCGTAACTGTGCATTCAGCCCTGAAAGACAAGTTATTTACATGCCGAAGGTTTGCGAAATGCTCCAAAACACTCCCAAGCATCATTTTCAGTCTGATGGAGTAGAACATATGCTTTTGTTGCAAAACCATTTTTGCAACTTCGGTACCCCGTAACAGTGCATTCAGGCCCGAAACACAAGTTATTTACATGCCGAAGGTTTCCGAAATCCTCCAAAACACTCCCAAGCATCATTTTGAGTGTAATGGAGTAGAACATATGCTTTTGTTGTAAAATCATTTTTGCAACTTCGGTACCCCGTAACAGTGCATTAGGCCCGAAACACAAGTTATTTACATGCTGATGATTTGCGAAATCCTCTAAAACACTAGCAAACATCATTTTGAGTCTAGTGGAGTAGAACAGATGCTTTTGTTGCAAAACCATTTTTGCAACTTTGGTACCCCGTAACAGTGCATTCAGCCCTGAAACACAAGTTATTCATATGCCGAAGGTTTGCGGAATCCTCCAAAACACTCCGAAACATCATTTTGAGTCTAATGGAGTAGAACGGATGCTTTTGTTGCAAAACCATTTTTGCAACTTCGGTACGCCGTAACTGTGCATTCAGCCCTGAAACACAAGTTATTTACATGCCGAAGGTTTGCGAAATGCTCCAAAACACTCCCAAGCATCATTTTCAGTCTAATGGAGTAGAACATATGCTTTTGTTGCAATACCATTTTTGCAACTTCGGTACCCCGTAACAGTGCATTAGGCCCGAAACACAAGTTATTTACATGCCGATGGTTTGCGAAATCCTCTAAAACACTAGCAAACATCATTTTGAGTCTAGTGGAGTAGAACAGATGCTTTTGTTGCAAAACCATTTTTGCAACTTTGGTACCCCGTAACAGTGCATTCAGGCCTGAAAGACAAGTTATTTACATGCCGAAGGTTTGCGGAATCCTCCAAAACACTCCGAAACATCATTTTGAGTCTAATGTAGTAGAACGGATGCTTTTGTTGCAAAACCATTTTTGCAACTTCGGTACGCCGTAACTGTGCATTCAGCCTTGAAACACAAGTTATTTACATGCCGAAGGTTTGCGAAATGCTCCAAAACACTCCCAAGCATCATTTTCAGTCTAATGGAGTAGAACATAGGCTTTTGTTGCAAAACCATTTTTGCAACTTCGGTACCCCGTAACAGTGCATTCAGGCCCGAAACACAAGTTATTTACATGCCGAAGGTTTCCGAAATCCTCCAAAACACTCCCAAACGTCATTTTGAGTCTGATGGAGTAGAACGGATGCTTTTGTTGCAAAACCATTTTTGCAACTTCGGTACCCCGTAACAGCGCATTAGGCCCGAAACACAAGTTATTTATATGCCGAAGGTTTGCGAAATGCTCCAAAACACTCCCAAACATCATTTTGAGTCTAATGGAGTAGAACAGATGCTTTTGTTGCAAAACCATTTTTGCAACTTTGGTACGCCGTAACAGTGTATTCAGGCCCGAAACACAAGTTATTTATATGCCGAAGGTTAGCGAAATGCTCCAAAACACTCCCAAACATCATTTTGGGTCTAATGGAGTAGAACAGATGATTTTGTTGCAAAACCATTTTTGCAACTTGGGTACCCCGTAACAGTGCATTAGGCCCGAAACACAAGTTATTTACATGTCGAAGGTTTGCGAAATCCTCCAAAACACTCCCAAACATCATTTTGAGTCTAATGGAGTAGAACAGATGCTTTTGTTGCAAAACCATTTTTGCAACTTCGGTACGCCGTAACTGTGTATTCAGGCCCGAAACACAAGTTATTTATATGCCGAAGGTTAGCGAAATGCTCCAAAACACTCCCAAACATCATTTTGGGTCTAATGGTGTAGAACAGATGGTTTTGTTGCAAAACCATTTTTGCAACTTCGGTACCCCGTAACAGTGCATTAGGCCTGAAACACAAGTTATTTACATGTCGAAGGTTTGCGAAATCCTCCAAAACACTCCCAAACATCATTTTGAGTCTAATGGAGTAGAACGGATGCTTTTGTTGCAAAACCATTTTTGCAACTTCGGTACGCCGTAACTGTGCATTCAGCCCTGAAACACAAGTTATTTACATGCCGAAGGTTTGCGAAATGCTCCAAAACACTCCCAAGCATCATTTTCAGTCTAATGGAGTAGAACATATGCTTTTGTTGCAAAACCATTTTTGCAACTTCGGTACGCCGTATCAGTGCATTCAGGCCCGAAACACAAGTTATTTACAAGCCGAAGGTTTCCGAAATCCTCCAAAACACTCCCAAACGTCATTTTGAGTCTGATGGAGTAGAACGGATGCTTTTGTTGCAAAACCATTTTTGCAACTTCGGTACCCCGTAACAGCGCATTAGGCCCGAAACACAAGTTATTTATATGCCGAAGGTTTGCGAAATGCTCCAAAACACTCCCAAACATCCTTTTGAGTCTAATGGAGTAGAACGGATGCTTTTGTTGCAAAACCATTTTTGCAACTTTGGTACGCCATAACTGTGTATTCAGGCCCGAAACACAAGTTATTTATATGCCGAAGGTTAGCGAAATGCTCCAAAACACTCCCAAACATCATTTTGGGTCTAATGGAGTAGAACAGATGATTTTGTTGCAAAACCATTTTTGCAACTTCGGTACCCCGTAACAGTGCATTAGGCCCGAAACACAAGTTATTTACATGTCGAAGGTTTGCGAAATCCTCCAAAACACTCCCAAACATCATTTTGAGTCTAATGGAGTAGAACGGATGCTTTTGTTGCAAAACCATTTTTGCAACTTCGGTACGCCGTAACTGTGTATTCAGGCCCGAAACACAAGTTATTTATATGCCGAAGGTTAGCGAAATGCTCCAAAACACTCCCAAACATCATTTTGGGTCTAATGGTGTAGAACAGATGGTTTTGTTGCAAAACCATTTTTGCAACTTCGGTACCCCGTAACAGTGCATTAGGCCTGAAACACAAGTTATTTACATGTCGAAGGTTTGCGAAATCCTCCAAAACACTCCCAAACATCATTTTGAGTCTAATGGAGTAGAACAGATGCTTTTGTTGCAAAACCATTTTTGCAACTTCGGTACGCCGTAACTGTGCATTCAGCCCTGAAACACAAGTTATTTACATGCCGAAGGTTTGCGAAATCCTCCAAAACACTCCCAAGCATCATTTTCAGTCTAATGGAGTAGAACATATGCTTTTGTTGCAAAACCATTTTTGCAACTTCGGTACCCCGTAACAGTGCATTCAGGCCCGAAACACAAGTTATTTACATGCCGAAGGTTTCCGAAATCCTCCAAAACACTCCCAATCATCATTTTGAGTGTAATGGAGTAGAACATATGCTTTTGTTGTAAAATCATTTTTGCAACTTCGGTACCCCGTAACAGTGCATTAGGCCCGAAACACAAGTTATTTACATGCTGATGATTTGCGAAATCCTCTAAAACACTAGCAAACATCATTTTGAGTCTAGTGGAGTAGAACAGATGCTTTTGTTGCAAAACCATTTTTGCAACTTTGGTACCCCGTAACAGTGCATTCAGGCCCGAAAGACAAGTTATTCATATGCCGAAGGTTTGCGGAATCCTCCAAAACACTCCGAAACATCATTTTGAGTCTAATGGAGTAGAACGGATGCTTTTGTTGCAAAACCATTTTTGCAACTTCGGTACGCCGTAACTGTGCATTCAGCCCTGAAACACAAGTTATTTACATGCCGAAGGTTTGCGAAATGCTCCAAAACACTCCCAAGCATCATTTTCAGTCTAATGGAGTAGAACATATGCTTTTGTTGCAATACCATTTTTGCAACTTCGGTACCCCGTAACAGTGCATTAGGCCCGAAACACAAGTTATTTACATGCCGATGGTTTGCGAAATCCTCTAAAACACTAGCAAACATCATTTTGAGTCTAGTGGAGTAGAACAGATGCTTTTGTTGCAAAACCATTTTTGCAACTTTGGTACCCCGTAACAGTGCATTCAGGCCTGAAAGACAAGTTATTTACATGCCGAAGGTTTGCGGAATCCTCCAAAACACTCCGAAACATCATTTTGAGTCTAATGTAGTAGAACGGATGCTTTTGTTGCAAAACCATTTTTGCAACTTCGGTACGCCGTAACTGTGCATTCAGCCTTGAAACACAAGTTATTTACATGCCGAAGGTTTGCGAAATGCTCCAAAACACTCCCAAGCATCATTTTCAGTCTAATGGAGTAGAACATAGGCTTTTGTTGCAAAACCATTTTTGCAACTTCGGTACCCCGTAACAGTGCATTCAGGCCCGAAACACAAGTTATTTACATGCCGAAGGTTTCCGAAATCCTCCAAAACACTCCCAAACGTCATTTTGAGTCTGATGGAGTAGAACGGATGCTTTTGTTGCAAAACCATTTTTGCAACTTCGGTACCCCGTAACAGCGCATTAGGCCCGAAACACAAGTTATTTATATGCCGAAGGTTTGCGAAATGCTCCAAAACACTCCCAAACATCATTTTGAGTCTAATGGAGTAGAACAGATGCTTTTGTTGCAAAACCATTTTTGCAACTTTGGTACGCCGTAACTGTGTATTCAGGCCCGAAACACAAGTTATTTATATGCCGAAGGTTAGCGAAATGCTCCAAAACACTCCCAAACATCATTTTGGGTCTAATGGAGTAGAACAGATGGTTTTGTTGCAAAACCATTTTTGCAACTTGGGTACCCCGTAACAGTGCATTAGGCCCGAAACACAAGTTATTTACATGTCGAAGGTTTGCGAAATCCTCCAAAACACTCCCAAACATCATTTTGAGTCTAATGGAGTAGAACAGATGCTTTTGTTGCAAAACCATTTTTGCAACTTCGGTACGCCGTAACTGTGTATTCAGGCCCCAAACACAAGTTATTTATATGCCGAAGGTTAGCGAAATGCTCCAAAACACTCCCAAACATCATTTTGGGTCTAATGGTGTAGAACAGATGGTTTTGTTGCAAAACCATTTTTGCAACTTCGGTACCCCGTAACTGTGCATTAGGCCTAAAACACAAGTTATTTACATGTCGAAGGTTTGCGAAATCCTCCAAAACACTCCCAAACATCATTTTGAGTCTAATGGAGTAGAACGGATGCTTTTGTTGCAAAACCATTTTTGCAACTTCGGTACGCCGTAACTGTGCATTCAGCCCTGAAACACAAGTTATTTACATGCCGAAGGTTTGCGAAATGCTCCAAAACACTCCCAAGCATCATTTTCAGGCTAATGGAGTAGAACATATGCTTTTGTTGCAAAACCATTTTTGCAACTTCGGTACCCCGTAACAGTGCATTCAGGCCCGAAACACAAGTTATTTACATGCCGAAGGTTTCCGAAATCCTCCAAAACACTCCCAAGCATCATTTTGAGTGTAATGGAGTAGAACATATGCTTTTGTTGTAAAAACATTTTTGCAACTTCGGTACCCCGTAACAGTGCATTAGGCCCGAAACACAAGTTATTTACATGCCGATGATTTGCGAAATCCTCTAAAACACTAGCAAACATCATTTTGAGTCTAGTGGAGTAGAACAGATGCTTTTGTTGCAAAACCATTTTTGCAACATTGGTACCCCGTAACAGTGCATTCAGGCCCGAAAGACAAGTTATTCATATGCCGAAGGTTTGCGGAATCCTCCAAAACACTCCGAAACATCATTTTGAGTCTAATGGAGTAGAACGGATGCTTTTGTTGCAAAACCATTTTTGCAACTTCGGTACGCCGTAACTGTGCATTCAGCCCTGAAACACAAGTTATTTACATGCTGAAGGTTTGCGAAATGCTCCAAAACACTCCCAAGCATCATTTTCAGTCTAATGGAGTAGAACATATGCTTTTGTTGCAATACCATTTTTGCAACTTCGGTACCCCGTAACAGTGCATTCAGGCCCGAAACACAAGTTATTTACAGGCCGAAGGTTTCCGGAATCCTCCAAAACAATCCCAAACGTCATTTTGAGTCTAATGCAGTAGAACATATGCTTTTGTTGCAAAACCATTTTTGCAACTTCGGTACCCCGTAACTGTGCATTCAGGCCCGAAACACAAGTTATTTACATGCCGAAGGTTTCCGAAATGCTCCAAAACACTCCCAAGCATCATTTTGAGTCTAATGGAGTAGAACATATGCTTTTGTTGCAAAACCATTTTTGCAACTTCGGTACCCCGTAACAGTGCATTAGGCCCGAAACACAAGTTATTTACATGCCGATGGTTTGCGAAATCCTATAAAACACTGGCAAACATCATTTTGAGTCTAGTGGAGTAGAACAGATGCTTTTGTTGCAAAACCATTTTTGCAACTTTGGTACCCCGTAACAGTGCATTCAGGCCTGAAAGGCATGTTATTTACATGCCGAAGGTTTGCGGAATCCTCCAAAACACTCCGAAACATCATTTTGAGTCTAATGGAGTAGAACGGATGCTTTTGTTGCAAAACCATTTTTGCAACTTCGGTACGCCGTAACTGTGCATTCAGCCTTGAAACACAAGTTATTTACATGCCGAAGGTTTGCGAAATGCTCCAAAACACTCCCAAGCATCATTTTCAGTCTAATGGAGTAGAACATATGCTTTTGTTGCAAAACCATTTTTGCAACTTCGGTACCCCGTAACAGTGCATTCAGGCCCGAAAGACAAGTTATTCATATGCCGATGGTTTGCGGAATCCTCCAAAACACTCCGAAACATCATTTTGAGTCTAATGGAGTAGAATGGATGCTTTTGTTGCAAAACCATTTTTGCAACTTCGGTACGCCGTAACTGTGCATTCAGCCCTGAAACACAAGTTATTTACATGCCGAAGGTTTGCGAAATGCTCCAAAACACTCCCAAGCATCATTTTCAGTCTAATGGAGTAGAACATATGCTTTTGTTGCAAAACCATTTTTGCAACTTCGGTACCCCGTAACAGTGCATTCAGGCCCGAAACACAAGTTATTTACATGCCGAAGGTTTCCGAAATCCTCCAAAACACTCCCAAACGTCATTTTGAGTCTGATGGAGTAGAACGGATGCTTTTGTTGCAAAACCATTTTTGCAACTTCGGTACCCCGTAACAGCGCATTAGGCCCGAAACACAAGTTATTTACATGCCGAAGGTTTGCGAAATGCTCCAAAACACTCCCAAACATCATTTTGGGTATAATGGAGTAGAACAGATGGTTTTGTTGCAAAACCATTTTTGCAACTTGGGTACCCCGTAACAGTGCATTAGGCCCGAAACACAAGTTATTTACATGTCGAAGGTTTGCGAAATCCTCCAAAACACTCCCAAACATCATTTTGAGTCTAATGGAGTAGAACGGATGCTTTTGTTTCAAAACCATTTTTGCAACTTCGGTACGCCGTAACTGTGTATTCAGGCCCGAAACACAAGTTATTTATATGCCGAAGGTTAGCGAAATGCTCCAAAACACTCGCAAACATCATTTTGGGTCTAATGGTGTAGAACAGATGGTTTTGTTGCAAAACCATTTTTGCAACTTCGGTACGCCATAACTGTGTATTCAGGCCCGAAACACAAGTTATTTACATGTCGAAGGTTTGCGAAATCCTCCAAAACACTCCCAAACATCATTTTGAGTCTAATGGAGTAGAACAGATGCTTTTGTTGCAAAACCATTTTTGCAACTTCAGTACCCCGTAACAGTGCATTAGGCCCGAAACACAAGTTATTTACATGCCGAAGGTTTGCGAAATCCTCCAAAACACTCCGAAACATCATTTTGAGTCTAATGAAGTAGAACATATGCTTTTGTTGCAAAACCATTTTTGCAACTTCGGTACCCCGTAACTGTGCATTCAGGCCCGAAACACAAGTTATTTACATGCCGAAGGTTTTCGAAATGCTCCAAAACACTCCCAAGCATCATTTTCAGTCTAATGGAGTAGAACATATGCTTTTGTTGCAAAACCATTTTTGCAACTTCGGTACCCCGTAACAGTGCATTAGGCTCGAAACACAAGTTATTTACATGCCGATGGTTTGCGAAATCCTCTAAAACACTAGCAAACATCATTTTGAGTCTAGTGGAGTAGAACAGATGCTTTTGTAGCAAAACCATTTTTGCAACTTTGGTACCCCGTAACAGTGCATTCAGGCCCGAAAGACAAGTTATTCATATGCCGATGGTTTGCGGAATCCTCCAAAACACTCCGAAACATCATTTTGAGTCTAATGGAGTAGAATGGATGCTTTTGTTGCAAAACCATTTTTGCAACTTCGGTACGCCGTAACTGTGCATTCAGCCCTGAAACACAAGTTATTTACATGCCGAAGGTTTGCGAAATGCTCCAAAACACTCCCAAGCATCATTTTCAGTCTAATGGAGTAGAACATATGCTTTTGTTGCAAAACCATTTTGGGAACTTCGGTACCCCGTAACAGTGCATTCAGGCCCGAAACACAAGTTATTTACAGGCCGAAGGTTTCCGGAATCCTCCAAAACACTCCCAAACGTCATTTGGAGTCTAATGCAGTAGAACATATGCTTTTGTTGCAAAACCATTTTTGCAACTTCGGTACCCCGTAACTGTGCATTCAGGCCCGAAACACATGTTATTTACATGCCGAAGGTTTCCGAAATGCTCCAAAACACTCCCAAGCATCATTTTGAGTCTAATGGAGTAGAACATATGCTTTTGTTGCAAAACCATTTTTGCAACTTCGGTACCCCGTAACAGTGCATTAGGCCCGAAACACAAGTTATTTACATGCCGATGGTTTGCGAAATCCTCTAAAACACTAGCAAACATCATTTTGAGTCTAGTGGAGTAGAACAGATGCTTTTGTTGCAAAACCATTTTTGCAACTTTGGTACCCCGTAACAGTGCATTCAGGCCCGAAAGACAAGTTATTTACATGCCGAAGGTTTGCGGAATCCTCCAAAACACTCCAAAACATCATTTTCAGTCTAATGGAGTAGAACGGATGCTTTTGTTGCAAAACCATTTTTGCAACTTCGGTACGCCGTAACTGTGCAGTCAGCCCTGAAACACAAGTTATTTACGTGCCGAAGGTTTGCGAAATGCTCCAAAACACTCCCAAGCATCATTTTCAGTCTAATGGAGTAGAACATATGCTTTTGTTGCAAAACCATTTTTGCAACTTCGGTACCCCGTAACAGTGCATTCAGCCCTGAAACACAAGTTATTTACATGCCGAAGGTTTGCGAAATGCTCCAAAACACTCCCAAACGTCATTTTGAGTCTGATGGAGTAGAACGGATGCTTTTGTTGCAAAACCATTTTTGCAACTTCGGTACCCCGTAACAGCGCATTAGGCCCGAAACACAAGTTATTTACATGCCGAAGGTTTGCGAAATGCTCCAAAACACTCCCAAACATCATTTTGGGTATAATGGAGTAGAACAGATCGTTTTGTTGCAAAACCATTTTTGCAACTTGGGTACCCCGTAACAGTGCATTAGGCCCGAAACACAAGTTATTTACATGTCGAAGGTTTGCGAAATCCTCCAAAACACTCCCAAACATCATTTTGAGTCTAATGGAGTAGAACGGATGCTTTTGTTGCAAGACCATTTTTGCAACTTCGGTACGCCGTAACTGTGTATTCAAGCCCGAAACACAAGTTATTTATATGCCGAAGGTTAGCGAAATGCTCCAAAACACTCCCAAACATCATTTTGGGTCTAATGGAGTAGAACAGATGGTTTTGTTGCAAAACCATTTTTGCAACTTGGGTACCCCGTAACAGTGCATTAGGCCCGAAACACAAGTTATTTACATGTCGAAGGTTTGCGAAATCCTCCAAAACACTCCCAAACATCATTTTGAGTCTAATAGAGTAGAACGGATGCTTTTGTTTCAAAACCATTTTTGCAACTTCGGTACGCCGTAACTGTGTATTCAGGCCCGAAACACAAGTTATTTATATGCCGAAGGTTAGCGAAATGCTCCAAAACACTCGCAAACATCATTTTGGGTCTAATGGTGTAGAACAGATGGTTTTGTTGCAAAACCATTTTTGCAACTTCGGTACGCCATAACTGTGTATTCAGGCCCGAAACACAAGTTATTTACATGTCGAAGGTTTGCGAAATCCTCCAAAACACTCCCAAACATCATTTTGAGTCTAATGGAGTAGAACGGATGCTTTTGTTGCAAAACCATTTTTGCAACTTCGGTACCCCGTAACAGTGCATTAGGCCCGAAACACAAGTTATTTACATGCCGAAGGTTTGCGAAATCCTCCAAAACACTCCGAAACATCATTTTGAGTCTAATGAAGTAGAACATATGCTTTTGTTGCAAAACCATTTTTGCAACTTCGGTACCCCGTAACTGTGCATTCAGGCCCGAAACACAAGTTATTTACATGCCGAAGGTTTTCGAAATGCTCCAAAACACTCCCAATCATCATTTTCAGTCTAATGGAGTAGAACATATGCTTTTGTTGCAAAACCATTTTTGCAACTTCGGTACCCCGTAACAGTGCATTAGGCTCGAAACACAAGTTATTTACATGCCGATGGTTTGCGAAATCCTCTAAAACACTAGCAAACATCATTTTGAGTCTAGTGGAGTAGAACAGATGCTTTTGTTGCAAAACCATTTTTGCAACTTTGGTACCCCGTAACAGTGCATTCAGGCCCGAAAGACAAGTTATTCATATGCCGATGGTTTGCGGAATCCTCCAAAACACTCCGAAACATCATTTTGAGTCTAATGGAGTAGAACGGATGCTTTTGTTGCAAAACCATTTTTGCAACTTCGGTACGCCGTAACTGTGCATTCAGCCCTGAAACACAAGTTATTTACATGCCGAAGGTTTGCGAAATGCTCCAAAACACTCCCAAGCATCATTTTCAGTCTAATGGAGTAGAACATATGCTTTTGTTGCAAAACCATTTTTGGAACTTCGGTACCCCGTAACAGTGCATTCAGGCCCGAAACACAAGTTATTTACAGGCCGAAGGTTTCCGGAATCCTCCAAAACACTCCCAAACGTCATTTGGAGTCTAATGCAGTAGAACATATGCTTTTGTTGCAAAACCATTTTTGCAACTTCGGTACCCCGTAACTGTGCATTCAGGCCCGAAACACATGTTATTTACATGCCGAAGGTTTCCGAAATGCTCCAAAACACTCCCAAGCATCATTTTGAGTCTAATGGAGTAGAACATATGCTTTTGTTGCAAAACCATTTTTGCAACTTCGGTACCCCGTAACAGTGCATTAGGGCCGAAACACAAGTTATTTACATGCCGATGGTTTGCGAAATCCTCTAAAACACTAGCAAACATCATTTTGAGTCTAGTGGAGTAGAACAGATGCTTTTGTTGCAAAACCATTTTTGCAACTTTGGTACCCCGTAACAGTGCATTCAGGCCCGAAAGACAAGTTATTTACATGCCGAAGGTTTGCGGAATCCTCCAAAACACTCCAAAACATCATTTTCAGTCTAATGGAGTAGAACGGATGCTTTTGTTGCAAAACCATTTTTGCAACTTCGGTACGCCGTAACAGTGCAGTCAGCCCTGAAACACAAGTTATTTACGTGCCGAAGGTTTGCGAAATGCTCCAAAACACTCCCAAGCATCATTTTCAGTCTAATGGAGTAGAACATATGCTTTTGTTGCAAAACCATTTTTGCAACTTCGGTACCCCGTAACAGTGCATTCAGGCCCGAAACACAAGTTATTTACAAGCCGAAGGTTTCCGAAATCCTCCAAAACACTCCCAAACGTCATTTTGAGTCTGATGGAGTAGAACGGATGCTTTTGTTGCAAAACGATTTTTAAAACTTCGGTACCCCGTAACCGCGCATTAGGTCCGAAACACAAGTTATTTATATGCCGAAGGTTTGCGAAATGCTCCAAAACACTCCCAAACATCATTTTGAGTCTAATGGAGTAGAACGGATGCTTTTGTTGCAAAACCATTTTTGCAACTTCGGTACGCCGTAACTATGTATTCAGGCCCAAAACACAAGTTATTTATATGCCGAAGGTTAGCGAAATGCTCCAAAACACTGCCAAACATCATTTTGGGTCTAATGGAGTAGAACAGATGGTTTTGTTGCAAAACCATTTTTGCAACTTCGGTACCCCATAACAGTGCATTAGGCCCGAAAGACAAGTTATTTACATGCCGAAGGTTTGCGAAATGCTCAAAAACACTCCCAAGGATCATTTTCAGTCTAATGGAGTAGAACATATGCTTTTGTTGCAAAACCATTTTTGCAACTTCGGTACCCCGTAACAGTGCATTCAGGCCCGAAACTCAAGTTATTTACATGCCGAAGGTTAGCGAAATGCAACACTTTGAAACATCATTTTGAGTCTAATGGAGTAGGACAGATGCTTTTGTTGCAAAACCATTTTTCCAACTTCGGTACCCCGTAACAGTGCATTAGGCCCGAAACACAAGTTATTACGTGCCGAAGGTTTGCGAAATCCACCAAAAGACTCCCAAACAACATTTGGAATCTAATGGAGTAAAACAGATGCTTTTGTTACAAAACCATTTTTGCAACTTCGGTACCCCGGAACAGTGCATTAGGCCCAAAACACAAGTTATTTACATGCCGAAGGTTTGCGAAATCCTCCAAAACACTCCGAAACATCATTTTGAGTCTAATGAAGTAGAACATATGCTTTTCTTGCAAAACCATTTTTGCAACTCCAGTACCCCGTAACTATGCTTTCAGCCCTGAAACACAAGTTATTTACATGCCGAAGGTTTGCGAAATGCTCCAAAACACTCCCAAGCTTCATTTTCAGTCTAATGGAGTTGAACATATGATGTTGTATTTAAACCATTTTTGCAACTTCGGTACCCCATAACTGTGCATTCAGGCCCGAAACAAAAGTTATTTACATGCAGAAGGTTTCTGAAATGCTCCAAAACACTCCCAAGCATCATTTTGAGTCTAATGGAGTAGAACATATGCTTTTGTTGCAAAACCATTTTTGCAACTTCGGTACCCCGTAACAGCGCATTAGGCCCGAAACACAAGTTATTTACATGCCGATGGTTTGCGAAATGCTCCAAAACACTCCCAAGCATCATTTTCAGTCTAATGGAGTAGAACATATGCTTTTGTTGCAAAACCATTTTTGCAACTTCGGTACCCCGTAACAGTGCATTCAGGCCCGAAACACAAGTTATTTACATGCCGAAGGTTTCCGAAATCCTCCAAAACACTCCCAAACGTCATTTTGAGTCTGATGGAGTAGAACGGATGCTTTTGTTGCAAAACGATTTTTAAAACTTCGGTACCCCGTAACAGCGCATTAGGTCCGAAACACAAGTTATTTATATGCCGAAGGTTTGCGAAATGCTCCAAAACACTCCCAAACATCATTTTGAGTCTAATGGAGTAGAACGGATGCTTTTGTTGCAAAACCATTTTTGCAACTTCGGTACGCCGTAACTATGTATTCAGGCCCAAAACACAAGTTATTTATATGCCGAAGGTTAGCGAAATGCTCCAAAACACTGCCAAACATCATTTTGGGTCTAATGGAGTAGAACAGATGGTTTTGTTGCAAAACCATTTTTCCAATTTCGGTACCCCATAATAGTGCATTAGGCCCGAAAGACAAGTTATTTACATGCCGAAGGTTTGCGAAATGCTCAAAAACACTCCCAAGGATCATTTTCAGTCTAATGGAGTAGAACATATGCTTTTGTTGCAAAACCATTTTTGCAACTTCGGTACCCCGTAACAGTGCATTCAGGCCCGAAACTCAAGTTATTTACATGCCGAAGGTTAGCGAAATGCAACACTCTGAAACATCATTTTGAGTCTAATGGAGTAGAACAGATGCTTTTGTTGCAAATCCATTTTTCCAACTTCGGTACCCCGTAACAGTGCATTGAGGCCCGAAACTCAAGTTATTTACATGCCGAAGGTTAGCGAAATGCAACACTCTGAAACATCATTTTCAGTCTAATGGAGTAGAACAGATGCTTTTGTTGCAAAACCATTTTTCCAACTTCGGTACACCGTAACAGTGCATTCAGGCCCGAAACTCAAGTTATTTACATGCCGAAGGTTAGCGAAATGCAACACTCTGAAACATCATTTTGAGTCTAATGGAGTAAAACAGATGCTTTTGTTGCAAAACCATTTTTGCAACTTCGGTACCCCGTAACAGTGCATTAGGCCCAAAACACAAGTTATTTACATGCCGAAGGTTTGCGAAATCCTCCAAAACACTCCGAAACATCATTTTGAGTCTAATGATGTAGAACATATGCTTTTGTTGCAAAACCATTTTTGCAACTTCGGTACCCCGTAACTATGCTTTCAGCCCTGAAACACAAGTTATTTACATGCCGAAGGTTTGCGAAATGCTCCAAAACACTCCCAAGCATCATTTTCAGTCTAATGGAGTAGAACATATGATGTTGTTGCAAAACCATTTTTGCAACTTCGGTACCCCGTATCTGTGCATTCAGGCCCGAAACAAAAGTTATTTACATGCAGAAGGTTTCCGAAATGCTCCAAAACACTCCCAAGCATCATTTTGAGTCTAATGGAGTAGAACATATGCTTTTGTTGCAAAACAATTTTTGCAACTTCGGTACCCCGTAACAGCGCATTAGGCCCGAAACACAAGTTATTTACATGCCGATGGTTTGCGAAATCCTCTAAAACACTAGCAAACATCATTTTGAGTCTAGTGGAGTAGAACAGATGCTTTTGTTGCAAAACCATTTTTGCAACTTTGGTACCCCGTAACAGTGCATTCAGGCCCGAAAGACAAGTTATTTATATGCCGAAGGTTTGCGGAATCCTCCAAAACACTCCGAAACATCATTTTGAATCTAATGGAGTAGAACGGATGCTTTTGTTGCAAAACCATTTTTGCAACTTCGGTACGCCGTAACTGTGCAGTCAGCCCTGAAACACAAGTTATTTACATGCCGAAGGTTAGCGAAATGCAACACTCTGAAACATCATTTTGAGTCTAATGGAGTAGAACAGATGCTTTTGTTGCAAAACCATTTTCCAACTTCGGTACCCCGTAACAGTGCATTAGGCTCGAAACACAAGTTATTACGTGCTGAAAGTTTGCGAAATCCACCAAAAGACTCCCAAACATCATTTGGAATCTAATGGAGTAAAACAGATGCTTTTGTTGCAAAACCATTTTTGCAACTTCGGTACCCCGTAACAGTGCATTAGGCCCGAAACACAAGTTATTTACATGCCGAAGGTTTGCGAAATCCTCCAAAACACTCCGAAACATCATTTTGAGTCTAATGAAGTAGAACATATGCTTTTGTTGCAAAACCATTTTTGCAACTTCGGTACCCCGTAACTATGGTTTCAGCCCTGAAACACAAGTTATTTACATGCCGAAGGTTTGCGAAATGCTCCAAAACACTCCCAAGCATCATTTTCAGTCTAATGGAGTAGAACATATGATGTTGTTGGAAAACCATTTTTGCAACTTCGGTACCCCGTAACTGTGCATTCAGGCCCGAAACAAAAGTTATTTACATGCAGAAGGTTTCCGAAATGCTCCAAAACACTCCCAAGCATCATTTTGAGTCTAAACGAGTAGAACATATGCTTTTGTTGCAAAACTATTTTTGCAACTTCGGTACCCCGTAACAGCGCATTAGGCCCGAAACACAAGTTATTTACATGCCGGTGGTTTGCGAAATCCTCTAAAACACTAGCAAACATCATTTTGAGTCTAGTGGAGTAGAACAGATGCTTTTGTTGCAAAACCATTTTTGCAACTTTGGTACCCCGTAACAGTGCATTCAGGCACGAAAGACAAGTTATTTATATGCCGAAGGTTTGCGGAATCCTCCAAAACACTCCGAAACATCATTTTGAGTCTAATGGAGTAGAACGGATGCTTTTGTTGCAAAACCATTTTTGCAACTTCGGTACGCCGTAACTGTGCAGTCAGCCCTGAAACACAAGTTATTTACATGCCGAAGGTTTGCGAAATGCTCCAAAACACTCCCAAGCATCATTTTCAGTCTAATGGAGTAGAACATATGCTTTTGTTGCAAAACCATTTTTGCAACTTCGGTACCCCGTAACAGTGCATTCAGGCCTGAAACACAAGTTATTTACATGCCGAAGGTTTCCGAAATCCTCCAAAACACACCCAAACGTCATTTTGAGTCTGATGGAGTAGAACGAATGCTTTTGTTGCAAAACCATTTTTGCAACTTCGGTACACCGTAACAGCGCATTAGGCCCGAAACACAAGTTATTTATATGCCGAAGGTTTGCGAAATGCTCCAAAACACTCCCAAACATCATTTTGAATCTAATGGAGTAGAACGGATGCTTTTGTTGCAAAACCATTTTTGCAACTTCGGTACGCCGTCATTGTGTATTCAGGCCCAAAACACAAGTTATTTATATGCCGAAGGTTAGCGAAATGCTCCAAAACACTCCCAAACATCATTTTGGGTCTAATGGAGTAGAATAGATGGTTTTGTTGCAAAACTATTTTTGAAACTTCGGTACCCCGTAACAGTGCATTAGGCCCGAAAGACAAGTTATTTACATGCCGAAGGTTTGCGAAATGCTCCAAAACACTCCCAAGCATCATTTTCAGTCTAATGGAGTAGACATATGCTTTTGTTGCAAAAGCATTTTTGCAACTTCGGTACCCCGTAACAGTGCATTCAGGCCCGAAACTTAAGTTATTTACGTGCCGAAGGTGAGCGAAATCCAACACTCTGAAACATCATTTTGAGTCTAATGGAGTAGAACAGATGCTTTTGTTGCAAAACCATTTTTCCAACTTCGGTACCCCGTAACAGTGCATTAGGCCCGAAACACAAGTTATTACGTGCCGAAGGTTTGCGAAATCCACCAAAAGACTCCCAAAACATCATTTGGAATCTAATGGAGAAAAACAGATGCTTTTGTTGCAAAACCATTTTTGCAACTTCGGTACCCCGTAACAGTGCATTAGGCCCGAAACACAAGTTATTTACATGCCGAAGGTTTGCGAAATCCTCCAAAACACTCCGAAACATCATTTTGAGTCTAATGAAGTAGAACATATGCTTTTGTTGCAAAACCATTTTTGCAACTTCGGTACCCCGTAACTATGCTTTCAGCCCTGAAACACAAGTTATTTACATGCCGAAGGTTTGCGAAATGCTCCAAAACACTCCAAAGCATCATTTTCAGTCTAATGGAGTAGAACATATGATGTTGTTGCAAAACCATTTTTGCAACTTCGGTACCCCGTAACTGTGCATTCAGGCCCGAAACAAAAGTTATTTACATGCAGAAGATTTCCGAAATGCTCCAAAACACTCCCAAGCATCATTTTGAGTCTAAAGGAGTAGAACATATGCTTTTGTTGCAAAACTATTTTTGCAACTTCGGTACCCCGTAACAGCGCATTAGGCCCGAAACACAAGTTATTTACATGCCGATGGTTTGCGAAATCCTCTGAAACACTAGCAAACATCATTTTGAGTCTAGTGGAGTAGAACAGATGCTTTTGTTGCAAAACCATTTTTGCAACTTTGGTACCCCGTAACAGTGCATTCAGGTACGAAAGACAAGTTATTTATATGCCGAAGGTTTGCGGAATCCTCCAAAACACTCCGAAACTTCATTTTGAGTCTAATGGAGTAGAACGGATGCTTTTGTTGCAAAACCATTTTTGCAACTTCGGTACGCCGTAATTGTGCAGTCAGCCCTGAAACACAAGTTATTTACATGCCGAAGGTTTGCGAAATGCTCCAAAACACTCCCAAGCATCATTTTCAGTCTAATGGAGTAGAACATATGCTTTTGTCGCAAAACCATTTTTGCAACTTCGGTACCCCGTAACAGTGCATTCAGGCCCGAAACACAAGTTATTTACATGCCGAAGGTTTCTGAAATCCTCCAAAACACACCCAAACGTCATTTTGAGTCTGATGGAGTAGAACGAATGCTTTTGTTGCAAAACCATTTTTGCAACTTCGGTACACCGTAACAGCGCATTAGGCCCGAAACACAAGTTATTTATATGCCGAAGGTTTGCGAAATGCTCCAAAACACTCCCAAACATCATTTTGAATCTAATGGAGTAGAACGGATACTTTTGTTGCAAAACCATTTTTGCAACTTCGGTACGCCGTCATTGTGTATTCAGGCCCAAAACACAAGTTATTTATATGCCGAAGGTTAGCAAAATGCTCCAAAACACTCCCAAACATCATTTTGGGTCTAATGGAGTAGAATAGATGGTTTTGTTGCAAAACCATTTTTGCTACTTCGGTACCCCGTAACAGTGCATTAGGCCCGAAAGACAAGTTGTTTACATGCCGAAGGTTTGCGAAATGCTCCAAAACACTCCCAAGCATCATTTTCAGTCTAATGGAGTAGACATATGCTTTTGTTGCAAAAGCATTTTTGCAACTTCGGTACCCCGTAACAGCGCATTCAGGCCCGAAACTCAAGTTATTTACGTGCCGAAGGTTAGCGAAATCCAACACTCTGAAACATCATTTTGAGTCTAATGGAGTAGAACAGATGCTTTTGTTGCAAAACCATTTTTGCAACTTCGGTACCCCGTAACAGTGCATTAGGCCCGAAACACAAGTTATTTACATGCCGATGGTTTGCGAAATCCTCTAAAACACTAGCAAACATCATTTTGAGTCTAGTGGAGTAGAACAGATGCTTTTGTTGCAAAACCATTTTTGCAACTTTGGTACCCCGTAACAGTGCATTCAGGCCCGAAAGACAAGTTATTTATATGCCGAAGGTTTGCGGAATCCTTTAAAACACTCCGAAACATCATTTTGAGTCTAATGAAGTAGAACGGATCCTTTTGTTGCAAAACCATTTTTGCAACTTCGGTACGCCGTAACTGTGCAGTCAGCCCTGAAACACAAGTTATTTACATGCCGAAGGTTTGCGAAATGCTCCAAAACACTCCCAAGCATCATTTTCAGTCTAATGGAGTAGAACATATGCTTTTGTTGCAAAACCATTTTTGCAACTTCGGTACCCCGTAACAGTGCATTCAGGCCCGAAACACAAGTTATTTACATACCGAAGGTTTCCGAAATCCTCCAAAACACTCCCAAACGTCAATTTGAGTCTGATGGAGTAGAACTGATGCTTTTGTTGCAAAACCATTTTTGCAACTTCGGTACCCCGTAACAGCGCATTTGGCCCGAAACACAAGTTATTTATATGCTGAAGGTTTGCGAAATGCTCCAAAACACACCCAAACATCATTTTGAGTCTAATGGAGTAGAACGGATGCTTTTGTTGCAAAACCATTTTTGCAACTTCGGTACGCCGTAACTGTGTATTCAGGCCCGAAACACAAGTTATTTATATGCCGAAGGTTAGCGAAATGCTCCAAAACACTCCCAAACATCATTTTGGGTCTAATGGAGTAGAATAGATGGTTTTGTTGCAAAACCATTTTTGCAACTTCGGTACCCCGTAACAGTGCATTAGGCCCGAAAGACAAGTTATTTACATGCCGAAGGTTTGCGAAATGCTCCAAAACACTCCCAAGCATCATTTTCAGTCTAATGGAGTAGACATATGCTTTTGTTGCAAAACCATTTTTGCAACTTCGGTACCCCGTAATAGTGCATTCAGGCCCGAAACTCAAGTTATTTACATGCCGAAGGTTAGCGAAATCCAACACTCTGAAACATCATTTTGAGTCTAATGGAGTAGAACAGATGCTTTTGTTGCAAAACCATTTTTCCAACTTCGGTACCCCGTAACAGTGCATTAGGCCCGAAACACAAGTTATTACGTGCCGAAGGTTTGCGAAATCCACCAAAAGACTCCCAAACATCATTTGGAATCTAATGGAGTAAAACAGATGCTTTTGTTGCAAAACCATTTTTGCAACTTCGGTACCCCGTAACAGTGCATTAGGCCCGAAACACAAGTTATTTACATGCCGAAGGTTTGCGAAATCCTCCAAAACACTCCGAAACATCATTTTGAGTCTAATGAAGTAGAACATATGCTTTTGTTGCAAATCCATATTTGCAACTTCGGTACCCCGTAACTGTGCTTTCAGCCCTGAAACACAAGTTATTTACATGCCGAAGGTTTGCGAAATGCTCCAAAACACTCCCATGCATCATTTTCAGTCTAATGGAGTAGAACATATGCTGTTGTTGCAAAACCATTTTTGCAACTTCGGTACCCCGTAACTGTGCATTCAGGCCCGAAACAAAAGTTATTTACATGCAGAAGGTTTCCGAAATGCTCCAAAACACTCCCAAGCATCATTTTGAGTCTAATGGAGTAGAACATATGCTTTTGTTGCAAAACCATTTTTGCAACTTCGGTACCCCGTAACAGCGCATTAGGCCCGAAACACAAGTTATTTACATGCCGATGGTTTGCGAAATCCTCTAAAACACTAGCAAACATCATTTTGAGTCTAGTGGAGTAGAACAGATGCTTTTGTTGCAAAACCATTTTTGCAACTTTGGTACCCCGTAACAGTGCATTCAGGCCCGAAAGACAAGTTAATTATATGCCGAAGGTTTGCGGAATCCTCCAAAACACTCCGAAACATCATTTTGAGTCTAATGGAGTAGAACGGATGCTTTTGTTGCAAAACCATTTTTGCAACTTCGGTACGCCGTAACTGTGCAGTCAGCCCTGAAACACAAGTTATTTACATGCCGAAGGTTTGCGAAATGCTCCAAAACACTCCCAAGCATCATTTTCAGTCTAATGGAGTAGAACATATGCTTTTGTTGCAAAACCATTTTTGCAACTTCGGTACCCCGTAACAGTGCATTCAGGCCCGAAACACAAGTTATTTACATACCGAAGGTTTCCGAAATCCTCCAAAACACTCCCAAACGTCAATTTGAGTCTGATGGAGTAGAACTGATGCTTTTGTTGCAAAACCATTTTTGCAACTTCGGTACCCCGTAACAGCGCATTTGGCCCGAAACACAAGTTATTTATATGCTGAAGGTTTGCGAAATGCTCCAAAACACACCCAAACATCATTTTGAGTCTAATGGAGTAGAACGGATGCTTTTGTTGCAAAACCATTTTTGCAACTTCGGTACGCCGTAACTGTGTATTCAGGCCCGAAACACAAGTTATTTATATGCCGAAGGTTAGCGAAATGCTCCAAAACACTCCCAAACATCATTTTGGGTCTAATGGAGTAGAACAGATGGTTTTGTTGCAAAACCATTTTTGCAACTTCGGTACCCCGTAACAGTGCATTAGGCCCGAAAGACAAGTTATTTACATGCCGAAGGTTTGCGAAATGCTCCAAAACACTCCCAAGCATCATTTTCAGTCTAATGGAGTAGACATATGCTTTTGTTGCAAAACCATTTTTGCAACTTCGGTACCCCGTAATAGTGCATTCAGGCCCGAAACTCAAGTTATTTACATGCCGAAGGTTAGCGAAATCCAACACTCTGAAACATCATTTTGAGTCTAATGGAGTAGAACAGATGCTTTTGTTGCAAAACCATTTTTCCAACTTCGGTACCCCGTAACAGTGCATTAGGCCCGAAACACAAGTTATTACGTGCCGAAGGTTTGCGAAATCCACCAAAAGACTCCCAAACATCATTTGGAATCTAATGGAGTAAAACAGATGCTTTTGTTGCAAAACCATTTTTGCAACTTCGGTACCCCGTAACAGTGCATTAGGCCCGAAACACAAGTTATTTACATGCCGAAGGTTTGCGAAATCCTCCAAAACACTCCGAATAATCATTTTGAGTCTAATGAAGTAGAACATATGCTTTTGTTGCAAATCCATATTTGCAACTTCGGTACCCCGTAACTGTGCTTTCAGCCCTGAAACACAAGTTATTTACATGCCGAAGGTTTGCGAAATGCTCCAAAACACTCCCATGCATCATTTTCAGTCTAATGGAGTAGAACATATGCTGTTGTTGCAAAACCATTTTTGCAACTTCGGTACCCCGTAACTGTGCATTCAGGCCCGAAACAAAAGTTATTTACATGCAGAAGGTTTCCGAAATGCTCCAAAACACTCCCAAGCATCATTTTGAGTCTAATGGAGTAGAACATATGCTTTTGTTGCAAAACCATTTTTGCAACTTCGGTACCCCGTAACAGCGCATTAGGCCCGAAACACAAGTTATTTACATGCCGATGGTTTGCGAAATCCTCTAAAACACTAGCAAACATCATTTTGAGTCTAGTGGAGTAGAACAGATGCTTTTGTTGCAAAACCATTTTTGCAACTTTGGTACCCCGTAACAGTGCATTCAGGCCCGAAAGACAAGTTAATTATATGCCGAAGGTTTGCGGAATCCTCCAAAACACTCCGAAACATCATTTTGAGTCTAATGGAGTAGAACGGATGCTTTTGTTGCAAAACCATTTTTGCAACTTCGGTACGCCGTAACTGTGCATTCAGCCCTGAAACACAAGTTATTTACATGCCGAAGGTTTGCGAAATGCTCCAAAACACTCCCAAGCATTATTTTCAGTCTAATGGAGTAGAACATATGCTTTTGTTGCAAAACCATTTTTGCAACTTCGGTACCCCGTAACAGTGCATTCAGGCCCGAAACACAAGTTATTTACATACCGAAGGTTTCCGAAATCCTCCAAAACACTCCCAAACGTCATTTTGAGTCTGATGGAGTAGAACTGATGCTTTTGTTGCAAAACCATTTTTGCAACTTCGGTACCCCGTAACAGCGCATTTGGCCCGAAACACAAGTTATTTATATGCTGAAGGTTTGCGAAATGCTCCAAAACACTCCCAAACATCATTTTGAGTCTAATGGAGTAGAACGGATGCTTTTGTTGTAAAACCATTTTTGCAACTTCGGTACGCCGTAACTGTGTATTCAGGCCTGAAACACAAGTTATTTATATGTCGAAGGTTAGCGAAATGCTCCAAAACACTCCCAAACATCATTTTGGGTCTAATGGAGTAGAACACATGGTTTTGTTGCCAAACCATTTTTGCAACTTCGGTACCCCGTAACAGTGCATCAGGCCCGAAACACAAGTTATTTACATGTCGAAGGTTTGCGAAATCCTCCAAAACACTCCCAAACATCATTTTGAGTCTAATGGAGTAGAACGGATGCTTTTGTTGCAAAACCATTTTTGCAACTTCGGTACCCCGTAACAGTGCATTAGGCCCGGAACACAGGTTATTTACGTGTCGAAGGTTTGCGAAATCCACCAAAACACTCCCAAACACCATTTTGAGTCTAATGGAGTAGAACGGATGCTTTTATTGCAAAACCATTTTTGCAACTTCGGTACCCCTTAACAGTGCATTTAGGCCCGAAACACAAGTTATTTACATGCCGAAGGTTAGCGAAATGCAACACTTCGAAACATCATTTTGAGTCTAATGGAGTAGAACAGATGCTTTTGTTGCAAAACCATTTTTCCAACTTCGGTACCCCGTAACAGTGCATTAGGCCCGAAACACAAGTTATTACGTGCCGAAGGTTTGCGAAATCCACCAAAAGACTCCCAAACATCATTTTGAGTCTAATGGAGTAAAACAGATGCTTTTGTTGCAAAACCATTTTTGCAACTTCGGTACCCCGTAACAGTGCATTAGGCACGAAACACAAGTTATTTACATGCCGAAGGTTTGCGAAATCCTCCAAAACACTCCGAAACATCATTTTGAGTCTAATGAAGTAGAACATATGCTTTTGTTGCAAAACCATTTTTGCAACTTCGGTACCCCGTAACTGTGCTTTCAGCCCTGAAACACAAGTTATTTACATGCCGAAGGTTTGCGAATTGCTCCAAAACACTCCCAAGCATCATTTTCAGTCTAATGGAGTAGAACATATGCTGTTGTTGCAAAACCATTTTTGCAACTTCAGTACCCCGTAACTGTGCTTTCAGGCCCGAAACAAAAGTTATTTACATTTAGAAGGTTTCCGAAATGCTCCAAAACACTCCCAAGCATCATTTTGAGTCTAATGGAGTAGAACATATGCTTTTGTTGCAAAACCATTTTTGCAACTTCGGTACCCCGTAACAGCGCATTAGGCCCGAAACATAAGTTATTTACATGCCGATGGTTTGCGAAATCCTCTAAAACACTAGCAAACATCATTTTGAGTCTAGTGGAGTAGAACAGATGCTTTTGTTGCAAAACCATTTTTGCAACTTCGGTACCCCGTAACTGTGCAGTCAGCCCTGAAACACAAGTTATTTACATGCCGAAGGTTTGCGAAATGCTCCAAAACACTCCCAAGCATCATTTTCAGTCTAATGGAGTAGAACATATGCTTTTGTCGCAAAACCATTTTTGCAACTTCGGTACCCCGTAACAGTGCATTCAGGCCCGAAACACAAGTTATTTACATGCCGAAGGTTTCTGAAATCCTCCAAAACACACCCAAACGTCATTTTGAGTCTGATGGAGTAGAACGAATGCTTTTGTTGCAAAACCATTTTTGCAACTTCGGTACACCGTAACAGCGCATTAGGCCCGAAACACAAGTTATTTATATGCCGAAGGTTTGCGAAATGCTCCAAAACACTCCCAAACATCATTTTGAATCTAATGGAGTAGAACGGATACTTTTGTTGCAAAACCATTTTTGCAACTTCGGTACGCCGTCATTGTGTATTCAGGCCCAAAACACAAGTTATTTATATGCCGAAGGTTAGCAAAATGCTCCAAAACACTCCAAAACATCATTTTGGGTCTAATGGAGTAGAATAGATGGTTTTGTTGCAAAACCATTTTTGCTACTTCGGTACCCCGTAACAGTGCATTAGGCCCGAAAGACAAGTTATTTACATGCCGAAGGTTTGCGAAATGCTCCAAAACACTCCCAAGCATCATTTTCAGTCTAATGGAGTAGACATATGCTTTTGTTGCAAAAGCATTTTTGCAACTTCGGTACCCCGTAACAGCGCATTCAGGCCCGAAACTCAAGTTATTTACGTGCCGAAGGTTAGCGAAATCCAACACTCTGAAACATCATTTTGAGTCTAATGGAGTAGAACAGATGCTTTTGTTGCAAAACCATTTTTGCAACTTCGGTACCCCGTAACAGTGCATTAGGCCCGAAACACAAGTTATTTACATGCCGATGGTTTGCGAAATCCTCTAAAACACTAGCAAACATCATTTTGAGTCTAGTGGAGTAGAACAGATGCTTTTGTTGCAAAACCATTTTTGCAACTTTGGTACCCCGTAACAGTGCATTCAGGCCCGAAAGACAAGTTATTTATATGCCGAAGGTTTGCGGAATCCTTTAAAACACTCCGAAACATCATTTTGAGTCTAATGAAGTAGAACGGATCCTTTTGTTGCAAAACCATTTTTGCAACTTCGGTACGCCGTAACTGTGCAGTCAGCCCTGAAACACAAGTTATTTACATGCCGAAGGTTTGCGAAATGCTCCAAAACACTCCCAAGCATCATTTTCAGTCTAATGGAGTAGAACATATGCTTTTGTTGCAAAACCATTTTTGCAACTTCGGTACCCCGTAACAGTGCATTCAGGCCCGAAACACAAGTTATTTACATACCGAAGGTTTCCGAAATCCTCCAAAACACTCCCAAACGTCAATTTGAGTCTGATGGAGTAGAACTGATGCTTTTGTTGCAAAACCATTTTTGCAACTTCGGTACCCCGTAACAGCGCATTTGGCCCGAAACACAAGTTATTTATATGCTGAAGGTTTGCGAAATGCTCCAAAACACACCCAAACATCATTTTGAGTCTAATGGAGTAGAACGGATGCTTTTGTTGCAAAACCATTTTTGCAACTTCGGTACGCCGTAACTGTGTATTCAGGCCCGAAACACAAGTTATTTATATGCCGAAGGTTAGCGAAATGCTCCAAAACACTCCCAAACATCATTTTGGGTCTAATGGAGTAGAATAGATGGTTTTGTTGCAAAACCATTTTTGCAACTTCGGTACCCCGTAACAGTGCATTAGGCCCGAAAGACAAGTTATTTACATGCCAAAGGTTTGCGAAATGCTCCAAAACACTCCCAAGCATCATTTTCAGTCTAATGGAGTAGACATATGCTTTTGTTGCAAAACCATTTTTGCAACTTCGGTACCCCGTAATAGTGCATTCAGGCCCGAAACTCAAGTTATTTACATGCCGAAGGTTAGCGAAATCCAACACTCTGAAACATCATTTTGAGTCTAATGGAGTAGAACAGATGCTTTTGTTGCAAAACCATTTTTCCAACTTCGGTACCCCGTAACAGTGCATTAGGCCCGAAACACAAGTTATTACGTGCCGAAGGTTTGCGAAATCCACCAAAAGACTCCCAAACATCATTTGGAATCTAATGGAGTAAAACAGATGCTTTTGTTGCAAAACCATTTTTGCAACTTCGGTACCCCGTAACAGTGCATTAGGCCCGAAACACAAGTTAGTTACATGCCGAAGGTTTGCGAAATCCTCCAAAACACTCCGAAACATCATTTTGAGTCTAATGAAGTAGAACATATGCTTTTGTTGCAAATCCATATTTGCAACTTCGGTACCCCGTAACTGTGCTTTCAGCCCTGAAACACAAGTTATTTACATGCCGAAGGTTTGCGAAATGCTCCAAAACACTCCCATGCATCATTTTCAGTCTAATGGAGTAGAACATATGCTGTTGTTGCAAAACCATTTTTGCAACTTCGGTACCCCGTAACTGTGCATTCAGGCCCGAAACAAAAGTTATTTACATGCAGAAGGTTTCCGAAATGCTCCAAAACACTCCCAAGCATCATTTTGAGTCTAATGGAGTAGAACATATGCTTTTGTTGCAAAACCATTTTTGCAACTTCGGTACCCCGTAACAGCGCATTAGGCCCGAAACACAAGTTATTTACATGCCGATGGTTTGCGAAATCCTCTAAAACACTAGCAAACATCATTTTGAGTCTAGTGGAGTAGAACAGATGCTTTTGTTGCAAAACCATTTTTGCAACTTTGGTACCCCGTAACAGTGCATTCAGGCCCGAAAGACAAGTTAATTATATGCCGAAGGTTTGCGGAATCCTCCAAAACACTCCGAAACATCATTTTGAGTCTAATGGAGTAGAACGGATGCTTTTGTTGCAAAACCATTTTTGCAACTTCGGTACGCCGTAACTGTGCATTCAGCCCTGAAACACAAGTTATTTACATGCCGAAGGTTTGCGAAATGCTCCAAAACACTCCCAAGCATTATTTTCAGTCTAATGGAGTAGAACATATGCTTTTGTTGCAAAACCATTTTTGCAACTTCGGTACCCCGTAACAGTGCATTCAGGCCCGAAACACAAGTTATTTACATACCGAAGGTTTCCGAAATCCTCCAAAACACTCCCAAACGTCATTTTGAGTCTGATGGAGTAGAACTGATGCTTTTGTTGCAAAACCATTTTTGCAACTTCGGTACCCCGTAACAGCGCATTTGGCCCGAAACACAAGTTATTTATATGCTGAAGGTTTGCGAAATGCTCCAAAACACTCCCAAACATCATTTTGAGTCTAATGGAGTAGAACGGATGCTTTTGTTGTAAAACCATTTTTGCAACTTCGGTACGCCGTAACTGTGTATTCAGGCCTGAAACACAAGTTATTTATATGTCGAAGGTTAGCGAAATGCTCCAAAACACTCCCAAACATCATTTTGGGTCTAATGGAGTAGAACAGATGGTTTTGTTGCCAAACCATTTTTGCAACTTCGGTACCCCGTAACAGTGCATCAGGCCCGAAACACAAGTTATTTACATGTCGAAGGTTTGCGAAATCCTCCAAAACACTCCCAAACATCATTTTGAGTCTAATGGAGTAGAACGGATGCTTTTGTTGCAAAACCATTTTTGCAACTTCGGTACCCCGTAACAGTGCATTAGGCACGGAACACAGGTTATTTACGTGTCGAAGGTTTGCGAAATCCACCAAAACACTCCCAAACACCATTTTGAGTCTAATGGAGTAGAACGGATGCTTTTATTGCAAAACCATTTTTGCAACTTCGGTACCCCTTAACAGTGCATTTAGGCCCGAAACACAAGTTATTTACATGCCGAAGGTTAGCGAAATGCAACACTTCGAAACATCATTTTGAGTCTAATGGAGTAGAACAGATGCTTTTGTTGCAAAACCATTTTTCCAACTTCGGTACCCCGTAACAGTGCATTAGGCCCGAAACACAAGTTATTACGTGCCGAAGGTTTGCGAAATCCACCAAAAGACTCCCAAACATCATTTTGAGTCTAATGGAGTAAAACAGATGCTTTTGTTGCAAAACCATTTTTGCAACTTCGGTACCCCGTAACAGTGCATTAGGCACGAAACACAAGTTATTTACATGCCGAAGGTTTGCGAAATCCTCCAAAACACTCCGAAACATCATTTTGAGTCTAATGAAGTAGAACATATGCTTTTGTTGCAAAAGCATTTTTGCAACTTCGGTACCCCGTAACTGTGCTTTCAGCCCTGAAACACAAGTTATTTACATGCCGAAGGTTTGCGAATTGCTCCAAAACACTCCCAAGCATCATTTTCAGTCTAATGGAGTAGAACATATGCTGTTGTTGCAAAACCATTTTTGCAACTTCAGTACCCCGTAACTGTGCATTCAGGCCCGAAACAAAAGTTATTTACATTTAGAAGGTTTCCGAAATGCTCCAAAACACTCCCAAGCATCATTTTGAGTCTAATGGAGTAGAACATATGCTTTTGTTGCAAAACCATTTTTGCAACTTCGGTACCCCATAAAAGCGCATTAGGCCCGAAACATAAGTTATTTACATGCCGATGGTTTGCGAAATCCTCTAAAACACTAGCAAACATCATTTTGAGTCTAGTGGAGTAGAACAGATGCTTTTGTTGCAAAACCATTTTTGCAACTTTGGTACCCCGTAACAGTGCATTCAAGCCCGAAAGACAAGTTATTTATATGCCGAAGGTTTGCGGAATCCTCCAAAACACTCCGAAACATCATTTTGAGTCTAATGGAGTAGAACGGATGCTTTTGTTGCAAAACCATTTTTGCAACTTCGGTACGCCGTAACTGTGCATTCAGCCCTGAAACACAAGTTATTTACATGCCGAAGGTTTGCGAAATGCTCCAAAACACTCCCAAGCATCATTTTCAGTCTAATGGAGTAGAACATATGCTTTTGTTGCAAAACCATTTTTGCAACTTCGGTACCCCGTAACAGTGCATTCAGGCCCGAAACACAAGTTATTTACATACCGAAGGTTTCCGAAATCCTCCAAAACACTCCCAAACGTCATTTTGAGTCTGATGGAGTAGAACTGATGCTTTTGTTGCAAAACCATTTTTGCAACTTCGGTACCCCGTAACAGCGCATTTGGCCCGAAACACAAGTTATTTATATGCTGAAGGTTTGCGAAATGCTCCAAAACACTCCCAAACATCATTTTGAGTCTAATGGAGTAGAACGGATGCTTTTGTTGTAAAACCATTTTTGCAACTTCGGTACGCCGTAACTGTGTATTCAGGCCTGAAACACAAGTTATTTATATGCCGAAGGTTAGCGAAATGCTCCAAAACACTCCCAAACATCATTTTGGGTCTAATGGATTTGAACAGATGCTTTTGTTGCAAAACCATTTTTGCAACTTCGGTACCCCGTAACAGTGCATTAGGCCCGGAACACAAGTTATTTACGTGTCGAAGGTTTGCGAAATCCTGCAAAACACTCCCAAACATCATTTTGAGTCTAATGGAGTAGAACGGATGCTTTTGTTGCAAAACCATTTTTGCAACTTCGGTACCCCTTAACAGTGCATTCAGGCCCGAAACACAAGTTATTTACATGCCGAAGGTTAGCGAAATGCAACACTTCGAAACATCATTTTGAGTCTAATGGAGTAGAACAGATGCTTTTGTTGCAAAACCATTTTTCCAACTTCGGTACCCCGTAACAGTGCATTAGGCCCGAAACACAAGTTATTACGTGCCGAAGGTTTGCGAAATCCACCAAAAGACTCCCAAACATCATTTTGAGTCTAATGGAGTAAAACAGATGGTTTTAATGCAAAACCATTTTTGCAACTTCGGTACCCCGTAACAGTGCATTAGGCCCGAAACACAAGTTATTTACATGCCGAAGGTTTGCGAAATCCTCCAAAACACTCCGAAACATCATTTTGAGTCTAATGAAGTAGAACATATGCTTTTGTTGCAAAACCATTTTTGCAACTTCGGTACCCCGTAACTGTGCTTTCAGCCCTGAAACACAAGTTATTTACATGCCGAAGGTTTGCGAAATGCTCCAAAACACTCCCAAGCATCATTTTCAGTCTAATGGAGTAGAACATATGCTTTTGTTGCAAAACCATTTTTGCAACTTCGGTACCCCGTAACTGTGCATTCAGGCCCAAAACACAAGTTATTTACATGCTGAAGGTTTCCGAAATGCTCCAAAACACACCCAAGCATCATTTTAAGTCTAATGGAGTAGAACATATGCTTTTGTTGCAAAACCATTTTTGCAACTTCGGTACCCCGTAACAGTGCATTAGGCCCGAAACACAAGTTATTTACAAGCCGATGGTTTGCGAAATCCTCTAAAACACTAGCAAACATCATTTTGAGTCTAGTGGAGTAGAACAGATGCTTTTGTTGCAAAACCATTTTTGCAACTTTGGTACCCCGTAACAGTGCATTCAGGCCCGAAAGACAAGTTATTTATATGCCGAAGGTTTGCGGAATCCTTTAAAACACTCCGAAACATCATTTTGAGTCTAATGGAGTAGAACGGATGCTTTTGTTGCAAAACCATTTTTGCAACTTCGGTACGCCGTAACTGTGCATTCAGCCCTGAAACACAAGTTATTTACATGCCGAAGGTTTGCGAAATGCTCCAAAACACTCCCAAGCATCATTTTCAGTCTAATGGAGTAGAACATATGCTTTTGTTCCAAAACCATTTTTGCAACTTCGGTACCCCGTAACAGTGCATTCAGGCCCGAAACACAAGTTATTTACATACCGAAGGTTTCCGAAATCCTCCAAAACACTCCCAAACGTCATTTTGAGTCTGATGGAGTAGAACTGATGCTTTTGTTGCAAAACCATTTTTGCAACTTCGGTACCCCGTAACAGCGCATTTGGCCCGAAACACAAGTTATTTATATGCTGAAGGTTTGCGAAATGCTCCAAAACACTCCCAAACATCATTTTGAGTCTAATGGAGTAGAACGGATGCTTTTGTTGTAAAACCATTTTTGCAACTTCGGTACGCCGTAACTGTGTATTCAGGCCTGAAACACAAGTTATTTATATGCCGAAGGTTAGCGAAATGCTCCAAAACACTCCCAAACATCATTTTGGGTCTAATGGATTTGAACAGATGGTTTTGTTGCCAAACCATTTTTGCAACTTCGGTACCTCGTAACAGTGCATTAGGCCCGAAACACAAGTTATTTACATGTCGAAGGTTTGCGAAATCCTCCAAAACACTCCCAAACATCATTTTGAGTCTAATGGAGTAGAACGGATGCTTTTGTTGCAAAACCATTTTTGCAACTTCGGTACCCCGTAACAGTGCATTAGGCCCGGAACACAAGTTATTTACGTGTCGAAGGTTTGCGAAATCCTGCAAAACACTCCCAAACATCATTTTGAGTCTAATGGAGTAGAACGGATGCTTTTGTTGCAAAACCATTTTTGCAACTTCGGTACCCCGTAACAGCGCATTTGGCCCGAATCACAAGTTATTTATATGCTGAAGGTTTGCGAAATGCTCCAAAACACTCCCAAACATCATTTTGAGTCTAATGGAGTAGAACGGATGCTTTTGTTGCAAAACCATTTTTGCAACTTCGGTACGCCGTAACTGTGTATTCAGGCCCGAAACACAAGTTATTTATATGCCGAAGGTTAGCGAAATGCTCAAAAACACTCCCAAACATCATTTTGGGTCTAATGGAGTAGAATAGATGGTTTTGTTGCAAAACCATTTTTGCAACTTCGGTACCCCGTAACAGTGCATTAGGCCCGAAAGACAAGTTATTTACATGCCGAAGGTTTGCGAAATGCTCCAAAACACTCCCAAGCATCATTTTCAGTCTAATGGAGTAGACATATGCTTTTGTTGCAAAACCATTTTTGCAACTTCGGTACCCCGTAATTGTGCATTCAGGCCCGAAACTCAAGTTATTTACATGCCGAAGGTTAGCGAAATCCAACACTCTGAAACATCATTTTGAGTCTAATGGAGTAGAACAGATGCTTTTGTTGCAAAACCATTTTTCCAACTTCGGTACCCCGTAACAGTGCATTAGGCCCGAAACACAAGTTATTACGTGCCGAAGGTTTGCGAAATCCACCAAAAGACTCCCAAACATCATTTGGAATCTAATGGAGTAAAACAGATGCTTTTGTTGCAAAACCATTTTTGCAACTTCGGTACCCCGTAACAGTGCATTAGGCCCGAAACACAAGTTATTTACAAGCCGAACGTTTGCGAAATCCTCCAAAACACTCCGAAACATCATTTTGAGTCTAATGAAGTAGAACATATGCTTTTGTTGCAAAACCATTTTTGCAACTTCGGTACCCCGTAACTGTGCTTTCAGCCCTGAAACACAAGTTATTTACATGCTGAAGTTTTGCGAAATGCTCCAAAACACTCCCAAGCATCATTTTCAGTCTAATGGAGTAGAACATATGCTGTTGTTGCAAAACCATTTTTGCAACTTCGGTACCCCGTAACTGTGCATTCAGGCCCGAAACAAAAGTTATTTACATGCAGAAGGTTTCCGAAATGCTCCAAAACACTCCCAAGCATCATTTTGAGTCTAATGGAGTAGAACATATGCTTTTGTTGCAAAACCATTTTTGCAACTTCGGTACCCCGTAACAGCGCATTAGGCCCGAAACACAAGTTATTTACATGCCGATGGTTTGCGAAATCCTCTAAAACACTAGCAAACATCATTTTGAGTCTAGTGGAGTAGAACAGATGCTTTTGTTGCAAAACCATTTTTGCAACTTTGGTACCCCGTAACAGTGCATTCAGGCCCGAAAGACAAGTTATTTATATGCCGAAGGTTTGCGGAATCCTCCAAAACACTCCGAAACATCATTTTGAGTCTAATGGAGTAGAACGGATGCTTTTGTTGGAAAACCATTTTTGCAACTTCGGTACGCCGTAACTGTGCATTCAGCCCTGAAACACAAGTTATTTACATGCCGAAGGTTTGCGAAATGCTCCAAAACACTCCCAAGCATCATTTTCAGTCTAATGGAGTAGAACATATGCTTTTGTTGCAAAACCATTTTTGCAACTTCGGTACCCCGTAACAGTGCATTCAGGCCCGAAACACAAGTTATTTACATACCGAAGGTTTCCGAAATCCTCCAAAACACTCCCAAACGTCATTTTGAGTCTGATGGAGTAGAACTGATGCTTTTGTTGCAAAACCATTTTTGCAACTTCGGTACCCCGTAACAGCGCATTTGGCCCGAAACACAAGTTATTTATATGCTGAAGGTTTGCGAAATGCTCCAAAACACTCCCAAACATCATTTTGAGTCTAATGGAGTAGAACGGATGCTTTTGTTGTAAAACCATTTTTGCAACTTCGGTACGCCGTAACTGTGTATTCAGGCCTGAAACACAAGTTATTTATATGCCGAAGGTTAGCGAAATGCTTCAAAACACTCCCAAACATCATTTTGGGTCTAATGGAGTAGAACAGATGGTTTTGTTGCCAAACCATTTTTGCAACTTCGGTACCCCGTAACAGTGCATTAGGCCCGAAACACAAGTTATTTACATGTCGAAGGTTTGCGAAATCCTCCAAAACACTTCCAAACATCATTTTGAGTCTAATGGAGTAGAACGGATGCTTTTGTTGCAAAACCATTTTTGCAACTTCGGTACCCCGTAACAGTGCATTAGGCCCGAAAGACAAGTTATTTACATGCCGAAGGTTTGCGAAATGCTCCAAAACACTCCCAAGCATCATTTTCAGTCTAATGGAGTAGACATATGCTTTTGTTGCAAAACCATTTTTGCAACTTCGGTACCCCGTAATAGTGCATTCAGGCCCGAAACTCAAGTTATTTACAGGCCGAAGGTTAGCGAAATCCAACACTCTGAAACATCATTTTGAGTCTAATGGAGTAGAACAGATGCTTTTGTTGCAAAACCATTTTTCCAACTTCGGTACCCCGTAACAGTGCATTAGGCCCGAAACACAAGTTATTACGTGCCGAAGGTTTGCGAAATCCACCAAAAGACTCCCAAACATCATTTGGAATCTAATGGAGTAAAACAGATGCTTTTGTTGCAAAACCATTTTTGCAACTTCGGTACCCCGTAACAGTGCATTAGGCCCGAAACACAAGTTATTTACAAGCCGAAGGTTTGCGAAATCCTCCAAAACACTCCGAAACATCATTTTGAGTCTAATGAAGTAGAACATATGCTTTTGTTGCAAAACCATTTTTGCAACTTCGGTACCCCGTAACTGTGCTTTCAGCCCTGAAACACAAGTTATTTACATGCCGAAGGTTTGCGAAATGCTCCAAAACACTCCCAAGCATCATTTTCAGTCTAATGGAGTAGAACATATGCTGTTGTTGCAAAACCATTTTTGCAACTTCGGTACCCCGTAACTGTGCATTCAGGCCCGAAACAAAAGTTATTTACATGCAGAAGGTTTCCGAAATGCTCCAAAACACTCCCAAGCATCATTTTGAGTCTAATGGAGTAGAACATATGCTTTTGTTGCAAAACCATTTTTGCAAGTTCGGTACCCCGTAACAGCGCATTAGGCCCGAAACACAAGTTATTTACATGCCGATGGTTTGCGAAATCCTCTAAAACACTAGCAAACATCATTTTGAGTCTAGTGGAGTAGAACAGATGCTTTTGTTGCAAAACCATTTTTGTAACTTTGGTACCCCGTAACAGTGCATTCAGGCCCGAAAGACAAGTTAGTTATATACCGAAGGTTTGCGGAATCCTTTAAAACACTCCGAAACATCATTTTTTGTCTAATGGAGTAGAACGGATGCTTTTGTTGCAAAACCATTTTTGCAACTTCGGTACGCCGTAACTGTGCATTCAGCCCTGAAACACAAGTTATTTACATGCCGAAGGTTTGCGAAATGCTCCAAAACACTCCCAAGCATCATTTTCTGTCTAATGGAGTAGAACATATGCTTTTGTTGCAAAACCATTTTTGCAACTTCGGTACCCCGTAACAGTGCATTCAGGCCCGAAACACAAGTTATTTACATACCGAAGGTTTCCGAAATCCTCCAAAACACTCCCAAACGTCATTTTGAGTCTGATGGAGTAGAACTGATGCTTTTGTTGCAAAACCATTTTTGCAACTTCGGTACGCCGTAACTGTGTATTCAGGCCTGAAACACAAGTTATTTATATGCCGAAGGTTAGCGAAATGCTCCAAAACACTCCCAAACATCATTTTGGGTCTAATGGAGTAGAACAGATGGTTTTGTTGCCAAACCATTTTTGCAACTTCGGTACCCCGTTACAGTGCATTAGGCCCGAAACACAAGTTATTTACATGTCGAAGGTTTGCGAAATCCTCCAAAACACTCCCAAACATCATTTTGAGTCTAATGGAGTAGAACGGATGCTTTTGTTGCAAAACCATTTTTGCAACTTCGGTACCCCGTAACAGTGCATTTGGCCCGAAACACAAGTTATTTATATGCTGAAGGTTTGCGAAATGCTCCAAAACACTCCCAAACATCATTTTGAGTCTAATGGAGTAGAACGGATGCTTTTGTTGTAAAACCATTTTTGCAACTTCGGTACGCCGTAACTGTGTATTCAGGCCTGAAACACAAGTTATTTATATGCCGAAGGTTAGCGAAATGCTCCAAAACACTCCCAAACATCATTTTGGGTCTAATGGAGTAGAACAGATGGTTTTGTTGCCAAACCATTTTTGCAACTTCGGTACCCCGTAACAGTGCATTAGGCCCGAAACACAAGTTATTTACATGTCGAAGGTTTGCGAAATCCTCCAAAACACTTCCAAACATCATTTTGAGTCTAATGGAGTAGAACGGATGCTTTTGTTGCAAAACCATTTTTGCAACTTCGGTACCCCGTAACAGTGCATTAGGCCCGAAAGACAAGTTATTTACATGCCGAAGGTTTGCGAAATGCTCCAAAACACTCCCAAGCATCATTTTCAGTCTAATGGAGTAGACATATGCTTTTGTTGCAAAACCATTTTTGCAACTTCGGTACCCCGTAATAGTGCATTCAGGCCCGAAACTCAAGTTATTTACAGGCCGAAGGTTAGCGAAATCCAACACTCTGAAACATCATTTTGAGTCTAATGGAGTAGAACAGATGCTTTTGTTGCAAAACCATTTTTCCAACTTCGGTACCCCGTAACAGTGCATTAGGCCCGAAACACAAGTTATTACGTGCCGAAGGTTTGCGAAATCCACCAAAAGACTCCCAAACATCATTTGGAATCTAATGGAGTAAAACAGATGCTTTTGTTGCAAAACCATTTTTGCAACTTCGGTACCCCGTAACAGTGCATTAGGCCCGAAACACAAGTTATTTACAAGCCGAAGGTTTGCGAAATCCTCCAAAACACTCCGAAACATCATTTTGAGTCTAATGAAGTAGAACATATGCTTTTGTTGCAAAACCATTTTTGCAACTTCGGTACCCCGTAACTGTGCTTTCAGCCCTGAAACACAAGTTATTTACATGCCGAAGGTTTGCGAAATGCTCCAAAACACTCCCAAGCATCATTTTCAGTCTAATGGAGTAGAACATATGCTGTTGTTGCAAAACCATTTTTGCAACTTCGGTACCCCGTAACTGTGCATTCAGGCCCGAAACAAAAGTTATTTACATGCAGAAGGTTTCCGAAATGCTCCAAAACACTCCCAAGCATCATTTTGAGTCTAATGGAGTAGAACGGATGCTTTTGTTGTAAAACCATTTTTGCAACTTCGGTACGCTGTAACTGTGTATTCAGGCCTGAAACACAAGTTATTTATATGCCGAAGGTTAGCGAAATGCTCCAAAACACTCCCAAACATCATTTTGGGTCTAATGGAGTAGAACAGATGGTTTTGTTGCCAAACCATTTTTGCAACTTCGGTACCCCGTAACAGTGCATTAGGCCCGAAACACAAGTTATTTACATGTCGAAGGTTTGCGAAATCCTCCAAAACACTCCGAAACATCATTTTGAGTCTAATGGAGTAGAACGGATGCTTTTGTTGCAAAACCATTTTTGCAACTTCGGTACACCGTAACTGTGCATTCAGCCCTGAAACACAAGTTATTTACATGCCGAAGGTTTGCGAAATGCTCCAAAACACTCCCAAGCATCATTTTCTGTCTAATGGAGTAGAACATATGCTTTTGTTGCAAAACCATTTTTGCAACTTCGGTACCCCGTAACAGTGCATTCAGGCCCGAAACACAAGTTATTTACACACCGAAGGTTTCCGAAATCATCCAAAACACTCCCAAACGTCATTTTGAGTCTGATGGAGTAGAACTGATGCTTTTGTTGCAAAACCATTTTTGCAACTTCGGTACCCCGTAACAGCGCATTTGGCCCGAAACACAAGTTATTTATATGCTGAAGGTTTGCGAAATGCTCCAAAACACTCCCAAACATCATTTTGAGTCTAATGGAGTAGAACGGATGCTTTTGTTGTAAAACCATTTTTGCAACTTCGGTACGCTGTAACTGTGTATTCAGGCCTGAAACACAAGTTATTTATATGCCGAAGGTTAGCGAAATGCTCCAAAACACTCCCAAACATCATTTTGGGTCTAATGGAGTAGAACAGATGGTTTTGTTGCCAAACCATTTTTGCAACTTCGGTACCCCGTAACAGTGCATTAGGCCCGAAACACAAGTTATTTACATGTCGAAGGTTTGCGAAATCCTCCAAAACACTCCCAAACATCATTTTGAGTCTAATGGAGTAGAACGGATGCTTTTGTTGCAAAACCATTTTTGCAACTTCGGTACCCCGTAACAGTGCATTTGGCCCGAAACACAAGTTATTTATATGCTGAAGGTTTGCGAAATGCTCCAAAACACTCCCAAACATCATTTTGAGTCTAATGGAGTAGAACGGATGCTTTTGTTGTAAAACCATTTTTGCAACTTCGGTACGCCGTAACTGTGTATTCAGGCCTGAAACACAAGTTATTTATATGCCGAAGGTTAGCGAAATGCTCCAAAACACTCCCAAACATCATTTTGGGTCTAATGGAGTAGAACAGATGGTTTTGTTGCCAAACCATTTTTGCAACTTCGGTACCCCGTAACAGTGCATTAGGCCCGAAACACAAGTTATTTACATGTCGAAGGTTTGCGAAATCCTCCAAAACACTTCCAAACATCATTTTGAGTCTAATGGAGTAGAACGGATGCTTTTGTTGCAAAACCATTTTTGCAACTTCGGTACCCCGTAACAGTGCATTAGGCCCGAAAGACAAGTTATTTACATGCCGAAGGTTTTCGAAATGGTCCAAAACACTCCCAAGCATCATTTTCAGTCTAATGGAGTAGACATATGCTTTTGTTGCAAAACCATTTTTGCAACTTCGGTACCCCGTAATAGTGCATTCAGGCCCGAAACTCAAGTTATTTACAGGCCGAAGGTTAGCGAAATCCAACACTCTGAAACATCATTTTGAGTCTAATGGAGTAGAACAGATGCTTTTGTTGCAAAACCATTTTTCCAACTTCGGTACCCCGTAACAGTGCATTAGACCCGAAACACAAGTTATTACGTGCCGAAGGTTTGCGAAATCCACCAAAAGACTCCCAAACATCATTTGGAATCTAATGGAGTAAAACAGATGCTTTTGTTGCAAAACCATTTTTGCAACTTCGGTACCCCGTAACAGTGCATTAGGCCCGAAACACAAGTTATTTACAAGCCGAAGGTTTGCGAAATCCTCCAAAACACTCCGAAACATCATTTTGAGTCTAATGAAGTAGAACATATTCTTTTGTTGCAAAACCATTTTTGCAACTTCGGTACCCCGTAACTGTGCTTTCAGCCCTGAAACACAAGTTATTTACATGCCGAAGGTTTGCGAAATGCTCCAAAACACTCCCAAGCATCATTTTCAGTCTAATGGAGTAGAACATATGCTGTTGTTGCAAAACCATTTTTGCAACTTCGGTACCCCGTAACTGTGCATTCAGGCCCGAAACAAAAGTTATTTACATGCAGAAGGTTTCCGAAATGCTCCAAAACACTCCCAAGCATCATTTTGAGTCTAATGGAGTAGAACATATGCTTTTGTTGCAAAACCATTTTTGCAAGTTCGGTACCCCGTAACAGCGCATTAGGCCCGAAACACAAGTTATTTACATGCCGATGGTTTGCGAAATCCTCTAAAACACTAGCAAACATCATTTTGAGTCTAGTGGAGTAGAACAGATGCTTTTGTTGCAAAACCATTTTTGCAACTTTGGTACCCCGTAACAGTGCATTCAGGCCCGAAAGACAAGTTATTTATATGCCGAAGGTTTGCGGAATCCTTTAAAACACTCCGAAACATCATTTTGAGTCTAATGGAGTAGAACGGATGCTTTTGTTGCAAAACCATTTTTGCAACTTCGGTACGCCGTAACTGTGCATTCAGCCCTGAAACACAAGTTATTTACATGCCGAAGGTTTGCGAAATGCTCCAAAACACTCCCAAGCATCATTTTCTGTCTAATGGAGTAGAACATATGCTTTTGTTGCAAAACCATTTTTGCAACTTCGGTACCCCGTAACAGTGCATTCAGGCCCGAAACACAAGTTATTTACATACCGAAGGTTTCCGAAATCCTCCAAAACACTCCCAAACGTCATTTTGAGTCTGATGGAGTAGAACTGATGCTTTTGTTGCAAAACCATTTTTGCAACTTCGGTACCCCGTAACAGCGCATTTGGCCCGAAACACAAGTTATTTATATGCTGAAGGTTTGCGGAATGCTCCAAAACACTCCCAAACATCATTTTGAGTCTAATGGAGTAGAACGGATGCTTTTGTTGTAAAACCATTTTTGCAACTTCGGTACGCCGTAACTGTGTATTCAGGCCTGAAACACAAGTTATTTATATGCCGAAGGTTAGCGAAATGCTCCAAAACACTCCCAAACATCATTTTGGGTCTAATGGAGTAGAACAGATGGTTTTGTTGCCAAACCATTTTTGCAACTTCGGTACCCCGTAACAGTGCATTAGGCCCGAAACACAAGTTATTTACATGTCGAAGGTTTGCGAAATCCTCCAAAACACTCCCAAACATCATTTTGAGTCTAATGGAGTAGAACGGATGCTTTTGTTGCAAAACCATTTTTGCAACTTCGGTACCCCGTAACAGTGCATTAGGCTCGGAACACAAGTTATTTACGTGTCGAAGGTTTGCGAAATCCTCCAAAACACTCCCAAACATCATTTTGAGTGTAATGGAGTAGAACGGATGCTTTTGTTGCAAAACCATTTTTGCAACTTCGGTACCCCTTAACAGTGCATTCAGGCCCGAAACACAAGTTATTTACATGCCGAAGGTTAGCGAAATGCAACACTTCGAAACATCATTTTGAGTCTAATGGAGTAGAACAGATGCTTTTGTTGCAAAACCATTTTTCCAACTTGGGTACCCCGTAACAGTGCATTAGGCCCGAAACACAAGTTATTACGTGCCGAAGGTTTGCGAAATCCACCAAAAGACTCCCAAACATCATTTTGAGTCTAATGGAGTAAAACAGATGGTTTTAATGCAAAACCATTTTTGCAACTTCGGTACCCCGTAACAGTGCATTAGGCCCGAAACACAAGTTATTTACATGCCGAAGGTTTGCGAAATCCTCCAAAACACTCCGAAACATCATTTTGAGTCTAATGAAGTAGAACATATGCTTTTGTTGCAAAACCATTTTTGCAACTTCGGTACCCCGTAACTGTGCTTTCAGCCCTGAAACACAAGTTATTTACATGCCGAAGGTTTGCGAAATGCTCCAAAACACTCCCAAGCATCATTTTCAGTCTAATGGAGTAGAACATATGCTTTTGTTGCAAAACTATTTTTGCAACTTCGGTACCCCGTAACTGTGCATTCAGGCCCAAAACACAAGTTATTTACATGCTGAAGGTTTCCGAAATGCTCCAAAACACACCCAAGCATCATTTTAAGTCTAATGGAGTAGAACATATGCTTTTGTTGCAAAACCATTTTTGCAACTTCGGTACCCCGTAACAGTGCATTAGGCCCGAAACACAAGTTATTTACATGCCGATGGTTTGCGAAATCCTCTAAAACACTAGCAAACATCATTTTGAGTCTAGTGGAGTAGAACAGATGCTTTTGTTGCAAAACCATTTTTGCAACTTTGGTACCCCGTAACAGTGCATTCAGGCCCGAAAGACAAGTTATTTATATGCCGAAGGTTTGCGGAATCCTTTAAAACACTCCGAAACATCATTTTGAGTCTAATGGAGTAGAACGGATGCTTTTGTTGCAAAACCATTTTTGCAACTTCGGTACGCCGTAACTGTGCATTCAGCCCTGAAACACAAGTTATTTACATGCCGAAGGTTTGCGAAATGCTCCAAAACACTCCCAAACATCATTTTGGGTCTAATGGAGTAGAACAGATGGTTTTGTTGCCAAACCATTTTTGCAACTTCGGTACCCCGTAACAGTGCATTCAGGCCCGAAACACAAGTTATTTACATACCGAAGGTTTCCGAAATCCTCCAAAACACTCCCAAACGTCAATTTGAGTCTGATGGAGTAGAACTGATGCTTTTGTTGCAAAACCATTTTTGCAACTTCGGTACCCCGTAACAGCGCATTTGGCCCGAAACACAAATTATTTATATGCTGAAGGTTTGCGAAATGCTCCAAAACACTCCCAAACATCATTTTGAGTCTAATGGAGTAGAACGGATGCTTTTGTTGCAAAACCATTTTTGCAACTTCGGTACCCCGTAACTGTGCATTCAGGCCCGAAACACTAGTTATTTATGTGCCGTAGGTTAGCGAAATGCTCCAAAACACTCCCAAACATCATTTTGAGTCTAATGGAGTAGAACGGATGCTTTTTTTGCAAAACCATTTTTGCAAATTCGGTACCCCGTAACTGTGCATTCAGGCCCGAAACTCAAGTTATTTACGTGCCGAAGGTTAGCGAAATCCAACACTCTGAAACATCATTTTGAGTCTAATGGAGTAGAATAGATGGTTTTGTTGCAAAACCATTTTTGCAACTTCGGTACCCCGTAACAGTGCATTAGGCCCGAAAGACAAGTTATTTACATGCCGAAGGTTTGCGAAATGCTCCAAAACACTCCCAAGCATCATTTTCAGTCTAATGGAGTAGACATATGCTTTTGTTGCAAAACTATTTTTGCAACTTCGGTACCCCGTAATAGTGCATTCAGGCCCGAAACTCAAGTTATTTACATGCCGAAGGTTAGCGAAATCCAACACTCTGAAACATCATTTTGAGTCTAATGGAGTAGAACAGATGCTTTTGTTGCAAAACCATTTTTCCAACTTCGGTAACCCGTAACAGTGCATTAGGCCCGAAACACAAGTTATTACGTGCCGAAGGTTTGCGAAATCCACCAAAAGACTCCCAAACATCATTTGGAATCTAATGGAGTAAAACAGATGCTTTTGTTGCAAAACCATTTTTGCAACTTCGGTACCCCGTAACAGTGCATTAGGCCCGAAACACAAGTTATTTACAAGCCGAAGGTTTGCGAAATCCTCCAAAACACTCCGAAACATCATTTTGAGTCTAATGAAGTAGAACATATGCTTTTGTTGCAAAACCATTTTTGCAACTTCGGTAACCCGTAACTGTGCTTTCAGCCCTGAAACACAAGTTATTTACATGCCGAAGGTTTGCGAAATGCTCCAAAACACTCCCAAGCATCATTTTCAGTCTAATGGAGTAGAACATATGCTGTTGTTGCAAAACCATTTTTGCAACTTCGGTACCCCGTAACTGTGCATTCAGGCCCGAAACAAAAGTTATTTACATGCAGAAGGTTTCCGAAATGCTCCAAAACACACCCAAGCATCATTTTGAGTCTAATGGAGTAGAACATATGCTTTTGTTGCAAAACCATTTTTGCAACTTCGGTACCCCGTAACAGCGCATTAGGCCCGAAACACAAGTTATTTACATGCCGATGGTTTGCGAAATCCTCTAAAACACTAGCAAACATCATTTTGAGTCTAGTGGAGTAGAACAAATGCTTTTGTTGCAAAACCATTTTTGCAACTTTGGTACCCCGTAACAGTGCATTCAGGCCCGAAAGACAAGTTATTTATATGCCGAAGGTTTGCGGAATCCTCCAAAACACTCCGAAACATCATTTTGAGTCTAATGGAGTAGAACGGATGCTTTTGTTGCAAAACCATTTTTGCAACTTCGGTACGCCGTAACTGTGCATTCAGCCCTGAAACACAAGTTATTTACATGCCGAAGGTTTGCGAAATGCTCCAAAACACTCCCAAGCATCATTTTCAGTCTAATGGAGTAGAACATATGCTTTTGTTGCAAAACCATTTTTGCAACTTCGGTACCCCGTAACACTGCATTCAGGCCCGAAACACAAGTTATTTACATACCGAAGGTTTCCGAAATCCTCCAAAACACTCCCAAACGTCATTTTGAGTCTGATGGAGTAGAACTGATGCTTTTGTTGCAAAACCATTTTTGCAACTTCGGTACCCCGTAACAGCGCATTTGGCCCGAAACACAAGTTATTTATATGCTGAAGGTTTGCGAAATGCTCCAAAACACTCCCAAACATCATTTTGAGTCTAATGGAGTAGAACGGATGCTTTTGTTGTAAAACCATTTTTGCAACTTCGGTACGCCGTAACTGTGTATTCAGGCCTGAAACACAAGTTATTTATATGCCGAAGGTTAGCGAAATGCTCCAAAACACTCCCAAACATCATTTTGGGTCTAATGGAGTAGAACAGATGGTTTTGTTGCCAAACCATTTTTGCAACTTCGGTACCCCGTAACAGTGCATTAGGCCCGAAACACAAGTTATTTACATGTCGAAGGTTTGCGAAATCCTCCAAAACACTTCCAAACATCATTTTGAGTCTAATGGAGTAGAACGGATGCTTTTGTTGCAAAACCATTTTTGCAACTTCGGTACCCCGTAACAGTGCATTAGGCCCGAAAGACAAGTTATTTACATGCCGAAGGTTTGCGAAATGCTCCAAAAACACTCCCAAGCATCATTTTCAGTCTAATGGAGTAGACATATGCTTTTGTTGCAAAACCATTTTTGCAACTTCGGTACCCCGTAATAGTGCATTCAGGCCCGAAACTCAAGTTATTTACATGCCGAAGGTTAGCGAAATCCAACACTCTGAAACATCATTTTGAGTCTAATGGAGTAGAACAGATGCTTTTGTTGCAAAACCATTTTTCCAACTTCGGTACCCCGTAACAGTGCATTAGGCCCGAAACACAAGTTATTACGTGCCGAAGGTTTGCGAAATCCACCAAAAGACTCCCAAACATCATTTGGAATCTAATGGAGTAAAACAGATGCTTTTGTTGCAAAACCATTTTTGCAACTTCGGTACCCCGTAACAGTGCATTAGGCCCGAAACACAAGTTATTTACAAGCCGAAGGTTTGCGAAGTCCTCCAAAACACTCCGAAACATCATTTTGAGTCTAATGAAGTAGAACATATGCTTTTGTTGCAAAACCATTTTTGCAACTTCGGTACCCCGTAACTGTGCTTTCAGCCCTGAAACACAAGTTATTTACATGCCGAAGGTTTGCGAAATGCTCCAAAACACTCCCAAGCATCATTTTCAGTCTAATGGAGTAGAACATATGCTGTTGTTGCAAAACCATTTTTGCAACTTCGGTACCCCGTAACTGTGCATTCAGGCCCGAAACAAAAGTTATTTACATGCAGAAGGTTTCCGAAATGCTCCAAAACACTCCCAAGCATCATTTTGAGTCTAATGGAGTAGAACATATGCTTTTGTTGCAAAACCATTTTTGCAACTTCGGTACCCCGTAACAGCGCATTAGGCCCGAAACACAAGTTATTTACATGCCGATGGTTTGCGAAATCCTCTAAAACACTAGCAAACATCATTTTGAGTCTAGTGGAGTAGAACAGATGCTTTTGTTGCAAAACCATTTTTGCAACTTTGGTACCCCGTAACAGTGCATTCAGGCCCGAAAGACAAGTTATTCATATGCCGATGGTTTGCGGAATCCTCCAAAACACTCCGAAACATCATTTTGAGTCTAATGGAGTAGAACGGATGCTTTTGTTGCAAAACCATTTTTGCAACTTCGGTACGCCGTAACTGTGCATTCAGCCCTGAAACACAGGTTATTTACATGCCGAAGGTTTGCGAAATGCTCCAAAACACTCCCAAGCATCATTTTCAGTCTAATGGAGTAGAACATATGCTTTTGTTGCAAAACCATTTTTGCAACTTCGGTACCCCGTAACAGTGCATTCAGGCCCGAAACACAAGTTATTTACAAGCCGAAGGTTTGCGAAATCCTCCAAAACACTCTGAAACATCATTTTGAGTCTAATGAAGTAGAACATATGCTTTTGTTGCAAAACCATTTTTGCAACTTCGGTACCCCGTAACTGTGCTTTCAGCCCTGAAACACAAGTTATTTACATGCCGAAGGTTTGCGAAATGCTCCAAAACACTCCCAAGCATCATTTTCAGTCTAATGGAGTAGAACATATGCTTTTGTTGCAAAACCATTTTTGCAACTTCGGTACCCCGTAACAGTGCATTCAGGCCCGAAACACAAGTTATTTACATACCGAAGGTTTCCGAAATCCTCCAAAACACTCCCAAACGTCATTTTGAGTCTGATGGAGTAGAACTGATGCTTTTGTCGCAAAACCATTTTTGCAACTTCGGTACCCCGTAACAGCGCATTTGGCCCGAAACACAAGTTATTTATATGCTGAAGGTTTGCGAAATGCTCCAAAACACTCCCAAACATCATTTTGAGTCTAATGGAGTAGAACGGATGCTTTTGTTGTAAAACCATTTTTGCAACTTCGGTACGCCGTAACTGTGTATCCAGGCCTGAAACACAAGTTATTTATATGCCGAAGGTTAGCGAAATGCTCCAAAACACTCCCAAACATCATTTTGGGTCTAATGGAGTAGAACAGATGGTTTTGTTGCGAAACCATTTTTGCAACTTCGGTACCCCGTAACAGTGCATTAGGCCCGAAACACAAGTTATTTACATGTCGAAGGTTTGCGAAATCCTACAAAACACTCCCAAACATCATTTTGAGTCTCATGGAGTAGAACGGATGCTTTTCTTGCAAAACCATTTTTGCAACTTCGGTACCCCGTAACAGTGCATTAGGCCCGAAAGACAAGTTATTTACATGCCGAAGGTTTGCGCAATGCTCCAAAACACTCCCAAGCATCATTTTCAGTCTAATGGAGTAGACATATGCTTTTGTTGCAAAACCATTTTTGCAACTTCGGTACGCCGTAACTGTGTATTCAGCCCTGAAACACAAGTTATTTACATGCCGAAGGTTTGCGAAATGCTCCAAAACACTCCCAAGCACCATTTTCAGTCTAATGGAGTAGAACATATGCTTTTGTTGCAAAACCATTTTTGCAACTTCGGTACCCCGTAACAGTGCATTCAGGCCCGAAACACAAGTTATTTACATACCGAAGGTTTCCGAAATCCTCCAAAACACTCCCAAACGTCATTTTGAGTCTGATGGAGTAGAACTGATGCTTTTGTTGCAAAACCATTTTTGCAACTTCGGTACCCCGTAACAGCGCATTTGGCCCGAAACACAAGTTATTTATATGCTGAAGGTTTGCGAAATGCTCCAAAACACTCCCAAACATCATTTTGAGTCTAATGGAGTAGAACGGATGCTTTTGTTGCAAAACCATTTTTGCAACTTCGGTACGCCGCAACTGCGTATTCAGGCCCGAAACACAAGTGTTTTATATGCCGAAGGTTAGCGAAATGCTCCAAAACACTCCCAAACATCATTTTGAGTCTAGTGGAGTAGAACAGATGCTTTTGTTGCAAAACCATTTTTGCAACTTCGGTACTCCGTAATAGTGCATTCAGGCCCGAAACACAAGTTATTTACATGCCGAAGGTTAGCGAAATGCAACACTTCGAAACATCATTTTGAGTCTAATGGAGTAGAACAGATGCTTTTGTTGCAAAACCATTTTTCCAACTTCGGTACCCCGTAACAGTGCATTAGGCCCGAAACACAAGTTATTACGTGCCGAAGGTTTGCGAAATCCACCAAAAGACTCCCAAACATCATTTTGAGTCTAATGGAGTAAAACAGATGCTTTTGTTGCAAAACCATTTTTGCAACTTCGGTACCCCGTAACAGTGCATTAGGCCCGAAACACAAGTTATTTACATGCCGAAGGTTTGCGAAATCCTCCAAAACACTCCGAAACATCATTTTGAGTCTAATGAAGTAGAACATATGCTGTTGTTGCAAAACCATTTTTGCAACTTCGGTACCCCGTAACTGTGCATTCAGGCCCGAAACAAAAGTTATTTACATGCAGAAGGTTTCCGAAATGCTCCAAAACACTCCCAAGCATCATTTTGAGTCTAATGGAGTAGAACATATGCTTTTGTTGCAAAACCATTTTTGCAACTTCGGTACCCCGTAACAGCGCATTAGGCCCGAAACACAAGTTATTTACATGCCGATGGTTTGCGAAATCCTGTAAACACTAGCAAACATCATTTTGAGTCTAGTGGAGTAGAACAGATGCTTTTGTTGCAAAACCATTTTTGCAACTTTGGTACCCCGTAACAGTGCATTCAGGCCCGAAAGACAAGTTATTTATATGTCGAAGGTTTGCGGAATCCTCCAAAACACTCCGAAACATCATTTTGAGTCTAATGGAGTAGAACGGATGCTTTTGTTGCAAAACCATTTTTGCAACTTCGGTACGCCGTAACTGTGCATTCAGCCCTGAAACACAAGTTATTTACATGCCGAAGGTTTGCGAAATGCTCCAAAACACTCCCAAGCATCATTTTCAGTCTAATGGAGTAGAACATATGCTTTTGTTGCAAAACCATTTTTGCAACTTCGGTACCCCGTAACAGTGCATTCAGGCCCGAAACACAAGTTATTTACATACCGAAGGTTTCCGAAATCCTCCAAAACACTCCCAAACGTCATTTTGAGTCTGATGGAGTAGAACTGATGCTTTTGTTGCAAAACCATTTTTGCAACTTCGGTACCCCGTAACAGCGCATTTGGCCCGAAACACAAGTTATTTATATGCTGAAGGTTTGCGAAATGCTCCAAAACAATCCCAAACATCATTTTGAGTCTAATGGAGTAGAACGGATGCTTGTGTTGTAAAACCATTTTTGCAACTTCGGTATGCCGTAACTGTGTATTCAGGCCTGAAACACAAGTTATTTATATGCCGAAAGTTAGCGAAATGCTCCAAAACACTCCCAAACATCATTTTGGGTCTAATGGAGTAGAACAGATGGTTTTGTTGCCAAACCATTTTCGCAACTTCGGTACCCCGTAACAGTGCATTAGGCCCGAAACACAAGTTATTTACATGTCGAAGGTTTGCGAAATCCTCCAAAACACTCCCAAACATCATTTTGAGTCTAATGGAGTAGAACGGATGCTTTTGTTGCAAAACCATTTTTGCAACTTCGGTACCCCGTAACAGTGCATTAGGCCCGGAACACAAGTTATTTACGTGTCGAAGGTTTGCGAAATCCTCCAAAACACTCCCAAACATCATTTTGAGTCTAATGGAGTAGAACGGATGCTTTTGTTGCAAAACCATTTTTGCAACTTCGGTACCCCTTAACAGTGCATTCAGGCCCGAAACACAAGTTATTTACATGCCGAAGGTTAGCGAAATGCAACACTTCGAAACATCATTTTGAGTCTAATGGAGTAGAACAGATGCTTTTGTTGCAAAACCATTTTTCCAACTTCGGTACCCCGTAACAGTGCATTAGGCCCGAAACACAAGTTATTACGTGCCGAAGGTTTGCGAAATCCACCAAAAGACTCCCAAACATCATTTTGAGTCCAATGGAGTAAAACAGATGCTTTTGTTGCAAAACCATTTTTGCAACTTCGGTACCCCGTAACAGTGTATTAGGCCCGAAACACAAGTTATTTACATGCCGAAGGTTTGCGAAATCCTCCAAAACACTCCGAAACATCATTTTGAGTCTAATGAAGTAGAACATATGCTTTTGTTGCAAAACCATTTTTGCAACTTCGGTACCCCGTAACTGTGCTTTCAGCCATGAAACACAAGTTATTTACATGCCGAAGGTTTGCGAAATGCTCCAAAACACTCCCAAGCATCATTTTCAGTCTAATGGAGTAGAACATATGCTGTTGTTGCAAAACCATTTTTGCAACTTCGGTACCCCGTAACTGTGCATTCAGGCCCGAAACAAAAGTTATTTACATGCAGAAGGTTTCCGAAATGCTCCAAAACACTCCCAAGCATCATTTTGAGTCTAATGGAGTAGAACATATGCTTTTGTTGCAAAACCATTTTTGCAACTTCGGTACCCCGTAACAGCGCATTAGGCCCGAAACACAAGTTATTTACATGCCGATGGTTTGCGAAATCCTCTAAAACACTAGCAAACATCATTTTGAGTCTAGTGGAGTAGAACAGATGCTTTTGTTGCAAAACCATTTTTGCAACTTTGGTACCCCGTAACAGTGCATTCAGGCCCGAAAGACAAGTTATTTATATGCCGAAGGTTTGCGGAATCCTCCAAAACACTCCGAAACATCATTTTGAGTCTAATGGAGTAGAAAGGATGCTTTTGTTGCAAAACCATTTTTGCAACTTCGGTACGCCGTAACTGTGCATTCAGCCCTGAAACACAAGTTATTTACATGCCGAAGGTTTGCGAAATGCTCCAAAACACTCCCAAGCATCATTTTCAGTCTAATGGAGTAGAACATATACTTTTGTTGCAAAACCATTTTTGCAACTTCGGTACCCCGTAACAGTGCATTCAGGCCCGAAACACAAGTTATTTACATACCGAAGGTTTCCGAAATCCTCCAAAACACTCCCAAACGTCATTTTGAGTCTTATGGAGTAGAACTGATGCTTTTGTTGCAAAACCATTTTTGCAACTTCGGTACCCCGTAACAGCGCATTTGGCCCGAAACACAAGTTATTTATATGCTGAAGGTTTGCGAAATGCTCCAAAACAATCCCAAACATCATTTTGAGTCTAATGGAGTAGAACGGATGCTTTTGTTGCAAAACCATTTTTGCAACTTCGGTACGCCGTAACTGTGTATTCAGGCCCGAAACACAAGTTATTTATATGCCGAAGGTTAGCGAAATGCTCTAAAACACTCCCAAACATCATTTTGGGTCTAATGGAGTAGAACAGATGGTTTTGTTGCCAAACCATTTTTGCAACTTCGGTACCCCGTAACAGTGCATTAGGCCCGAAACACAAGTTATTTACATGTCGAAGGTTTGCGAAATCCTCCAAAACACTCCCAAACATCATTTTGAGTCTAATGGAGTAGAACGGATGCTTTTGTTGCAAAACCATTTTTGCAACTTCGGTACCCCGTAACAGTGCATTACGCCCGGAACACAAGTTATTTACGTGTCGAAGGTTTGCGAAATCCTCCAAAACACTCCAAAACATCATTTTGAGTCTAATGGAGTAGAACGGATGCTTTTGTTGCAAAACCATTTTTGCAACTTCGGTACCCCGTAACAGTGCATTCAGGCCCGAATCACAAGTTATTTACATGCCGAAGGATAGCGAAATGCAACACTCCGAAACATCATTTTGAGTCTAATGGAGTAGAACAGATGCTTTTGTTGCTAAACCATTTTTCCAACTTCGGTACCCCGTAACAGTGCATTAGGCCCGAAACACAAGTTATTACGTGCCGAAGGTTTGCGAAATCCACCAAAAGACTCCCAAACATCATTTTGAGTCTAATGGAGTAAAACAGATGCATTTGTTGCAAAACCATTTTTGCAACTTCGGTACCCCGTAACTGTGCTTTCAGCCCTGAAACACAAGTTATTTACATGCCGAAGGTTTGCGAAATGCTCCAAAACACTCCCAAGCATCATTTTCAGTCTAATGGAGTAGAACATATGCTGTTGTTGCAAAACCATTTTTGCAACTTCGGTACCCCGTAACTGTGCATTCAGGCCCGAAACAAAAGTTATTTACATGCAGAAGGCTTCCGAAATGCTCCAAAACACTCCCAAGCATCATTTTGAGTCTAATGGAGTAGAACATATGCTTTTGTTGCAAAACCATTTTTGCAACATCGGTACCCCGTAACAGCGCATTAGGCCCGAAACACAAGTTATTTACATGCCGATGGTTTGCGAAATCCACTAAAACACTAGCAAACATCATTTTGAGTCTAGTGGAGTAGAACAGATGCTTTTGTTGCAAAACCATTTTTGCAACTTTGGTACCCCGTAACAGTGCATTCAGGCCCGAAAGACAAGTTATTTATATGCCGAAGGTTTGCGGAATCCTCCAAAACACTCCGAAACATCATTTTGAGTCTAATGGAGTAGAACGGATGCTTTTGTTGCAAAACCATTTTTGCAACTTCGGTACGCCGTAACTGTGCATTCAGCCCTGAAACACAAGTTATTTACATGCCGAAGGTTTGCGAAATGCTCCAAAACACTCCCAAGCATCATTTTCAGTCTAATGGAGTAGAACATATGCTTTTGTTGCAAAACCATTTTTGCAACTTCGGTACCCCGTAACAGTGCATTAGGCCCGAAACACAAGTTATTTACATACCGAAGGTTTCCGAAATCCTCCAAAACACTCCCAAACGTCATTTTGAGTCTGATGGAGTAGAACTGATGCTTTTGTTGCAAAACCATTTTTGCAACTTCGGTACCCCGTAACAGTGCATTCAGGCCCGAAACACAAGTTATTTACATGCTGAAGGTTTGCGAAATGCAACACTCCGAAACATCATTTTGAGTCTAATGGAGTAGAATAGATGCTTTTGTTGCAAAACCATTTTTCCAACTTCGGTACCCCGTAACAGTGCATTAGGCCCGAAACACAAGTTATTACGTGCCGAAGGTTTGCGAAATCCACCAAAAGACTCCCAAACATCATTTTGAGTCTAATGGAGTAAAACAGATGCATTTGTTGCAAAACCATTTTTGCAACTTCGGTATCCCGTAACAGTGCATTAGGCCCGAAACACAAGTTATTTATATGCCGAAGGTTTGCGAAATCCTCCAAAACACTCCGAAACATCATTTTGAGTCTAATGATGTAGAACATATGCTTTTGTTGTGAAACCATTTTTGCAACTTCGTTACCCCGTAACTGTGCTTTCAGCCCTGAAACACAAGTTATTTACATGCCGAAGGTTTGCGAAATGCTCAAAAACACTCCCAAGCATCAATTTCAGTCTAATGGAGTAGAACATATGCTTTTGTTGCAAAACCATTTTTGCAACTTCGGTACCCCGTAACAGTGCATTCAGGCCCGAAACACAAGTTATTTACATGCCGAAGGTTTCCGAAATCCTCCAAAATACTCCCAAACGTCATTTTGAGTCTGATGGAGTAGAACGGATGCTTTTGTTGCAAAACCATTTTTGCAACTTCGGTACCCCGTAACAGTGCATTCAGGCCCGAAACACAAGTTATTTACACGCCGAAGGTTTCCGAAATCCTCCAAAACACTCCCAAATGCCATTTTGAGTCTGATGGAGTAGAACAGGTGCTTTTGTTGCAAAACCATTTTTGCAACTTCGGTACCCCGTAACAGCGCATTAGGCCCGAAACACAAGTTATTTATATGCTGAAGGTTTGCGAAATGCTCCAAAACACTCCCAAACATCATTTTGAGTCTAATGGAGTAGAACGGATGCTTTTGTTGTAAAACCATTTGTGCAACTTCGGTATGCCGTAACTGTGTATTCAGGCCCAAAACACAAGTTATTTATATGCCGAAGGTTAGCGAAATGCTCCAAAACACTCCCAAACATCATTTTGGGTCTAATGGAGTAGAACAGATGGTTTTGTTGCAAAACCATTTTTGCAACTTCGGTACCCCGTAACAGTGCATTAGGCCCGAAACACAAGTTATTTAAATGTCGAAGGTTTGCGAAATCCTCCAAAACACTCCCAAACATCATTTTGAGTCTAATGGAGTAGAACGGATGCTTTTGTTGCAAAACCATTTTTGCAACTTCGGTACCCCGTAACAGTGCAGTAGGCCCGAAACACAAGTTATTTACATGTCGAAGGTTTGCGAAATCCTCCAAAATACTCCCAAACGTCATTTTGAGTCTGATGGAGTAGAACGGATAATTTTGTTGCAAAACCATTTTTGCAACTTCGGTACGCCGTAACTGTGTATTCAGGCCCGAAACACAAGTTATTTATATGCCGAAGGTTAGCGAAATGCTCCCAAACACTCCCAAACATCATTTTGGGTCTAATGGAGTAGAACAGATGGTTTTGTTGCAAAACCATTTTTGCAACTTCGGTACCCCGTAACAGTGCATTAGGCCCGAAACACAAGTTATTTACATGTCGAAGGTTTGCGAAATCCTCCAAAACACTCCCAAACATCATTTTGAGTCTAATGGAGTAGAACGGATGCTTTTGTTGCAAAACCATTTTTGCAACTTCGGTATGCCGTAACTGTGTATTCAGGCCCGAAACACAAGTTATTTATATGCCGAAGGTTAGCGAAATGCTCCAAAACACTCCCAAACATCATTTTGGGTCTAATGGAGTAGAACAGATGGTTTTGCTGCAAAACCATTTTTGCAACTTCGGTACCCCGTAACAGTGCATTAGGCCCGAAACACAAGTTATTTACATGTCGAAGGTTTGCGAAATCCTCCAAAACTCTCCCAAACATCATTTTGAGTCTAATGGAGTAGAACGGATGCTTTTGTTGCAAATCCATTTTTGCAACTTCGGTACCCCGTAACAGTGCATTCAGGCCCAAACACAAGTTATTTACATGCCGAAGGTTAGCGAAATGCAACACTCTGAAACATCATTTTGAGTCTAATGGAGTAGAACGGATGCTTTTGTTGCAAAACCATTTTTCCAACTTCGGTACACCGTAACAGTGCATTCGGCCCGAAACACAAGTTATTACGTGCCGAAGGTTTGCGAAATCCACCAAAAGACTCCAAAACATCATTTGGAGTCTAATGGAGTAAAACAGATGCTTTTGTTGCAAAACCATTTTTGCAACTTCGGTACCCCATAACAGTGCATTAGGCCCGAAACACAAGTTATTTACATGTCGAAGGTTTGCGAAATCCTCCAAACCACACCCAAACATCATTTTGAGTCTAATGGAGTAGAACGGATGCTTTTGTTGCAAAACCATTTTTCCATCTTTGGTACCCCGTAACAGTGCATTAGGCCCGAAACACAAGTTATTTACATGTCGAAGGTTTGCGAAATCCTCCAAAACACTCCCAAACATCATTTTGAGTCTAATGGAGTAGAACGGATGCTTTTGTTGCAAAACCATTTTTGCAACTTCGGTATGCCGTAACTGTGTATTCAGGCCCGAAACACAAGTTATTTATATGCCGAAGGTTAGCGAAATGCTCCAAAACACTCCCAAACATCATTTTGGGTCTAATGGAGTAGAACAGATGGTTTTGCTGCAAAACCATTTTTGCAACTTCGGTACCCCGTAACAGTGCATTAGGCCCGAAACACAAGTTATTTACATGTCGAAGGTTTGCGAAATCCTCCAAAACTCTCCCAAACATCATTTTGAGTCTAATGGAGTAGAACGGATGCTTTTGTTGCAAATCCATTTTTGCAACTTCGGTACCCCGTAACAGTGCATTCAGGCCCAAACACAAGTTATTTACATGCCGAAGGTTAGCGAAATGCAACACTCTGAAACATCATTTTGAGTCTAATGGAGTAGAACGGATGCTTTTGTTGCAAAACCATTTTTCCAACTTCGGTACACCGTAACAGTGCATTCGGCCCGAAACACAAGTTATTACGTGCCGAAGGTTTGCGAAATCCACCAAAAGACTCCAAAACATCATTTGGAGTCTAATGGAGTAAAACAGATGCTTTTGTTGCAAAACCATTTTTGCAACTTCGGTACCCCATAACAGTGCATTAGGCCCGAAACACAAGTTATTTACATGTCGAAGGTTTGCGAAATCCTCCAAACCACACCCAAACATCATTTTGAGTCTAATGGAGTAGAACGGATGCTTTTGTTGCAAAACCATTTTTCCATCTTTGGTACCCCGTAACAGTGCATTAGGCCCGAAACACAAGTTATTACGTGCCGAAGGTTTGCGAAATCCACCAAAAGACTCCCAAACATCATTTGGAGTCTAATGGAGTAAAACAGATGCTTTTGTTGCAAAACCATTTTTGCAACTTCGGTACCCTGTAACAGTGCATTAGACCCGAAACACAAGTTATTTACATGTCGAAGGTTTGCGAAATCCTCCAAAACACTCCCAAACATCATTTTGACTCTAATGGAGTAGAACGGATGCTTTTGTTGCAAAACCATTTTTGCAACTTCGGTACCGCGTAACAGTGCATTCAGGCCCGAAACACAAGTTATTTACATGTCGAAGGTTTGCGAAATCCTCCAAAACACTCCCAAACATCATTTTGAGTCTAATGGAGTAGAACGGATGCTTTTGTTGCAAAACCATTTTTGCAACTTCGGTACCCCGTAACAGTGCATTCAGGCCCGAAACACAAGTTATTTACATGCCGAAGGTTAGCGAAATGCTCCAAAACACTCCCAAGCATCATTTTGAGTCTAATGGAGTAGAACATATGCTTTTGTTGCAAAACCATTTTTCCAACTTCAGTACCCCGTAACATTGCATTAGGCCCGAAACACAAGTTATTACGTGCCGAAGGTTTGCTAAATCCACCAAAAGACTCCCAAACATCATTTTGAGTCTAATGGAGTAAAACAGATGCTTTTGTTGCAAAACCATTTTTGCAACTTCGGTATCCCGTAACAGTGCATTAGGCCCGAAACACAAGTTATTTACATGCCGAAGGTTTGCGAAATCCTCCAAAACACTCCCAAACATCATTTTGAGTCTAATGGAGTAAAACAGATGCTTTTGTTGCAAAACCATTTTTGCAACTTCGGTATCCCGTAACAGTGCATTAGGCCCGAAACACAAGTTATTTACATGCCGAAGGTTTGCGAAATCCTCCAAAACACTCCCAAACATCATTTTGAGTCTAATGGAGTAGAACAGATACTTTTGTTGGAAAACCATTTTTGCAACTTCGGTACCCCGTAACAGTGCATTCAGGCCCGAAACACAAGTTATTTACATGTCGAAGGTTTGCGAAATCCTCCAAAACACTCCCAAACATCATTTTGAGTCTAATGGAGTAGAACGGATGCCTTTGTTGCAAAACCATTTTTGCAACTTCGGTACCCCGGAACAGTGCATTCAGGCCCGAAACACAAGTTATTTACATGCCGAAGGTTAGCGAAATGCTCCAAAACACTCCCAAACATCATTTTGGGTCTAATGGAGTAGAACAGATGGTTTTGTTGCAAAATCATTTTTGCAACTTCGGTACCCCGTAACAGTGCATTAGGCCCGAAACACAAGTTATTTACATGTCGAAGGTTTGCGAAATCCTCCAAAACACTCCCAAACATCATTTTGAGTCTAATGGAGTAGAACAGATGCTTTTGTCGCAAATCCATTTTTGCAACTTCGGTACCCCGTAACAGTGCATTCAGGCCCGAAACACAAGTTATTTACATGCCGACGGTTAGCGAAATGCAACACTCTAAAACATCATTTTGAGTCTAATGGAGTAGAACAGATGCTTTTGTTGCAAAACCATTTTTCCATCTTTGGTACCCCGTAACAGTGCATTAGGCCCGAAACACAAGTTATTACGTGCCGAAGGTTTGCGAAATCCACCAAAAGACTCCCAAACATCATTTGGAGTCTAATGGAGTAAAACAGATGCTTTTGTTGCAAAACCATTTTTGCAACTTCGGTACCCTGTAACAGTGCATTAGACCCGAAACACAAGTTATTTACATGTCGAAGGTTTGCGAAATCCTCCAAAACACTCCCAAACATCATTTTGACTCTAATGGAGTAGAACGGATGCTTTTGTTGCAAAACCATTTTTGCAACTTCGGTACCGCGTAACAGTGCATTCAGGCCCGAAACACAAGTTATTTACATGTCGAAGGTTTGCGAAATCCTCCAAAACACTCCCAAACATCATTTTGAGTCTAGTGGAGTAGAACGGATGCTTTTGTTGCAAAACCATTTTTGCAACTTCGGTACCCCGTAACAGTGCATTCAGGCCCGAAACACAAGTTATTTACATGCCGAAGGTTAGCGAAATGCTCCAAAACACTCCCAAGCATCATTTTGAGTCTAATGGAGTAGAACAAATGCTTTTGTTGCAAAACCATTTTTCCAACTTCAGTACCCCGTAACATTGCATTAGGCCCGAAACACAAGTTATTACGTGCCGAAGGTTTGCGAAATCCACCAAAAGACTCCCAAACATCATTTTGAGTCTAATGGAGTAAAACAGATGCTTTTGTTGCAAAACCATTTTTGCAACTTCGGTATCCCGTAACAGTGCATTAGGCCCGAAACACAAGTTATTTACATGCCGAAGGTTTGCGAAATCCTCCAAAACACTCCCAAACATCATTTTGAGTCTAATGGAGTAGAACAGATGCTTTTGTTGGAAAACCATTTTTGCAACTTCGGTACCCCGTAACAGTGCATTCAGGCCCGAAACACAAGTTATTTACATGTCGAAGGTTTGCGAAATCCTCCAAAACACTCCCAAACATCATTTTGAGTCTAATGGAGTAGAACGGATGCCTTTGTTGCAAAATCATTTTTGCAACTTCGGTACCCCGGAACAGTGCATTCAGGCCCGAAACACAAGTTATTTACATGCCGAAGGTTAGCGAAATGCAACACTCCGAAACATCATTTTGACTCTAATGGAGTAGAACAGATGCTTTTGTTGCAAAACCATTTTTCCAACTTCGGTACCCCGTAACATTGCATTAGGCCCGAAACACAAGTTATTACGTGCCGAAGGTTTGCGAAATCCACCAAAAGACTCCCAAACATCATTTTGAGTCTAATGGAGTAAAACAGATGCTTTTGTTGCAAAACCATTTTTGCAACTTCGGTATCCCGTAACAGTGCATTAGGCCCGAAACACAAGTTATTTACATGCTGAAGGTTTGCGAAATCCTCCAAAACACTCCGGAACATCATTTTGAGTCTAATGAAGTAGAACATATGCTTTTGTTGCAAAACCATTTTTGCAACTTCGGTACCCCGCAGCTGTGCTTTCAGACCTGAAACACAAGTTATTTACATGCCGAAGGTTTGCGAAATGCTCCAAAACACTCCCAAGCATCATTTTCAGTCTAATGGAGTGGAACATATGCTTTTGTTGCAAAACCATTTTTGCAACTTCGGTATCCCGTAACAGTGCATTAGGCCCGAAACACAAGTTATTTACATGCTGAAGGTTTGCGAAATCCTCCAAAACACTCCGAAACATCATTTTGAGTCTAATGAAGTAGAACATATGCTTTTGTTGCAAAACCATTTTTGCAACTTCGGTACCCCGCAGCTGTGCTTTCAGACCTGAAACACAAGTTATTTACATGCCGAAGGTTTGCGAAATGCTCCAAAACACTCCCAAGCATCATTTTCATTCTAATGGAGTGGAACATATGCTTTTGTTGCAAAACCATTTTTGCAACTTCGGTACCCCGTAACAGTGCATTCAGGCCCGAAACACAAGTTATTTACATGCCGAAGGTTAGCGAAATGCTCCAAAACACTCCCAAACATCATTTTGAGTCTAATGGAGTAGAACAGATGCTTTTGTTGCAAAACCATTTTTCCAACTTCGGTACCCCGTAACAGTGCATTAGGCCCGAAACACAAGTTATTATGTGCCGAAGGTTTGCGAAATCCACCAAAAGACTCCCAAACATCATTTGGAGTCTAATTGAGTAAAACAGATGCTTTTGTTGCAAAACCATTTTTGTAACTTCGGTACCCCGTAACAGTGCATTAGGCCCGAAACACAAGTTATTTACATGTCGAAGGTTTGCGAAATCCTCCAAAACACTCCCAAACCTCATTTTGAGTCTAATGGAGTAGAACGGATGCTTTTGTTGCAAAACCATTTTTGCAACTTCGGTACCCCGTAACAGTGCATTCAGGCCCGAAACACAAGTTATTTACATGTCGAAGGTTTGCGAAATCCTCCAAAACACTCCCAAACATCATTTTGAGTCTAATGGAGTAGAACGGATGCCTTTGTTGCAAAATCATTTTTGCAACTTCGGTACCCCGGAACAGTGCATTCAGGCCCGAAACACAAGTTATTTACATGCCGAAGGTTAGCGAAATGCAACACTCCGAAACATCATTTTGACTCTAATGGAGTAGAACAGATGCTTTTGTTGCAAAACCATTTTTCCAACTTCGGTACCCCGTAACATTGCATTAGGCCCGAAACACAAGTTATTTACATGCTGAAGGTTTGCGAAATCCTCCAAAACACTCCGAAACATCATTTTGAGTCTAATGAAGTAGAACATATGCTTTTGTTGCAAAACCATTTTTGCAACTTCGGTACCCCGCAGCTGTGCTTTCAGACCTGAAACACAAGTTATTTACATGCCGAAGGTTTGCGAAATGCTCCAAAACACTCCCAAGCATCATTTTCATTCTAATGGAGTGGAACATATGCTTTTGTTGCAAAACCATTTTTGCAACTTCGGTACCCCGTAACAGTGCATTCAGGCCCGAAACACAAGTTATTTACATACCGAAGGTTAGCGAAATGCTCCAAAACACTCCCAAACATCATTTTGAGTCTAATGGAGTAGAACAGATGCTTTTGTTGCAAAACCATTTTTCCAACTTCGGTACCCCGTAACAGTGCATTAGGCCCGAAACACAAGTTATTATGTGCCGAAGGTTTGCGAAATCCACCAAAAGACTCCCAAACATCATTTGGAGTCTAATTGAGTAAAACAGATGCTTTTGTTGCAAAACCATTTTTGTAACTTCGGTACCCCGTAACAGTGCATTAGGCCCGAAACACAAGTTATTTACATGTCGAAGGTTTGCGAAATCCTCCAAAACACTCCCAAACCTCATTTTGAGTCTAATGGAGTAGAACGGATGCTTTTGTTGCAAAACCATTTTTGCAACTTCGGTACCCCGTAACAGTGCATTCAGGCCCGAAACACAAGTTATTTACATGTCGAAGGTTTGCGAAATCCTCCAAAACACTCCCAAACATCATTTTGAGTCTAATGGAGTAGAACGGATGCCTTTGTTGCAAAATCATTTTTGCAACTTCGGTACCCCGGAACAGTGCATTCAGGCCCGAAACACAAGTTATTTACATGCCGAAGGTTAGCGAAATGCAACACTCCGAAACATCATTTTGACTCTAATGGAGTAGAACAGATGCTTTTGTTGCAAAACCATTTTTCCAACTTCGGTACCTCGTAACATTGCATTAGGCCCGAAACACAAGTTATTACGTGCCGAAGGTTTGCGAAATCCACCAAAAGACTCCCAAACATCATTTTGAGTCTAATGGAGTAAAACAGATGCTTTTGTTGCAAAACCATTTTTGCAACTTCGGTATCCCGTAACAGTGCATTAGGCCCGAAACACAAGTTATTTACATGCTGAAGGTTTGCGAAATCCTCCAAAACACTCCGGAACATCATTTTGAGTCTAATGAAGTAGAACATATGCTTTTGTTGCAAAACCATTTTTGCAACTTCGGTACCCCGCAGCTGTGCTTTCAGACCTGAAACACAAGTTATTTACATGCCGAAGGTTTGCGAAATGCTCCAAAACACTCCCAAGCATCATTTTCAGTCTAATGGAGTGGAACATATGCTTTTGTTGCAAAACCATTTTTGCAACTTCGGTATCCCGTAACAGTGCATTAGGCCCGAAACACAAGTTATTTACATGCTGAAGGTTTGCGAAATCCTCCAAAACACTCCGAAACATCATTTTGAGTCTAATGAAGTAGAACATATGCTTTTGTTGCAAAACCATTTTTGCAACTTCGGTACCCCGCAGCTGTGCTTTCAGACCTGAAACACAAGTTATTTACATGCCGAAGGTTTGCGAAATGCTCCAAAACACTCCCAAGCATCATTTTCATTCTAATGGAGTGGAACATATGCTTTTGTTGCAAAACCATTTTTGCTACTTCGGTACCCCGTAACAGTGCATTCAGGCCCGAAACACAAGTTATTTACATGCCGAAGGTTAGCGAAATGCTCCAAAACACTCCCAAACATCATTTTGAGTCTAATGGAGTAGAACAGATGCTTTTGTTGCAAAACCATTTTTCCAACTTCGGTACCCCGTAACAGTGCATTAGGCCCGAAACACAAGTTATTATCTGCCGAAGGTTTGCGAAATCCACCAAAAGACTCCCAAACATCATTTGGAGTCTAATTGAGTAAAACAGATGCTTTTGTTGCAAAACCATTTTTGTAACTTCGGTACCCCGTAACAGTGCATTAGGCCCGAAACACAAGTTATTTACATGTCGAAGGTTTGCGAAATCCTCCAAAACACTCCCAAACCTCATTTTGAGTCTAATGGAGTAGAACGGATGCTTTTGTTGCAAAACCATTTTTGCAACTTCGGTAGCCCGTAACAGTGCATTCAGGCCCGAAACACAAGTTATTTACATGTCGAAGGTTTGCGAAATCCTCCAAAACACTCCCAAACATCATTTTGAGTCTAATGGAGTAGAACGGATGCTTTTGTTCAAAACCATTTTTGCAACTTCGGTACAGTGCATTTAGGCCCGAAACACAAGTTATTTACATGCCGAAGGTTAGCGAAATGCAACACTCTGAAACATCATTTTGAGTCTAATGGAGTAGAACAGATGCTTTTGTTGCAAAACCATTTTTCCAATATCGGTACCCCGTAACAGAGCATTAGGCCCGAAACACAAGTTATTACGTGCCGAAGGTTTGCGAAATCCACCAAAAGACTCCCAAACATCATTTTGAGTCTAATGGAGTAAAACAGATGCTTTTGTTGCAAAACCATTTTTGCAACTTCGGTATCCCGTAACAGTGCATTAGGCCCGAAACACAAGTTATTTACATGCCGAAGGTTTCCGAAATCCTCCAAAACACTCCCAAACGTCAGTTTGAGTCTGATGGAGTAGAACGGATGCTTTTGTTGCAAAACCATTTTTGTAACTTCGGTACCCCGTAACAGCGCATTAGGCCCGAAACACAAGTTATTTATATGCTGAAGGTTTGCGAAATGCTCCAAAACACTCCCAAACATCATTTTGAGTCTAATGTAGTAGAACGGATGCTTTTGTTGCAAAACCATTTTTGCAACTTCGGTACGCCGTAACTATGTATTCAGGCCCGAAACACAAGTTATTTATATGCCGAAGGTTAGCGAAATGCTCCAAAACAATCCCAAACATCATTTTGGGTCTAATGGAGTAGAACAGATGGTTTTGTTGCAAAACCATTTTTGCAACTTCAGTACCCCGTAACAGTGCATTAGGACCGAAACACAAGTTATTTACATGTCGAAGGTTTGCGAAATCCTCCAAAACACTCCCAAACATCATTTTGAGTCTAATGGAGTAGAACGGATGCCTTTGTTGCAAAACCATTTTTGCAACTTCGGTACCCCGGAACAGTGCATTAGGCCCGAAACACAAGTTATTTACATGTCGAAGGTTTGCGAAATCCACCAAAAGACTCCCAAACATCATTTTGAGTCTAATGGAGTAAAACAGATGCTTTTGTTGCAAAACCATTTTTGGAACTTCGGTATCCCGTAACAGTGCATTAGGCCCGAAACACAAGTTATTTACATGCCGAAGGTTTGCGAAATCCTCCAAAACACTCCCAAACAGCATTTTGAGTCTAATGGAGTAGAACAGATGCTTTTGTTGGAAAACCATTTTTGCAACTTCGGTACCCCGTAACAGTGCATTCAGGCCCAAAACACAAGTTATTTACATGTCGAAGGTTTGCGAAATCCTCCAAAACACTCCCAAACATCATTTTGAGTCTAATGGAGTAGAACGGATGCCTTTGTTGCAAAACCATTTTTGCAACTTCGGTACCCCGGAACAGTGCATTCAGGCCCGAAACACAAGTTATTTACATGCCGAAGGTTAGCGAAATGCTCCAAAACACTCCCAAACATCATTTTGGGTCTAATGGAGTAGAACAGATGGTTTTGTTGCAAAACCATTTTTGCAACTTCAGTACCCCGTAATAGTGCATTAGGCCCGAAACACAAGTTATTTACATGTCGAAGGTTTGCGAAATCCTCCAAAACACTCCCAAACATCGTTTTGAGTCTAATGGAGTAGAACGGATGCCTTTGTTGCAAAACCATTTTTGCAACTTCAGTACCCCGGAACAGTGCATTAGGCCCGAAACACAAGTTATTTACATGTCGAAGGTTTGCGAAATCCACCAAAAGACTCCCAAACATCATTTTGAGTCTAATGGAGTAAAACAGATGCTTTTGTTGCAAAACCATTTTTGCAACTTCGGTATCCCGTAACAGTGCATTAGGCCCGAAACACAAGTTATTTACATGCCGAAGGTTTGCGAAATCCTCCAAAACACTCCCAAACATCATTTTGAGTCTAATTGAGTAGAACAGATGCTTTTGTTGGAAAACCATTTTTGCAACTTCGGTACCCCGTAACAGTGCATTCAGGCCCGAAACACAAGTTATTTACATGTCGAAGGTTTGCGAAATCCTCCAAAACACTCCCAAACATCATTTTGAGTCTAATGGAGTAGAACGGATGCCTTTGTTGCAAAACCATTTTTGCAACTTCGGTACCCCGGAACAGTGCATTCAGGCCCGAAACACAAGTTATTTACATGCCGAAGGTTAGCGAAATGCTCCAAAACACTCCCAAACATCATTTTGGGTCTAATGGAGTAGAACAGATGGTTTTGTTGCAAAATCATTTTTGCAACTTCGGTACCCCGTAACAGTGCATTAGGCCCGAAACACAAGTTATTTACATGTCGAAGGTTTGCGAAATCCTCCAAAACACTCCCAAACATCATTTTGAGTCTAATGGAGTAGAACAGATGCTTTTGTCGCAAATCCATTTTTGCAACTTCGGTACCCCGTAACAGTGCATTCAGGCCCGAAACACAAGTTATTTACATGCCGAAGGTTAGCGAAATGCAACACTCTAAAACATCATTTTGAGTCTAATGGAGTAGAACAGATGCTTTTGTTGCAAAACCATTTTTCCATCTTTGGTACCCCGTAACAGTGCATTAGGCCCGAAACACAAGTTATTACGTGCCGAAGGTTTGCGAAATCCACCAAAAGACTCCCAAACATCATTTGGAGTCTAATGGAGTAAAACAGATGCTTTTGTTGCAAAACCATTTTTGCAACTTCGGTACCCTGTAACAGTGCATTAGACCCGAAACACAAGTTATTTACATGTCGAAGGTTTGCGAAATCCTCCAAAACACTCCCAAACTTCATTTTGACTCTAATGGAGTAGAACGGATGCTTTTGTTGCAAAACCATTTTTGCAACTTCGGTACCGCGTAACAGTGCATTCAGGCCCGAAACACAAGTTATTTACATGTCGAAGGTTTGCGAAATCCTCCAAAACACTCCCAAACATCATTTTGAGTCTAATGGAGTAGAACGGATGCTTTTGTTGCAAAACCATTTTTGCAACTTCGGTACCCCGTAACAGTGCATTAGGCCCGAAACACAAGTTATTTACATGCCGAAGGTTTGCGAAATCCTCCAAAACACTCCCAAACATCATTTTGAGTCTAATGGAGTAGAACAGATGCTTTTGTTGGAAAACCATTTTTGCAACTTCGGTACCCCGTAACAGTGCATTCAGGCCCGAAACACAAGTTATTTACATGTCGAAGGTTTGCGAAATCCTCCAAAACACTCCCAAACATCATTTTGAGTCTAATGGAGTAGAACGGATGCCTTTGTTGCAAAACCATTTTTGCAACTTCGGTACCCCGGAACAGTGCATTCAGGCCCGAAACACAAGTTATTTACATGCCGAAGGTTAGCGAAATGCAACACTCCGAAACATCATTTTGACTCTAATGGAGTAGAACAGATGCTTTTGTTGCAAAACCATTTTTCCAACTTCGGTACCCCGTAACATTGCATTAGGCCCGAAACACACGTTATTACGTGCCGAAGGTTTGCGAAATCCACCAAAAGACTCCCAAACATCATTTTGAGTCTAATGGAGTAAAACAGATGCTTTTGTTGCAAAACCATTTTTGCAACTTCGGTATCCCGTAACAGTGCATTAGGCCCGAAACACAAGTTATTTACATGCTGAAGGTTTGCGAAATCCTCCAAAACACTCCGGAACATCATTTTGAGTCTAATGAAGTAGAACATATGCTTTTGTTGCAAAACCATTTTTGCAACTTCGGTACCTCGCAGCTGTGCTTTCAGACCTGAAACACAAGTTATTTACATGCCGAAGGTTTGCGAAATGCTCCAAAACACTCCCAAGCATCATTTTCAGTCTAATGGAGTGGAACATATGCTTTTGTTGCAAAACCATTTTTGCAACTTCGGTATCCCGTAACAGTGCATTAGGCCCGAAACACAAGTTATTTACATGCTGAAGGTTTGCGAAATCCTCCAAAACACTCCGAAACATCATTTTGAGTCTAATGAAGTAGAACATATGCTTTTGTTGCAAAACCATTTTTGCAACTTCGGTACCCCGCAGCTGTGCTTTCAGACCTGAAACACAAGTTATTTACATGCCGAAGGTTTGCGAAATGCTCCAAAACACTCCCAAGCATCATTTTCATTCTAATGGAGTGGAACATATGCTTTTGTTGCAAAACCATTTTTGCAACTTCGGTACCCCGTAACAGTGCATTATGCCCGAAACACAAGTTATTTACATGCCGATGGTTTGCGAAATCCTCTAAAACACTCGCAAACATCATTTTGAGTCTAGTGGAGTAGAACAGATGCTTTTGTTGCAAAACCATTTTTGCAACTTTGGTACCCCGTAACAGTGCATTCAGGCCCGAAAGACAAGTTATTTACATGCCGAAGGTTTGCGGAATCCTCCAAAACACTCCCAAACATCATTTTGAGTCTAATGGAGTAGAATGGATGCTTTTGTTGCAAAACCATTTTTGCAACTTCGGTATGCCGTAACTGTGGATTCAGGCCCAAAACACAAGTTATTTATATGCCGAAGGTTAGCGAAATGCTCCAAAACACTCCCAAACATCATTTTGGGTCTAATGGAGTAGAACAGATGGTTTTGTTGCAAAACCATTTTTGCAACTTCGGTACCCCGTAACAGTGCATTAGGCCTGAAACACAAGTTATTTACATGTCGAAGGTTTGGGAAATCCTCCAAAACACTCCCAAACATCATTTTGAGTCTAATGGAGTAGAACGGATGCTTTTGTTGCAAAACCATTTTTGCAACTTCGGTACCCCGTAACAGTGCATTCAGGCCCGAAACACAAGTTACTTACATGTCGAAGGTTTGCGAAATCCTCCAAAACACTCCCAAACATCATTTTGAGTCTAATGGAGTAGAACAGATGCTTTTGTTGCAAAACCATTTTTGCAACTTCGGTACCCCGGAACAGTGCATTCAGTCCCGAAACACAAGTTATTTACATGCCGAAGGTTAGCGAAATGCAACACTCCGAAACATCATTTTGACTCTAATGGAGTAGAACAGATGCTTTTGTTGCAAAACCATTTTTCCAACTTCGGTACCCCGTAACATTGCATTAGGCCCGAAACACAAGTTATTACGTGCCGAATGTTTGCGAAATCCACAAAAAGACTCCCAAACATCATTTTTAGTCTAATGGAGTAAAACAGATGCTTTTGTTGCAAAACCATTTTTGCAACTTCGGTATCCCGTAACAGTGCATTAGGCCCGAAACACAAGTTATTTACATGCCGAAGGTTTCCAAAATCCTCCAAAACACTCCCATACGTCATTTTGAGTCTGATGGAGTAGAACGAATGCTTTTGTTGCAAAACCATTTTTGCAACTTCGGTACCCCGTAACAGCGCATTAGGCCCGAAACACAAGTTATTTATATGCCGAAGGTTTGCGAAATGCACCAAAACACTCCCAAACATCATTTCGAGTCTAATGGAGTAGAACGGATGCTTTTGTTGCAAAACCATTTCTGCAACTTCGGTATGCCGTAACTGTGTATTCAGGCCCAAAACACAAGTTATTTATATGCCGAAGGTTAGCGAAATGCTCCAAAACACTCCCAAACATCATTTTGGGTCTAATGGAGTAGAACAGATGGTTTTGTTGCAAAACCATTTTTGCAACTTCGGTACCCCGTAACAGTGCATTAGGCCCGAAACACAAGTTATTTACATGTCGAAGGTTTGCGAAATCCTCCAAAACACTCCCGAACATCATTTTGAGTCTAATGGAGTAGAACAGATGCTTTTGTTGCAAAACCATTTTTGCAACTTCGGTACCCCGTAACAGTGCATTCAGGCCCGAAACACAAGTTATTTACATGTCGAAGGTTTGCGAAATCCTCCAAAACACTCCCAAACATCATTTTGAGTCTAATGGAGTAGAACGGATGCCTTTGTTGCAAAACCATTTTTGCAACTTCGGTACCCCAGAACAGTGCATTTAGGCACGAAACACAAGTTATTTACATGCCGAAGGTTAGCGAAATGCAACACTCCGAAACATCATTTTGACTCTAATGGAGTAGAACAGATGCTTTTGTTGCTAAACCATTTTTCCAACTTCGGTACCCCGTAACATTGCATTAGGCCCGAAACACAAGTTATTACGTGCCGAATGTTTGCGAAATCCACAAAAAGACTCCCAAACATCATTTTTAGTCTAATGGAGTAAAACAGATGCTTTTGTTGCAAAACCATTTTTGCAACTTCGGTATCCCGTAACAGTGCATTAGGCCCGAAACACAAGTTATTTACATGCCGAAGGTTTCCAAAATCCTCCAAAACACTCCCATACGTCATTTTGAGTCTGATGGAGTAGAACGAATGCTTTTGTTGCAAAACCATTTTTGCAACTTCGGTACCCCGTAACAGTGCATTAGGCCCGAAACACAAGTTATTTACATGTCGAAGGTTTGCGAAATCCTCCAAAACACTCCCGAACATCATTTTGAGTCTAATGGAGTAGAACAGATGCTTTTGTTGCAAAACCATTTTTGCAACTTCGGTACCCCGTAACAGTGCATTCAGGCCCGAAACACAAGTTATTTACATGTCGAAGGTTTGCGAAATCCTCCAAAACACTCCCAAACATCATTTTGAGTCTAATGGAGTAGAACGGATGCCTTTGTTGCAAAACCATTTTTGCAACTTCGGTACCCCAGAACAGTGCATTTAGGCCCGAAACACAAGTTATTTACATGCCGAAGGTTAGCGAAATGCAACACTCCGAAACATCATTTTGACTCTAATGGAGTAGAACAGATTCTTTTGTTGCAAAACCATTTTTCCAACTTCGGTACCCCGTAACATTGCATTAGGCCCGAAACACAAGTTATTACGTGCCGAAGGTTTGCGAAATCCACCAGAAGACTCCCAAACATCACTTTGAGTCTAATGGAGTAAAACAGATGCTTTTGTTGCAAAACCATTTTTGCAACTTCGGTATCCTGTAACAGTGCATTAGGCCCGAAACACAAGTTATTTACATGCTGAAGGTTTGCGAAATCCTCCAAAACACTCCGAAACATCATTTTGAGTCTAATGAAGTAGAACATATGCTTTTGTTGCAAAACCATTTTTGCAACTTCGGTACCCCGCAACTGTGCTTTCAGACCTGAAACACAAGTTATTTACATGCCGAAGGTTTGCGAAATGCTCCAAAACACTCCCAAGCATCATTTTCAGTCTAATGGAGTGGAGCATAAGCTTTTGTTGCAAAACCATTTTTGCAACTTCGGTACCCCGTAACTGTGCATTCAGGCCCGAAACACAAGTTATTTACATGCCGATGGTTTGCGAAATCCTCTAAAACAGTCGCAAACATCATTTTGAGTCTAGTGGAGTAGAACATATGCTTTTGTTGCAAAACCATTTTTGCAACTTTGGTACCCCGTAACAGTGCATTCAGGCCCGAAAGACAAGTTATTTACGTGCCGAAGGTTTGCGGAATCCTCCAAAACACTCCCAAACATCATTTTGAGTCTAATGGTGTAGAACGGATGCTTTTGTTGTAAAACCATTTGTGCAACTTCGGTATGCCGTAACTGTGTATTCAGGCCCAAAACACAAGTTATTTATATGCCGAAGGTTAGCGAAATGCTCCAAAACACTCCCAAACATCATTTTGGGTCTAATGGAGTAGAACAGATGGTTTTGTTTCAAAACCATTTTTGCAACTTCGGTACCCCGTAACAGTGCATTAGGCCCGAAACACAAGTTATTTACATGTCGAAAGTTTGGGAAATCCTCCGAAACACTCCCAAACATCATTTTGAGTCTAATGGAGTAGAACGGATGCTTTTGTTGCAAAACCATTTTTGCAACTTCGGTACCCCGTAACAGTGCATTCAGGCCCGAAACACAAGTTATTTACATGTCGAAGGTTTGCGAAATCCTCCAAAACACTACCAAACATCATTTTGAGTCTAATGGAGTAGAACGGATGCTTTTGTTGCAAAACCATTTTTGCAACTTCGGTACCCCGGAACAGTGCATTCAGGCCCGAAACACAAGTTATTTACATGCCGAAGGTTTCCGAAATCCTCCAAAAGACTCCCAAACATCATTTTTAGTCTAATGGAGTAAAACAGATGCTTTTGCTGCAAAACCATTTTTGCAACTTCGGTATCCCGTAACAGTGCATTAGGCCCGAAACACAAGTTATTTACGTGCCGAAGGTTTCCAAAATCCTCCAAAACACTCCCATACGTCATTTTGAGTCTGATGGAGTAGAACGGATGCTTTTGTTGCAAAACCATTTTTGCAACTTCGGTACCCCGTAACAGCGCATTAGGCCCGAAACACAAGTTATTTATATGCCGAAGGTTTGCGAAATGCTCCAAAACACTCCCAAACATCATTTCGAGTCTAATGGAGTAGAACGGATGCTTTTGTTGGAAAACCATTTCTGCAACTTCGGTATGCCGTAACTTTGTATTCAGGCCCAAAACACAAGTTATTTATATGCCGAAGGTTAGCGAAATGCTCCAAAACACTCCCAAACATCATTTTGGGTCTAAAGGAGTAGAACAGATGGTTTTGTTGCAAAACCATTTTTGCAACTTCGGTACCCCGTAACAGTGCATTAGGCCCGAAACACAAGTTATTTACATGTCGAAGGTTTGCGAAATCCTCCAAAACACTCCCGAACATCATTTTGAGTCTAATGGAGTAGAACAGATGCTTTTGTTGCAAAACCATTTTTGCAACTTCGGTACCCCGTAATAGTGCATTTAGGCCCGAAACACAAGTTATTTACATGTCGAAGGTTTGCGAAATCCTCCAAAACACTCCCAAACATCATTTTGAGTCTAATGGAGTAGAACGGATGCCTTTGTTGCAAAACCATTTTTGCAACTTCGGTACCCCAGAACAGTGCATTCAGGCCCGAAACACAAGTTATTTACATGCCGAAGGTTAGCGAAATGCAACACTCCGAAACATCATTTTGACTCTAATGGAGTAGAACAGATTCTTTTGGTGCAAAACCATTTTTCCAACTTCGGTACCCCGTAACATTGCATTAGGCCCGAAACACAAGTTATTACGTGCCGAAGGTTTGCGAAATCCACCAGAAGACTCCCAAACATCATTTTGAGTCTAATGGAGTAAAATAGATGCTTTTGTTGCAAAACCATTTTTGCAACTTCGGTATCCCGTAACAGTGCATTAGGCCCGAAACACAAGTTATTTACATGCCGAAGGTTTGCGAAATCCTCCCAAACACTCCGAAACGTCATTTTGAGTCTAATGAAGTAGAACATATGCTTTTGTTGCAAAACCATTTTTGCAACTTCGGTACCCCGTAACTGTGCATTCAGGCCCGAAACACGAGTTATTTACATGCCGAAGGTTTCCGAAATGCTCCAAAACACTCCCAAGCATCATTTTGAGTCTAATGGAGTAGAACATATGCTTTTGTTGCAAAACCATTTTTGCAACTTCGGTACCCCGTAACAGTGCATTATGCCCGAAACACAAGTTATTTATAAGCCGATGGTTTCTGAAATTCTCTAAAACACTCGCAAACATCATTTTGAGTCTAGTGGAGTAGAACAGATGCTTTTGTTGCAAAACCATTTTTGCAACTTTGGTACCCCGTAACAGTGCATTCAGGCCCGAAAGACAAGTTATTTACATGCCGAAGGTTTGCGGAATCCTCCAAAACACTCCCAAACATCATTTTGAGTCTAATGGAGTAGAATATATGCTTTTGTTGCAAAACCATTTTTGCAACTTCGGTACCCCGTAACTGTGATTTCAGGCCCGAAACACAAGTTATTTACATGCCGAAGGTTTCTGAAATGCTCCAAAACACTCCAAAGCATCATTTTGAGTCTGATGGAGTAGAACGGATGCTTTTGTTGCAAAACCATTTTTGCAACTTCGGTACCACGTAACAGCGCATTAGGCCCGAAACACAAGTTATTTATATGCCGAAGGTTCCCGAAATGCTCCAAAACACTCCCAAACATCATTTTGAGTCTAATGGAGTAGAACGGATGCTTTTGTTGCAAAACCATTTCTGCAACTTCGGTATGCCGTAACTGTGTATTCAGGCCCAAAACACAAGTTATTTATATGCCGAAGGTTAGCGAAATGCTCCAAAACACTCCCAAACATCATTTTGGGTCTAATGGAGTAGAACAAATGGTTTTGTTGCAAAACCATTTTTGCAACTTCGGTACCCCGTAACAGTGCATTAGGCAAGAAACACAAGTTATTTACATGTCGAAGGTTTGCGAAATCTTCCAAAACACTCCCAAACATCATTTTGAGTCTAATGGAGTAGAACAGATGCTTTTGTTGCAAAACCATTTTTGCAACTTCGGTACCCCGTAACAGTGCATTCAGGCCCGAAACACAAGTTATTTACATGTCGAAGGTTTGCGAAATCCTCCAAAACACTCCCAAACATCATTTTGAGTCTAATGGAGTAGAACGGATGCTTTTGTTGCAAAACCATTTTTGCAACATCGGTACCCCGGAACAGTGCATTCAGGCCCGAAACACAAGTTATTTACATGCCGAAGGTTAGCGAAATGCAACACTCTGAAACATCATTTTGACTCTAATGGAGTAGAACAGATGCTTTTGTTGCAAAACCATTTTTGCAACTTCGGTATCCCGTAACAGTGCATTAGGCCCGAAACACAAGTTATTTACATGCCGAAGGTTTGCGAAATCCTCCAAAACACACCGAAACATCATTTTGAGCCTAATGAAGTAGAACATATGCTTTTGTTGCAAAACCATTTTTGCAACTTCGGTACCCCGTAACTGTGCTTTCAGACCTGAAACACAAGTTATTAAAATGCCGAAGGTTTGCGAAATGCTCCAAAACACTCCCAAGCATCATTTTCAGTCTAATGGAGTGGAACATATGCTTTTGTTGCAAAACCATTTTTGCTACTTCGGTACCCCGTAACTGTGCATTCAGGCCCGTAACACAAGTTATTTACATGCCGAAGGTTTTTGAAATGCTCCAAAACACTCCCAAGCATCATTTTGAGTCTAATGGAGTAGAACATATGCTTTTGTTGCAAAACCATTTTGGCAACTTTGGTACCCCGTAACAGTGCATTATGCCCGAAACACAAGTTATTTACATGCCGATTGTTTGCGAAATCCTCTAAAACACTCGCAAACATCATTTTGAGTCTAGTGGAGTAGAATAGATGCTTTTGTTGCAAAATCATTTTTGCAACTTCGGTACCCCGTAACAGTGCATTAGGCCCGAAACACAAGTTTTTTACATGTCGAAGGTTTGCGAAATCCTCCAAAACACTCCCAAACTTCATTTTGAGCCTAATGGAGTAGAACGGATGCTTTTGTTGCAAAACCATTTTTGCAACTTCGGTACCCCGTAATAGTGCATTCAGGCCCGAAACACAAGTTATTTACATGTCGAAGGTTTGCGAAATCCTCCAAAACACTCCCAAACATCATTTTGAGTCTAATAGAGTAGAACGGATGCTTTTGTTGCAAAACCATTTTTGCAACTTCGTTACCCCGTAACAGTGCATTCAGGCCCGAAACACAAGTTATTTACATGTCGAAGGTTTGCGAAATCCTCCAAAACACTCCCAAACATCATTTTGAGTCTAATGGAGTAGAACGGATGCTTTTGTTGCAAAACCATTTTTGCAACTTCGGTACCTCGGAACAGTGCATTCAGGCCCGAAACACAAGTTATTGACATGCCGAAGGTTAGCGAAATGCAACACTCCGAAACATCATTTTGACTCTAATGGAGTAGAACAGATGCTTTTGTTGCAAAACCATTTTTCCAACTTCGGAACCCCGTAACAGTACATTAGGCCCGAAACACAAGTTATTACGTGCCGAAGGTTTGCGAAATCCACCAAAAGACTCCCAAACATCATTTTGAGTCTAATGGAGTAAAACAGATGCTTTTGTTGCAAAACCATTTTTGCAACTTCGGTATCCCGTAACAGTGCATTAGGCCCGAAACACAAGTTATTTACATGCCGAAGGTTTCCGAAATCCTCCCAAACACTCCGAAACGTCATTTTGAGTCTAATGAAGTAGAACATATGCTTTTGTTGTAAAACCATTTTTGCAACTTCGGTACCCCGTAACTGTGCATTCAGGCCCGAAACACGAGTTATTTACATGGCGAAGGTTTCCGAAATGCTCCAAAACACTCCCAAGCATCATTTTGAGTCTAATGGAGTAGAACATATGCTTTTGTTGCAAAACCATTTTTGCAACTTCGGTACCCCGTAACAGTGCATTATGCCCGAAACAGAAGTTATTTATAAGCCGATGGTTTCTGAAATTCTCTAAAACACTCGCAAACATCATTTTGAGTCTAGTGGAGTAGAACAGATGCTTTTGTTGCAAAACCATTTTTGCAACTTTGGTACCCCGTAACAGTGCATTCAGGCCCGAAAGACAAGTTATTTACATGCCGAAGGTTTGCGGAATCCTCCAAAACACTCCCAAACATCATTTTGAGTCTAATGGAGTAGAATATATGCTTTTGTTGCAAAACCATTTTTGCAACTTCGGTACCCCGTAACTGTGCATTCAGGCCCGAAACACAAGTTATTTACATGCCGAAGGTTTCTGAAATGCTCCAAAACACTCCGAAGCATCATTTTGAGTCTGATGGAGTAGAACGGATGCTTTTGTTGCAAAACCATTTTTGCAACTTCGGTACCCCGTAACAGCGCATTAGGCCCGAAACACAAGTTATTTATATGCCGAAGGTTCCCGAAATGCTCCAAAACACTCCCAAACATCATTTTGAGTCTAATGGAGTAGAACGGATGCTTTTGTTGCAAAACCATTTCTGCAACTTCGGTATGCCGTAACTGTGTATTCAGGCCCAAAACACAAGTTATTTATATGCCGAAGGTTAGCGAAATGCTCCAAAACACTCCAAAACATCATTTTGGGTCTAATGGAGTAGAACAAATGGTTTTGTTGCAAAACCATTTTTGCAACTTCGGTACCCCGTAACAGTGCATTAGGCAAGAAACACAAGTTATTTACATGTCGAAGGTTTGCGAAATCTTCCAAAACACTCCCAAACATCATTTTGAGTCTAATGGAGTAGAACAGATGCTTTTGTTATAAAACCATTTTTGCAACTTCGGTACCCCGTAATAGTGCATTCAGGCCCGAAACACAAGTTATTTACATGTCGAAGGTTTGCGAAATCCTCCAAAACACTCCCAAACATCATTTTGAGTCTAATGGAGTAGAACGGATGCTTTTGTTGCAAAACCATTTTTGCAACTTCGGTACCCCGGAACAGTGCGTTCAGGCCCGAAACACAAGTTATTTACATGCCGAAGGTTAGCGAAATGCAACACTCTGAAACATCATTTTGACTCTAATGGAGTAGAACAGATGCTTTTGTTGCAAAACCATTTTTGCAACTTCGGTATCCCGTAACAGTGCATTAGGCCCGAAACACAAGTTATTTACATGCCGAAGGTTTGCGAAATCCTCCAAAACACACCGAAACATCATTTTGAGCCTAATGAAGTAGAACATATGCTTTTGTTGCAAAACCATTTTTGCAACTTCGGTACCCCGTAACTGTGCTTTCAGACCTGAAACACAAGTTATTTAAATGCCGAAGGTTTGCGAAATGCTCCAAAACACTCCCAAGCATCATTTTCAGTCTAATGGAGTGGAACATATGATTTTGTTGCAAAACCATTTTTGCTACTTCGGTACCCCGTAACTGTGCATTCAGGCCCGAAACACAAGTTATTTACATGCCGAAGGTTTTTGAAATGCTCCAAAACACTCCCAAGCATCATTTTGAGTCTAAAGGAGTAGAACATATGCTTTTGTTGCAAAACCATTTTGGCAACTTTGGTACCCCGTAACAGTGCATTATGCCCGAAACACAAGTTATTTACATGCCGATTGTTTGCGAAATCCTCTAAAACACTCGCAAACATCATTTTGAGTCTAGTGGAGTAGAACAGATGCTTTTGTTGCAAAATCATTTTTGCAACTTCGGTACCCCGTAACAGTGCATTAGGCCCGAAACACAAGTTTTTTACATGTCGAAGGTTTGCGAAATCCTCCAAAACACTCCCAAACTTCATTTTGAGTCTAATGGAGTAGAACGGATGCTTTTGTTGCAAAACCATTTTTGCAACTTCGGTACCCCGTAATAGTGCATTCAGGCCCGAAACACAAGTTATTTACATGTCGAAGGTTTGCGAAATCCTCCAAAACACTCCCAAACATTATTTTGAGTCTAATGGAGTAGAACGGATGCTTTTGTTGCCAAACCATTTTTGCAACTTCGGTACCCCGGAACAGTGCATTCAGGCCCGAAACACAAGTTATTTACATGCCGAAGGTTAGCGAAATGCAACACTCCGAAACATCATTTTGACTCAAATGGAGTAGAACAGATGCTTTTGTTGCAAAACCATTTTTCCAACTTCGGTACCCCGTAACATTGCATTAGGCCCGAAACACAAGTTATTACGTGCCGAAGGTTTGCGAAATCCAGCAAAAGACTCCGAAACATCATTTTGAGTCTAATGGAGTAAAACAGATGCTTTTGTTGCAAAACCATTTTTGCAACTTCGGTATCCCGTAACAGTGCATTAGGCCCGAAACACAAGTTATTTACATGCCGAAGGTTTGCGAAATCCTCCAAAACACTCTGAAACATCATTTTGAGTCTAATGGAGTAGAACGGATGCTTTTGTTGCAAAACCATTTTTGCAACTTCGGTACGCCGTAACTGTGCATTCAGCCCTGAAACACAAGTTATTTACATGCCGAAGGTTTGCGAAATCCTCCAAAACACTCCCAAGCATCATTTTCAGTCTAATGGAGTAGAACGGATGCTTTTGTTGCAAAACCATTTTTGCAACTTCGGTACCCCGTAACAATGCATTCAGGCCCGAAACACAAGTTATTTACATGTCGAAGGTTTCCGAAATCCTCCAAAACACTCCCAAACGTCATTTTGAGTCTGATGGAGTAGAACGGATGTTTTTGTTGCAAAACCATTTTTGCAACTTCGGTACCCCGTAACTGTGCATTCAGCCCTAAAACACAAGTTATTTACATGCCGAAGGTTTGCGAAATGCTCCAAAACACTCCCAGGCATCATTTTCAGTCTAATGGAGTAGAACATATGCTTTTTATGCAAAACCATTTTTGCAACTTCGGTACCCCGTAACAATGCATTCAGGCCCGAAACACAAGTTATTTACATGTCGAAGGTTTCCGAAATCCTCCAAAACACTCCCAAACGTCATTTTGAGTCTGATGGAGTAGAACGGATGCTTTTGTTGCAAAACCATTTTTGCAACTTCGGTACCCCGTAACTGTGCTTTCAGCCCTGAAACACAAGTTATTTACATGCCGAAGGTTTGCGAAATGCTCCAAAACACTCCCAAGCATCATTTTCAGTCTAATGGAGTGGAACATATGCTTTTGTTGCAAAACCATTTTTGCAACTTCGGTACCCCGTAACTGTGCATTCAGGCCCGAAACACAAGTTATTTACATGCCGAAGGTTTCCGAAATGCTCCAAAACACTCCCAAGCATCATTTTGAGTCTAATGGAGTAGAACATATGCTTTTGTTGCAAAACCATTTTTGCAACTTCGGTACCCCGTAACAGTGCATTATGCCCGAAACACAAGTTATTTACATGCCGATGGTTTCTGAAATCCTCTAAAACACTGGCAAACATCATTTTGAGTCTAGTGGAGTAGAACAGATGCTTTTCTTGCAAAACCATTTTTGCAACTTTGGTACCCCGTAACAGTACATTCAGGCCCGAAAGACAAGTTATTTACATGCCGAAGGTTTGCGGAATCCACCAAAACACTCCCAAACATCATTTTGAGTCTAATGGAGTAGAACAGATGCTTTTGTTGCAAAACCATTTTTGCAACTTCGGTACGCCGTAACTGTGCATTCAGCCCTGAAACACAAGTTATTTACATGCCGAAGGTTAGCGAAATGCAACACTCCCAAACATCATTTTGACTCAAATGGAGTAGAACAGATGCTTTTGTTGCAAAACCATTTTTCCAACTTCGGTACCCCGTAACATTGCATTAGGCCCGAAACACAAGTTATTATGTGCCGAAGGTTTGCAAAATCCACCAACATACACCCAAACATCATTTTGACTCAAATGGAGTAGAACAGATGCTTTTGTTGCAAAACCATTTTTTCAACTTCGGTATCCCGTAACAGTGCATTAGGCCCGAAACACAAGTTATTTACATGCCGAAGGTTTGCGAAATCCTCCAAAACACTCTGAAACATCATTTTGAGTCTAATGGAGTAGAACGGATGCTTTTGTTGCAAAACCATTTTTGGAACTTTGGTACGCCGTAACTGTGCATTCAGCCCTGAAACACAAGTTATTTACATGCCGAAGGTTTGCGAAATGCTCCAAAACACTCCCAAGCATCATTTTCAGTCTAATGGAGTAGAATATATGCTTTTGTTGCAAAACCATTTTTGCAACTTCGGTACCGCGTAACAGCGCATTAGGCCCGAAACACAAGTTTTTTATATGCCGAAGGTTTGCGAAATGCTCCAAAACACTCCCAAACATCATTTTGGGTCTAATGGAGTAGAACAGATGGTTTTGTTGCAAAACCATTTTTGCAACTTCGGTACCCCGTAACAGTGCATTAGGCCCGAAACACAAGTTATTTACATGTCGAAGGTTTGCGAAATACTCCAAAACACTCCCAAACATCATTTTGAGTCTAATGGAGTAGAACGGATGCTTTTGTTGCAAAACCATTTTTGCAACTTCGGTACCCTGTAACAGTGCATTCAGGCCCGAAACACAAGTTATTTACATGTCGAAGGTTTGCGAAATCCTCTAAAACACCCCCAAACATCATTTTGAGTCTAATGGTGTAGAACGGATGCTTTTGTTGCAAAACCATTTTTGCAACTTCGGTACCCTGTAACAATGCATTCAGGCCCGAAACACAAGTTATTTACATGTCGAAGGTTTCCGAAATCCTCCAAAACACTCCCAAACGTCATTTTGAGTCTGATGGAGTAGAACGGATGCTTTTGTTGCTAAACCATTTTTGCAACTTCGGTACGCCGTAACTGTGTATTCAGGCCCGATACACAAGTTATTTATATGCTGAAGGTTAGCGAAATGCTCCAAAACACTCCCAAACATCATTTTGGGTCTAATGGAGTAGAACAGATGGTTTTGTTGCAAAACCATTTTTGCAACTTCGGTACCCCGTAACAGTGTATTAGGCCCGAAACACAAGTTATTTACATGTCGAAGGTTTGCGAAATCCTCCAAAACACTCCCAAACATCATTTTGAGTCTAATGGAGTAGAACGGATGCTTTTGTTGCAAAACCATTTTTGCAAGTTCGGTATGCCGTAACTGTGTATTCAGGCCCAAAACACAAGTTATTTATATGCCGAAGGTTAGCGAAATGCTCCAAAACACTCCCAAACATCATTTTGGGTCTAATGGAGTAGAACAGATGGTTTTGTTGCAAAACCATTTATGCAACTTCGGTACCCCGTAACAGTGCATTAGGCCCGAAACACAAGTTATTTACATGTCGAAGGTTTGCGAAATCCTCCAAAACACTCCGAAACATCATTTTGAGTCTAATGGAGTAGAACGGATGCTTTTGTTGCAAAACCATTTTTGCAACTTCGGTACCCCGTAACAGTGCATTCAGGCCCGAAACACAAGTTATTTACATGTCGAAGGTTTGCGAAATCCTCCAAAACACTCCGAAACATCATTTTGAGTCTAATGAAGTAGAACATATGCTTTTGTTGCAAAACCATTTTTGCAACTTCGGTACCCCGTAACTGTGCTTTCAACCGTGAAACACAAGTTATTTACATGCCGAAGGTTTGCGAAATGCTCCAAAACACTCCCAAGCATCATTTTCAGTCTAATGGAGTGGAACATATGCTTTTGTTGCAAAACCATTTTTGCAACTTCGGTACCCCGTAACTGTGCATTCAGGCCCGAAACACAAGTTATTTACATGCCGAAGGTTTCCGAAATGCTCCAAAACACTCCCAAGCATCATTTTGAGTCTAATGGAGTAGAACATATGCTTTTGTTGCAAAACCATTTTTGCAACTTCGGTACCCCGTAACAGTGAATTATGCCCGAAACACAAGTTATTTACATGCCGATGGTTTCTGAAATCCTCTAAAACACTGGCAAACATCATTTTGAGTCTAGTGGAGTAGAACAGATGCTTTTGTTGCAAAACCATTTTTGCAACTTTGGTACCCCGTAACAGTGCATTCAGGCCCGAAAGACAAGTTATTTACATGCCGAAGGTTTGCGGAATCCACCAAAACACTCCCAAACATCATTTTGAGTCTAATGGAGTAGAACATATGCTTTTGTTGCAAAACCATTTTTGAAACTTCGGTACCCCGTAACTGTGCATTTAGGCCCGAAACACAAGTTATTTACATGCCGAAGGTTTCCGAAATGCTCCAAAACACTGCGAAGCATCATTTTGAGTCTAATGGAGTAGAACAAATGCTTTTGTTGCAAAACCATTTTTGCAACTTCGGTACCCCGTAACAGTGCATTAGGCCCGAAACACAAGTTATTTACATGCCGATGGTTTGCGAAATCCTCTAAAACACTAGCAAACATCATTTTGAGTCTAGTGGAGTAGAACAGATGCTTTTGTTGCAATACCATTTTTGCAACTTTGGTACCCCGTAACGGTGCATTCAGGCCCGAAAGACAAGTTATTTATATGCCGAAGGTTTGCGGAATCCTCCAAAACACTCCGAAACATCATTTTGAGTCTAATGGAGTAGAACGGATGCTTTTGTTGCAAAACCATTTTTGCAACTTCGGTACGCCGTAACTGTGCATTCAGCCCTGAAACACAAGTTATTTACATGCCGAAGGTTTGCGAAATCCTCCAAAACACTCCCAAGCATCATTTTCAGTCCAATGGAGTAGAACGGATGCTTTTGTTGCAAAACCATTTTTGCAACTTTGGTACCCCGTAACAGTGCATTATGCCCGAAACACAAGTTATTTACATGCCGATTGTTTGCGAAATCCTCTAAAACACTCGCAAACATCATTTTGAGTCTCGTGGAGTAGAACAGATGCTTTTGTTGCAAAACCATTTTTGCAACTTCGGTACCCCGTAATTGTGCTTTCAGCCCCGAAACACAAGTTATTTACATGCCGAAGGTTTGCGAAATGCTCCAAAACACTCCGAAGCATCATTTTGAGTCTAATGGAGTAGTACATATGCTTTTGTTGCAAAACCATTTTTGCAACTTCAGTACCCCGTAACAGTGCATTCAGGCCCGAAACACAAGTTATTTACATGTCGAAGGTTTGCGAAATCCTCCAAAACACTCCGAAACATCATTTTGAGTCTAATGAAGTAGAACATATGCTTTTGTTGCAAAACCATTTTTGCAACTTCGGTACCCCGTAACTGTGCTTTCAGCCCTGAAACACAAGTTATTTACATGACGAAGGTTTGCGAAATGCTCCAAAACACTCCCAAGCATCATTTTCAGTCTAATGGAGTGGAACATATGCTTTTGTTGCAAAACCATTTTTGCAACTTTGGTACCCCGTAACTGTGCTTTCAGCCCTGAAACACAAGTTATTTACATGCCGAAGGTTTGCGAAATGCTCCAAAACACTCCCAAGCATCATTTTCAGTCTAATGGAGTGGAACATATGCTTTTGTTGCAAAACCATTTTTGCAACTTCGGTACCACGGAACAGTGCATTCAGGCCCGAAACACAAGTTATTTACATGCCGAAGGTTTCCGAAATGCTCCAAAACACTCCCAAGCATCATTTTGAGTCTAATGGAGTAGAACTTATTCTTTGGTTGCAAAACCATTTTTGCAACTTCGGTACCCCGTAACAGTGCATTATGCCCGAAACACAAGTTATTTACATGCCGATGGTTTCTGAAATCCTCTAAAACACTCGCAAACATCATTTTGAGTCTAGTGGAGTAGAACAGATGCTTTTGTTGCAAAACAATTTTTGCAACTTTGGTACCCCGTAACAGTGCATTCAGGCATGAAAGACAAGTTATTTACATGCCGAAGGTTTGCGGAATCCTCCAAAACACTCCCAAACATCATTTTGAGTCTAATGGAGTAGAACATATGCTTTTGTTGCAAAACCATTTTTGCAACTTCGGTACCCCGTAACTGTGCATTCAGGCCCGAAACACAAGTTATTTACATGCCGAAGGTTTCTGAAATGCTCCAAAACACTCCGAAGCATCATTTTGAGTCTAATGGAGTAGAACATATGGTTTTGTCGCAAAACCATTTTTGCAACTCCGGTACCCCGTAACAGTGCATTAGGCCCGAAACACAAGTTATTTATATGCCGAAGGTTTGCGAAATGCTCCAAAACACTCCCAAACATCATTTTGAGTCTAATGGAGTAGAACGGATGCTTTTGTTGCAAAACCATTTTTGCAACTTCGGTATGCCGTAACTGTGTATTCAGGCCCAAAACACAAGTTATTTATATGCCGAAGGTTAGCGAAATGCTCCAAAACACTCCCAAACATCATTTTGGGTCTAATGGAGTAGAACAGATGGTTTTGTTGCAAAACCATTTTTGCAACTTCAGTACCCCGTAACAGTGCATTAGGCCCGAAACACAAGTTATTTACATGTCGAAGGTTTGCGAAATCCTCCAAAACACTCCCAAACATCATTTTGAGTCTAATGTAGTAGATCGGATGCTTTTGTTGCAAAACCATTTTTGCAACTTCGTTACCCCGTAACAGTGCATTCAGGCCCGAAACACAAGTTATTTACAAGTCGAAGGTTTCCGAAATCCTCCAAAACACTCCCAAACGTCATTTTGAGTCTGATGGAGTAGAATGGATGCTTTTGTTGCAAAACCATTTTTGCAACTTCGGTACCCTGTAACAGCGCATTAGGCCTGAAACACTAGTTATTTATATGCCGAAGGTTTGCGAAATGCTCCAAAACACTCCCAAACATCATTTTGAGTCTAATGGAGTAGAACGGATGCTTTTGTTGCAAAACCTTTTTTGCAACTTCGGTATGCCGTAACTGTGTATTCAGGCCCAAAACACAAGTTATTTATATGCCGAAGGTTAGCGAAATGCTCCAAAACACTCCCAAACATCATTTTGGGTCTAATGGAGTAGAACAGATGGTTTTGTTGCAAAACCATTTTTGCAACTTCGGTACCCCGTAACAGTGCATTAGGCCCGAAACACAAGTTATTTACATGCCGATGGTTTGCGAAATCCTCTAAAACACTAGCAAACATCATTTTGAGTCTAGTGGAGTAGAACAGATGCTTTTGTTGCAATACCATTTTTGCAACTTTGGTACCCCGTAACGGTGCATTCAGGCCCGAAAGACAAGTTATTTATATGCCGAAGGTTTGCGGAATCCTCCAAAACACTCCGAAACATCATTTTGAGTCTAATGGAGTAGAACGGATGCTTTTGTTGCAAAACCATTTTTGCAACTTCGGTACGCCGTAACTGTGCATTCAGCCCTGAAACACAAGTTATTTACATGCCGAAGGTTTGCGAAATCCTCCAAAACACTCCCAAGCATCATTTTCAGTCCAATGGAGTAGAACGGATGCTTTTGTTGCAAAACCATTTTTGCAACTTTGGTACCCCGTAACAGTGCATTATGCCCGAAACACAAGTTATTTACATGCCGATTGTTTGCGAAATCCTCTAAAACACTCGCAAACATCATTTTGAGTCTCGTGGAGTAGAACAGATGCTTTTGTTGCAAAACCATTTTTGCAACTTCGGTACCCCGTAATTGTGCTTTCAGCCCCGAAACACAAGTTATTTACATGCCGAAGGTTTGCGAAATGCTCCAAAACACTCCGAAGCATCATTTTGAGTCTAATGGAGTAGTACATATGCTTTTGTTGCAAAACCATTTTTGCAACTTCAGTACCCCGTAACAGTGCATTCAGGCCCGAAACACAAGTTATTTACATGTCGAAGGTTTGCGAAATCCTCCAAAACACTCCGAAACATCATTTTGAGTCTAATGAAGTAGAACATATGCTTTTGTTGCAAAACCATTTTTGCAACTTCGGTACCCCGTAACTGTGCTTTCAGCCCTGAAACACAAGTTATTTACATGCCGAAGGTTTGCGAAATGCTCCAAAACACTCCCAAGCATCATTTTCAGTCTAATGGAGTGGAACATATGCTTTTGTTGCAAAACCATTTTTGCAACTTCGGTACCCCGTAACTGTGCTTTCAGCCCTGAAACACAAGTTATTTACATGCCGAAGGTTTGCGAAATGCTCCAAAACACTCCCAAGCATCATTTTCAGTCTAATGGAGTGGAACATATGCTTTTGTTGCAAAACCATTTTTGCAACTTCGGTACCACGGAACAGTGCATTCAGGCCCGAAACACAAGTTATTTACATGCCGAAGGTTTCCGAAATGCTCCAAAACACTCCCAAGCATCATTTTGAGTCTAATGGAGTAGAACATATTCTTTGGTTGCAAAACCATTTTTGCAACTTCGGTACCCCGTAACAGTGCATTATGCCCGAAACACAAGTTATTTACATGCCGATGGTTTCTGAAATCCTCTAAAACACTCGCAAACATCATTTTGAGTCTAGTGGAGTAGAACAGATGCTTTTGTTGCAAAACAATTTTTGCAACTTTGGTACCCCGTAACAGTGCATTCAGGCACGAAAGACAAGTTATTTACATGCCGAAGGTTTGCGGAATCCTCCAAAACACTCCCAAACATCATTTTGAGTCTAATGGAGTAGAACATATGCTTTTGTTGCAAAACCATTTTTGCAACTTCGGTACCCCGTAACTGTGCATTCAGGCCCGAAACACAAGTTATTTACATGCCGAAGGTTTCTGAAATGCTCCAAAACACTCCGAAGCATCATTTTGAGTCTAATGGAGTAGAACATATGGTTTTGTCGCAAAACCATTTTTGCAACTCCGGTACCCCGTAACAGTGCATTAGGCCCGAAACACAAGTTATTTATATGCCGAAGGTTTGCGAAATGCTCCAAAACACTCCCAAACATCATTTTGAGTCTAATGGAGTAGAACGGATGCTTTTGTTGCAAAACCATTTTTGCAACTTCGGTATGCCGTAACTGTGTATTCAGGCCCAAAACACAAGTTATTTATATGCCGAAGGTTAGCGAAATGCTCCAAAACACTCCCAAACATCATTTTGGGTCTAATGGAGTAGAACAGATGGTTTTGTTGCAAAACCATTTTTGCAACTTCAGTACCCCGTAACAGTGCATTAGGCCCGAAACACAAGTTATTTACATGTCGAAGGTTTGGGAAATCCTCCAAAACACTCCCAAACATCATTTTGAGTCTAATGGAGTAGAACGGATGCTTTTGTTGCAAAACCATTTTTGCAACTTCGTTACCCCGTAACAGTGCATTCAGGCCCGAAACACAAGTTATTTACATGTCGAAGGTTTCCGAAATCCTCCAAAACACTCCCAAACGTCATTTTGAGTCTGATGGAGTAGAATGGATGCTTTTGTTGCAAAACCATTTTTGCAACTTCGGTACCCCGTAACAGCGCATTAGGCCTGAAACACAAGTAATTTATATGCCGAAGGTTTGCGAAATGCTCCAAAACACTCCCAAACATCATTTTGAGTCTAATGGAGTAGAACGGATGCTTTTGTTGCAAAACCTTTTTTGCAACTTCGGTATGCCGTAACTGTGTATTCAGGCCCAAAACACAAGTTATTTATATGCCGAAGGTTAGCGAAATGCTCCAAAACACTCCCAAACATCATTTTGGGTCTAATGGAGTAGAACAGATGGTTTTGTTGCAAAACCATTTTTGCAACTTCGGTACCCCGTAACAGTGCATTAGTCCCGAAACACAAGTTATTTACATGTCGAAGGTTTGCGAAATCCTCCAAAACACTCCCAAACATCATTTTGAGTCTAATGGAGTGGAACATTTGCTTTTGTTGCAAAACCATTTTTTCAACTTCGTTACCCCGTAACTGTGCTTTCAACCCCGAAACACAAGTTATTTACATGTCGAAGGTTTCAGAAATCATCCAAAACACTCCCAAACGTCATTTTGAGTCTGATGGAGTAGAACGGATGCTTTTGTTGTAAAACCATTTTTGCAACTTCGGTACCCCGTAACAGCGCATTAGGCCCGAAACACAAGTTATTTATATGCCGAAGGTTTGCGAAATGCTCCAAAACACTCCCAAGCATCATTTTGAGTCTAGTGGAGTAGAACATATTCTTTGGTTGCAAAACCATTTTTGCAACTTCGGTACCCCGTAACTGTGCATTCAGGCCCGAAACACAAGTTATTTACATGCCGAAGGTTTCTGAAATGCTCCAAAACACTCCGAAGCATCATTTTGAGTCTAATGGAGTAGAACATATGCTTTTGTCGCAAAACCATTTTTGCAACTCCGGTACCCCGTAACAGTGCATTAGGCCCGAAACACAAGTTATTTATATGCCGATGGTTTGCGAAATGCTCCAAAACACTCCCAAACATCATTTTGAGTCTAATGGAGTAGAACGGATGCTTTTGTTGCAAAACCATTTTTGCAACTTCGGTATGCCGTAACTGTGTATTCAGGCCCAAAACACAAGTTATTTATATGCCGAAGGTTAGCGAAATGCTCCAAAACACTCCCAAACATCATTTTGGGTCTAATAGAGTAGAATAGATGGTTTTGTTGCAAAACCATTTTTGCAACTTCGGTACCCCGTAACAGTGCATTTGGCCCGAAACACAAGTTATTTACATGTCGAAGGTTTGCGAAATCCTCCAAAACACTCCCAAACATCATTTTGAGTCTAATGGAGTAGAACGGATGCTTTTGTTGCAAAACCATTTTTGCAACTTCGTTACCCCGTAACAGTGCATTCAGGCCCGAAACACAAGTTATTTACATGTCGAAGGTTTCCGAAATCCTCCAAAACACTCCCAAAAGTCATTTTGAGTCTGATGGAGTAGAACGGATGCTTTTGTTGCAAAACCATTTTTGCAACTTCGGTACCCCGTAACAGCGCATTAGGCCTGAAACACAAGTTATTTATATGCCGAAGGTTTGCGAAATGCTCCAAAACACTCCCAAACATCATTTTGAGTCTAATGGAGTAGAACGGATGCTTTTGTTGCAAAACCTTTTTTGCAACTTCGGTATGCCGTAACTGTGTATTCAGGTCCAAAACACAAGTTATTTATATGCCGAACGTTAGCGAAATGCTCCAAAACACTCCCAAACATCATTTTGGGTCTAATGGAGTAGAACAGATGGTTTTGTTGCAAAACCATTTTTGCAACTTCGGTACCCCGTAACAGTGCATTAGTCCCGAAACACAAGTTATTTACATGTCGAAGGTTTGCGAAATCCTCCAAAACACTCCCAAACATCATTTTGAGTCTAATGGAGTGGAACATTTGCTTTTCTTGCAAAACCATTTTTGCAACTTCGTTACCCCGTAACTGTGCTTTCAGCCCCGAAACACAAGTTATTTACATGTCGAAGGTTTCCGAAATCCTCCAAAACACTCCCAAACGTCATTTTGAGTCTGATGGAGTAGAACGGATGCTTTTGTTGTAAAACCATTTTTGCGACTTCGGTACCCCGTAACAGCGCATTAGGCCCGAAACACAAGTTATTTATATGCCGAAGGTTTGCGAAATGCTCCAAAACACTGCCAAACATCATTTTGAGTCTAATGGAGTAGAACGGATGCTTTTGTTGCAAAACCATTTTTGCAACTTCGGTATGCCGTAACTGTGTATTCAGGCCCAAAACACAAGTTATTTATATGCCGAAGGTTAGCGAAATGCTCCAAAACACTCCCAAATATCATTTTGGGTCTAATGGAGTAGAACAGATGGTTTTGTTGCAAAACCATTTTTGCAACTTCGGTACCCCGTAACAGTGCATTAGGCCCGAAACACAAGTTATTTACATGTCGAAGGTTTGCGAAATCCTCCAAAACACTCCCAAACATCATTTTGAGTCTAATGGAGTGGAACATATGCTTTTGTTGCAAAACCATTTTTGCAACTTCGGTACCCTGTAACTGTGCTTTCAGCCCTGAAACACAAGTTATTTACATGCCGAAGGTTTGCGAAATGCTCCAAAACACTCTCAAGCATCATTTTCAGTCTAATGGAGTGGAACATATGCTTTTGTTGCAAAACCATTTTTGCAACTTCGGTACCCCGGAACAGTGCATTCAGGCCCGAAACACAAGTTATTTACATGCCGAAGGTTTCCGAAATGCTCCAAAACACTCCCAAGCATCATTTTGAGTCTAATGGAGTAGAACATATGCTTTTGTTGCAAAACCATTTTTGCAACTTCGGTACCCCGTAACAGTGCATTATGCCCGAAACACAAGTTATTTACATGCCGATGGTTTCTGAAATCCTCTAAAACACTCGCAAACATCATCTTGAGTCTAGTGGAGTAGAACAGATGCTTTTGTTGCAAAACCATTTTTGCAACTTTGGTACCCCGTATCAGTGCATTCAGGCACGAAAGACAAGTTATTTACATTCCGAAGGTTTGCGGAATCCTCCAAAACACTCCCAAACATCATTTTGAGTCTAATGGAGTAGAACATATGCTTTTGTTGCAAAACCATTTTTGCAACTTCGGTACCCCGTAACTGTGCATTCAGGCCCGAAACACAAGTTATTTACATGCCGAAGGTTTCCGAAATGCTCCAAAACACTCCGAAGCAACATTTTGAGTCTAATGGAGTAGAACATATGCTTTTGTTGCAAAACCATTTTTGCAACTTCGGTACCCCGTAACAGTGCATTAGGCCCGAAACACAAGTTATTTACATGCCGATGGTTTGCGAAATCCTCTAAAACACTAGCAAACATCATTTTGAGTCTAGTGGAGTAGAACAGATGCTTTTGTTGCAATACCATTTTTGCAACTTTGGTACCCCGTAACAGTGCATTCAGGCCCGAAAGACAAGTTATTTATATGCCGAAGGTTTGCGGAATCCTCCAAAACACTCCGAAACATCATTTTGAGTCTAATGGAGTAGAACGGATGCTTTTGTTGCAAAACCATTTTTGCAACTTCGGTACGCCGTAACTGTGCATTCAGCCCTGAAACACAAGTTATTTACATGCCGAAGGCTTGCGAAATGCTCCAAAACACTCCCAAGCATCATTTTCAGTCTAATGGAGTAGAACATATGCTTTTGTTGCAAAACCATTTTTGCAACTTTGGTACCCCGTAACAGTGCATTATGCCCGAAACACAAGTTATTTACATAGCGATTGTTTGCGAAATCCTCGAAAACACTCGCAAACATCATTTTGAGTCTAGTGGAGTAGAACAGATGCTTTTGTTGCAAAACCATTTTTGCAACTTCGGTACCCCGTAACAGTGCATTAGGCCCGAAACACAAGTTATTTACATGTCGAAGGTTTGCGAAATCCTCCAAAACACTCCCAAACATCATTTTGAGTCTAATGGAGTAGAACGGATGCTTTTGTTGCAAAACCATTTTTGCAACTTCGGTACCCCGTAACTGTGCATTCAGACCCGAAACACAAGTTATTGACATGTCGAAGGTTTGCGAAATCCTCCAAAACACTCCCAAACATCATTTTGAGTCTAGTGGAGTAGAACAGATGCTTTTGTTGCAAAACCATTTTTGCAACTTTGGTACCCCGTAACAGTGCATTCAGGCACGAAAGACAAGTTATTTACATGCCGAAGGTTTGCGGAATCCTCCAAAACACTCCCAAACATCATTTTGAGTCTAATGGAGTAGAACATATGCTTTTGTTGCAAAACCATTTTTGCAACTTCGGTACCCCGTAACTGTGCATTCAGGCCCGAAACACAAGTTATTTACATGCCGAAGGTTTCTGAAATGCTCCAAAACACTCCGAAGCATCATTTTGAGTCTAATGGAGTAGAACATATGCTTTTGTTGCAAGACCATTTTTGCAACTTCGGTACCCCGTAACAGTGCATTAGGCCCGAAACACAAGTTATTTATATGCCGAAGGTTAGCGAAATGCTCCAAAACACTCCCAAACATCATTTTGGGTCTAATGGAGTAGAACAGATGGTTTTGTTGCAAAACCATTTTTGCAACTTCGGTACCCCGTAACAGTGCATTCAGGCCCGAAACACAAGTTATTTACATGTCGAAGGTTTCCGAAATCCTCCAAAACACTCCCAAACGTCATTTTGAGTCTGATGGAGTAGAACGGATGCTTTTGTTGCAAAACCATTTTTGCAACTTCGGTACCCCGTAACAGTGCATTCAGGCCCGAAACACAAGTTATTTACATGTCGAAGGTTTCCGAAATCCTCCAAAACACTCCCAAACGTCATTTTGAGTCTGATGGAGTAGAACGGATGCTTTTGTTGCAAAACCATTTTTGCAACTTCGGTACCCCGTAACAGCGCATTAGGCCCGAAACACAAGTTATTTATATGCCGAAGGTTTGCGAAATGCTCCAAAACACTCCCAAACATCATTTTGAGTCTAATGGAGTAGAACGGATGCTTTTGTTGCAAAACCATTTTTGCAACTTCGGTATGCCGTAAGTGTGTATTAGGGCCCAAAACACAAGTTATTTATATGCCGAAGGTTAGCGAAATGCTCCAAGACACTCCCAAACATCATTTTGGGTCTAATGGAGTAGAACAGATGGTTTTGTTGCAAAACCATTTTTGCAACTTCGGTACCCCGTAACAGTGCATTAGGCCCGAAACACAAGTTATTTACATGTCGAAGGTTTGCGAAATCCTCCAAAACACTCCCAAACATCATTTTGAGTCTAATGGAGTAGAACAGATGCTTTTGTTGCAAAACCATTTTTGCAACTTCGGTACCCCGTAACTGTGCATTAGGCCCGAAACACAAGTTATTTACATGTCGAAGGTTTGCGAAATCCTCCAAAACACTCCCAAACATCATTTTGAGTCTAATGGAGTAGAACGGATGCTTTTGTTGCAAAACCATTTTTGCAACTTCGTTACCCCGTAACAGTGCATTCAGGCCCGAAACACAAGTTATTTACATGTCGAAGGTTTGCGAAATCCTCCAAAACAATCCGAAACATCATTTTGAGTCTAATGAAGTAGAACATATGCTTTTGTTGCAAAACCATTTTTGCAACTTCGGTACCCCGTAACTGTGCTTTCAGCCCTGAAACACAAGTTATTTACATGCCGAAGGTTTGCGAAATGCTCCAAAACACTCCCAAGCATCATTTTCAGTCTAATGGAGTGGAACATATGCTTTTGTTGCAAAACCATTTTTGCAACTTCGGTACTCCGTAACTGTGCATTCAGGCCCGAAACACAAGTTATTTACATGCCGAAGGTTTCCGAAATGCTCCAAAACACTCCCAAGCATCATTTTGAGTGTAATGGAGTAGAACATATGCTTTTGTTGCAAAACCATTTTTGCAACTTCGGTACCCCGTAACAGTGCATTAGGCCCGAAACACAAGTTATTTACATGCCGATGGTGTGCGAAATCCTCTAAAACACTCGCAAACATCATTTTGAGTCTAGTGGAGTAGAATAGATGCTTTTGTTGCAAAACCATTTTTGCAACTTCGGTACCCCGTAACAGAGCATTAGGCCCGAAACACAATTTATTTACATGTCGAAGGTTTGCGAAATCCTCCAAAACACTCCCAAACATCATTTTGAGTCTAATGGAGTAGAACGGATGCTTTTGTTCTAAAACCATTTTTGCAACTTCGGTACCCCGGAACAGTGCATTCAGGCCCGAAACATAAGTTATTTACATGCCGAAGGTTAGCGAAATGCAACACTCCGAAACATCATTTTGACTCAAATGGAGTAGAACAGATGCTTTTGTTGCAAAACCATTTTTCCAACTTCGGTACCCCGTAACATTGCAATAGGCCCGAAACACAAGTTATTACGTGCCGAAGGTTTGCGAAATCCACCAAAAGACTCCCAAACATCATTTTGAGTCTAATGGAGTAAAACAGATGCTTTTGTTGCAAAACCATTTTTGCAACTTCGGTATCCCGTAACAGTGCATTAGGCCCGGAACACAAGTTATTTACATGGCGAAGGTTTGCGAAATCCTCCAAAACACTCTGAAACATCATTTTGAGTCTAATGGAGTAGAACGGATGCTTTTGTTGCAAAACCATTTTTGCAACTTCGGTACGCCGTAACTGTGCATTCAGCCCTGAAACACAAGTTATTTACATGCCGAAGGTTTGCGAAATGCTCCAAAACACTCCCAAGCATCATTTTCAGTCTAATGGAGTAGAACAAATGCTTTTGTTGCAAAACCATTTTTGCAACTTCGGTACCCCGTAACAATGCATTCAGGCCCGAAACACAAGTTATTTACATGTCGAAGGTTTCCAAAATCCTCCAAAACACTCCCAAACGTCATTTTGAGTCTGATGGAGTAGAACAGATGCTTTTGTTGCAAAACCATTTTTGCAACTTCGGTACCCCGTAACAGCGCATTAGGCCCGAAACACAAGTTATTTATATGCCGAAGGTTTGCGAAATGCTCCAAAACACTCCCAAACATCATTTTGAGTCTAATGGAGTAGAACGGATGCTTTTGTTGCAAAACCATTTTTGCAACTTCGGTATGCCGTAACTGTGTATTCGGGCCCAAAACACAAGTTATTTATATGCCGAAGGTTAGCGAAATGCTCCAAAACACTCCCAAACAACATTTTGGGTCTAATGGAGTAGAACAGATGGTTTTGTTGCAAAACCATTTTTGCAACTTCGGTACCCCGTAACAGTGCATTAGGCCCGAAACACAAGTTATTTACATGTTAAAGGTTTGCGAAATCCTCCAAAACACTCCCAAACATCATTTTGAGTCTAATGGAGTAGAACGGATGCTTTTGTTGCAAAACCATTTTTGCAACTTCGTTACCCCGTAACAGTGCATTCAGGCCCGAAACACAAGTTATTTACATGTCGAAGGTTTGCGAAATCCTCCAAAACACTCCGAAACATCATTTTGAGTCTAATGAAGTAGAACATATGCTTTTGTTGCAAAACCATTTTTGCAACTTCGGTACGCCGTAACTGTGCTTTCAGCCCTGAAACACAAGTTATTTACATGCCGAAGGTTTCTGAAATGCTCCAAAACACTCCCAAGCATCATTTTGAGTCTAATGGAGTAGAACATATGCTTTTGTTGCAAAACCATTTTTGCAACTTCGGTACCCCGTAACAGTGCATTATGCCCGAAACACAAGTTCTTTACATGTCGATGGTTTCTGAAATCCTCTAAAACACTCGCAAACATCATTTTGAGTCTAGTGGAGTAGAACAGATGCTTTTGTTGCAAAACCATTTTTGCAACTTTGGTACCCCGTAATAGTGCATTCAGGCACGAAAGACAAGTTATTTACATGCCGAAGGTTTGCGGAATCCTCCAAAACACTCCCAAACATCATTTTGAGTCTAATGGAGTAGAACATATGCTTTTGTTGCAAAACCATTTTTGCAACTTCGGTACCCCGTAACTGTGCATTCAGGCCCGAAACACAAGTTATTTACATGCCGAAGGTTTCCGAAATGCTCCAAAACACTCCGAAGCATCATTTTGAGTCTAATGGAGTAGAACATATGCTTTTGTTGCAAAACCATTTTTGCAACTTCGGTACCCCGTAACAGTGCATTAGGCCCGAAACACAAGTTATTTACATGTCGAAGGTTTTCGAAATCCTCCAAAACACTCCCACACCTCATTTTGAGTGAATTGGAGTTTAACGGATGCTTTTGTTGGAAATACATTTTTGCAACTTCGGTACCCCGTAACAGTGCATTCAGGCCCGAAACACAAGTTATTTACATGTCGAAGGTTTGCGAAATCCTCCAAAACACTCCCAAACATCATTTTGAGTCTAATGGAGTAGAACGGATGCTTTTGTTGCAAAACCATTTTTGCAACTTCGGTACCCCGGAACAGTGCATTCAGGCCCGAAACACAAGTTATTTACATGCCGAATGTTAGCGAAATGCTACACTCTGAAACATCATTTTAACTCTAATGGAGTAGAACAGATGCTTTTGTTGCAAAACAATTTTTCCAACTTCGGTACCCCGTAACAGTGCATTAGGCCCGAAACACAAGTTATTACGTGCCGAAGGTTTGCGAAATCCACCAAAAGACTCACAAACATCATTTTCAGTCTAATGGAGTAAAACAGATGCTTTTGTCGCAAAACCATTTTTGCAACTTCGGTATCCCGTAACAGTGCATTAGGCCCGAAACACAAGTTATTTACATGCCGAAGGTTTGCGAAATCCTCCAAAACACTCCGAAACATCATTTTGAGTCTAATGAAGTAGGACATATGCTTTTGTTGCAAAACCATTTTTGCAGCTTCGGTACCCCGTAACTGTGCTTTCAGCCCTAAAACACAAGTTATTTACATGCCGAAGGTTTGCGAAATGCTCCAAAACACTCCCAAGCATCATTTTCAGTCTAATGGAGTGGAACATATGCTTTTGTTGCAAAACCATTTTTGCAACTTCGGTACCCCGTAACTGTGCATTCAGGCCCGAAACACAAGTTATTTACATGCCGAAGGTTTCCGAAATGCTCCAAAACACTCCCAAACATCATTTTGAGTGTAATGGAGTAGAACGGATGCTTTTGTTGCAAAACCATTTTTGCAACTTCGGTACCCCGTAACAATGCATTCAGGCCCGAAACACAAGTTTTTTACATGTCGAAGGTTTGCGAAATCCTCCAAAACACTCCCAAACATCATTTTGAGTCTAATGGAGTAGAACGGATGCTTTTGTTCTAAAACAATTTTTGCAACTTCGGTACCCCGGAACAGTGCATTCAGGCCCGAAACACAAGTTATTTACATGCCGAAGGTTAGCGAAATCCTCCAAAACACTCCCAAACATCATTTTGGGTCTAATGGAGTAGAACAAATGGTTTTGTTGCAAAACCATTTTTGCAACTTCGGTACCTCGTAACAGTGCATTAGGCCCGAAACACAAGTTATTTAGATGTCGAAGGTTTGCGAAATCCTCCAAAACACTCCCAAACATCATTTTGAGTCTAATGGAGTAGAACGGATGCTTTTGTTGCAAAAACCATTTTTGCAACTTCGTTACCCCGTAACAGTGCATTCAGGCCCGAAACGCAAGTTATTTACATGTCAAAGGTTTGCGAAATCCTCCAAAACCCTCCCAAACATCATTTTGAGTCTAATCGAGTAGAACGGATGCTTTTGTTGCAAAACCATTTTTGCAACTTCGGTACCCCGGAACAGTGCATTCAGGCCCGAAACACAAGTTATTTACATGCCGAAGGTTAGCGAAATGCAACACTTTGAAACATCATTTTGACTCTAATGGAGTAGAACAGATGCTTTTGTTGCAAAACAATTTTTCCAACTTCGGTACCCCATAACAGTGCATTAGGCCCGAAACACAAGTTATTACGTGCCGAAGGTTTGCGAAATCCACCAAAAGACTCACAAACATCATTTTGAGTCTAATGGAGTAAAACAGATGCTTTTGTCGCAAAACCATTTTTGCAACTTCGGTATCCCGTAACAGTGCATTAGGCCCGAAACACAAGTTATTTACATGTCGAAGGTTTGCGAAATCCTCCAAAACACTCCCAAACATCATTTTGAGTCTAATGGAGTAGAACGGATGCTTTTGTTGCAAAACCATTTTTGCAACTTCGGTACCCCGTAACAGTGCATTCAGGCCCGAAACACAAGTTATTTACATGTCGAAGGTTTGCGAAATCCTCCAAAACACTCCCAAACATCATTTTGAGTCTAATGGAGTAGAACGGATGCTTTTGTTGCAAAACCATTTTTGCAACTTCGGTACCCCGGAACAGTGCATTCAGGCCCGAAACACAAGTTATTTACATGCCGAATGTTAGCGAAATGCTACACTCTGAAACATCATTTTAACTCTAATGGAGTAGAACAGATGCTTTTGTTGCAAAACAATTTTTCCAACTTCGGTACCCCGTAACAGTGCATTAGGCCCGAAACACAAGTTATTACGTGCCGAAGGTTTGCGAAATCCACCAAAAGACTCACAAACATCATTTTCAGTCTAATGGAGTAAAACAGATGCTTTTGTCGCAAAACCATTTTTGCAACTTCGGTATCCCGTAACAGTGCATTAGGCCCGAAACACAAGTTATTTACATGCCGAAGGTTTGCGAAATCCTCCAAAACACTCCGAAACATCATTTTGAGTCTAATGAAGTAGGACATATGCTTTTGTTGCAAAACCATTTTTGCAGCTTCGGTACCCCGTAACTGTGCTTTCAGCCCTAAAACACAAGTTATTTACATGCCGAAGGTTTGCGAAATGCTCCAAAACACTCCCAAGCATCATTTTCAGTCTAATGGAGTGGAACATATGCTTTTGTTGCAAAACCATTTTTGCAACTTCGGTACCCCGTAACTGTGCATTCAGGCCCGAAACACAAGTTATTTACATGCCGAAGGTTTCCGAAATGCTCCAAAACACTCCCAAACATCATTTTGAGTGTAATGGAGTAGAACGGATGCTTTTGTTGCAAAACCATTTTTGCAACTTCGATACCCCGTAACAGTGCATTCAGGCCCGAAACACAAGTTTTTTACATGTCGAAGGTTTGCGAAATCCTCCAAAACACTCCCAAACATCATTTTGAGTCTAATGGAGTAGAACGGATGCTTTTGTTCTAAAACAATTTTTGCAACTTCGTTACCCCGGAACAGTGCATTCAGGCCCGAAGCACAAGTTATTTACATGCCGAAGGTTAGCGAAATCCTCCAAAACACTCCCAAACATCATTTTGGGTCTAATGGAGTAGAACAAATGGTTTTGTTGCAAAACCATTTTTGCAACTTCGGTACCTCGTAACAGTGCATTAGGCCCGAAACACAAGTTATTTAGATGTCGAAGGTTTGCGAAATCCTCCAAAACACTCCCAAACATCATTTTGAGTCTAATGGAGTAGAACGGATGCTTTTGTTGCAAAAACCATTTTTGCAACTTCGTTACCCCGTAACAGTGCATTCAGGCCCGAAACGCAAGTTATTTACATGTCAAAGGTTTGCGAAATCCTCCAAAACCCTCCCAAACATCATTTTGAGTCTAATCGAGTAGAACGGATGCTTTTGTTGCAAAACCATTTTTGCAACTTCGGTACCCCGGAACAGTGCATTCAGGCCCGAAACACAAGTTATTTACATGCCGAAGGTTAGCGAAATGCAACACTTTGAAACATCATTTTGACTCTAATGGAGTAGAACAGATGCTTTTGTTGCAAAACAATTTTTCCAACTTCGGTACCCCATAACAGTGCATTAGGCCCGAAACACAAGTTATTACGTGCCGAAGGTTTGCGAAATCCACCAAAAGACTCACAAACATCATTTTGAGTCTAATGGAGTAAAACAGATGCTTTTGTCGCAAAACCATTTTTGCAACTTCGGTATCCCGTAACAGTGCATTAGGCCCGAAACACAAGTTATTTACATGTCGAAGGTTTGCGAAATCCTCCAAAACACTCCCAAACATCATTTTGAGTCTAATGGAGTAGAACGGATGCTTTTGTTGCAAAACCATTTTTGCAACTTCGGTACCCCGTAACAGTGCATTCAGGCCCGAAACACAAGTTATTTACATGTCGAAGGTTTGCGAAATCCTCCAAAACACTCCCAAACATCATTTTGAGTCTAATGGAGTAGAACGGATGCTTTTGTTGCAAAACCATTTTTGCAACTTCGGTACCCCGGAACAGTGCATTCAGGCCCGAAACACAAGTTATTTACATGCCGAAGGTTAGCGAAATGCAACACTTTGAAACATCATTTTGACTCTAATGGAGTAGAACAGATGCTTTTGTTGCAAAACAATTTTTCCAACTTCGGTACCCCATAACAGTGCATTAGGCCCGAAACACAAGTTATTACGTGCCGAAGGTTTGCGAAATCCACCAAAAGACTCACAAACATCATTTTGAGTCTAATGGAGTAAAACAGATGCTTTTGTCGCAAAACCATTTTTGCAACTTCGGTATCCCGTAACAGTGCATTAGGCCCGAAACACAAGTTATTTACATGCCGAAGGTTTGCAAAATCCTCCAAAATACTCCGAAACATCATTTTGAGTCTAATGAAGTAGAACATATGCTTTTGTTGCAAAACCATTTTTGCAGCTTCGGTACCCCGTAACTGTGCTTTCAGCCCTGAAACACAAGTTATTTACATGCCGAAGGTTTGCGAAATGCTCCAAAACACTCCCAAGCATCATTTTCAGTCTAATGGAGTGGAACATATGCTTTTGTTGCAAAACCATTTTTGCAACTTCGGTCCCCCGTAACTGTGCATTCAGGCCCGAAACACAAGTTATTTACATGCCGAAGGTTTCCGAAATGCTCCAAAACACTCCCAAGCATCATTTTGAGTCTCATGGAGTAGAACATTTGCTTTTGTTGCAAAACCATTTTTGCAACTTCGATACCCCGTAACAGTGCATTATGCCCGAAACACAAGTTATTTACATGCCGATGGTTTCTGAAATCCTCTAAAACACTCGCAAACATCATTTTGATTCTAGTGGAGTAGAACAGATGCTTTTGTTGCAAAACCATTTTTGCAACTTTGGTACCCCGTAACAGTGCATTAAGGCCCGAAAGACAAGTTATTTCCATACCGAAGGTTTGCGAAGTGCTCCAAAACACTCCCAAGCATCATTTTCAGTATAATGGAGTAGAACATATGCTTTTGTTGCAAAACCATTTTTGCAACTTCGGTACCCCGTAACAGTGCATTCAGGCCCGAAACACAAGTTATTTACATGCCGAAGGTTTCCGAAATCCTCCAAAACACTCCCAAACGTCATTTTGAGTCTGATGGAGTAGAACGGATGCTTTTGTTGCAAAACCATTTTTGCAACTTCCGTACCCCGTAACAGCGCATTAGGCCCGAAACACAAGTTATTTATATGCCGAAGGTTTGCGAAATGCTCCAAAACACTCCCAAACATCATTTTAAGTCTAATGGAGTAGAACGGATGCTTTTGTTGCAAAACCATTTCTGCAACTTCGGTATGCCGTAGCTGTGTATTCAGGCCCAAAACACAAGTTATTTATATGCCGAAGGTTAGCGAAATGCTCCAAAACACTCCCAAACATCATTTTGGGTCTAATGGAGTAGAACAGATGGTTTTGTTGCAAAACCATTTTTGCAACTTCGGTACCCCGTAACAGTGCATTAGGCCCGAAACACAAGTTATTTACATGTCGAAGGTTTGTGAAATCCTCCAAAACACTCCCAAACATCATTTTGAGTCTAATGGAGTAGAACAGATGCTTTTGTTGCAAAACCATTTTTCCATCTTCGGTACCCCGTAACAGTGCATTCAGGCCCGAATCACAAGTTATTTACATGCCGAAGGTTAGCGAAATGCAACACTCCGAAACATCATTTTGACTCTAATGGAGTAGAACAGATGCTTTTGTTGCAAAACCATTTTTCCATCTTCGGTACCCCGTAACATTGCATTAGGCCCGAAACACAAGTTATTACGTGTCGAAGGTTTGCGAAATCCACCAAAAGACTCCCAAACATCATTTTGAGTCTAATGGAGTAAAACAGATGCTTTTGGTGCAAAACCATTTTTGCAACTTCGGTATCCCGTAACAGTGCATTAGCCCCGAAACACAAGTTATTTACATGCCGAAGGTTTGCGAAATCCTTCAAAACACTCCGAAACATCATTTTGAGTCTAATGAAGTAGAACATATGCTTTTGTTGCAAAACCTTTTTTGCAACTTCGGTAACCCGTAACTGTGCTTTCAGACCTGAAACACAAGATATTTACATGCCGAAGGTTTGCGAAATGCTCCAAAACACTCCCAAGCATCATTTTCAGTCTAATGTAGTGGAACATATGCTTTTGTTGCAAAACCATTTTTGCAACTTCGGTACCCCGTAACTGTGCATTCAGGCCCGAAACACAAGTTATTTACATGCCGAAGGTTTCCGAAATGCTCCAAAACACTCCCAAGCATCATTTTGAGTCTAATGGAGTAGAACATATGCTTTTGTTGCAAAACCATTTTTGCAACTTCGGTACCCCGTAACTGTGCATTCAGGCCCGAAACACAAGTTATTTACATGCCGAAGGTTTCCGAAATGCTCCAAAACACTCCGAAGCATCATTTTGAGTCTAATGGAGTAGAACATATGCTTTTGTTGCAAAACCATTTTTGCAACTTCGGTACCCCGTGACTGTGCATTCAGGCCCGAAACACAAGTTATTTACATACCGAAGGTTTCCGAAATGCTCCAAAACACTCCCAAGCATCATTTTGAGTCTAATGGAGTAGAACATATGCTTTTGTTGCAAAACCATTTTTGCAACTTTGGTACCCCGTAACAGTGCATTATGCCCGAAGCACAAGTTATTTACATGCCGATTGTTTGCGAAATCCTCTAAAACACTCGCAAACATCATTTTGAGTCTAGTGGAGTAGAACAGATGCTTTTGTTGCAAAACCATTTTTGCAACTTTGGTACCCCGTAACAGTGCATTCTGGCCCGAAAGACAAGTTATTTATATGCCGAAGGTTTGCGGAATCCTCCAAAACACTCCGAAACATCATTTTGAGTCTAATGGAGTAGAACGGATGCTTTTGTTGCAAAACCATTTTTGCAACTTCGGTACGCCGTAACTGTGCATTCAGCCCTGAAACACAAGTTATTTATATGCCGAAGGTTTGCGAAATGCTCCAAAACACTCCCAAGCATCATTTTCAGTCTAATGGAGTAGAACATATGCTTTTGTTGCAAAACCATTTTTGCAACTTCGGTACCCCGTAACAGTGCATTCAGGCCCGAAACACAAGTTATTTACATGCCGAAGGTTTCCGAAATCCTCTAAAACACTCCCAAACGTCATTTTGAGTCTGATGGAGTAGAACGGATGCTTTTGTTGCAAAACCATTTTTGCAACTTCGGTACCCCGTAACAGCGCATTAGGCCTGAAACACAAGTTATTTATATGCCGAAGGTTTCCGAAATGCTCCAAAACACTCCCAAATATCATTTTGAGTATAATGGAGTAGAACGGATGATTTTGTTGCAAAACCGTTTCTGCAACTTCGGTGTGCCGTAACTGTGTATTCAGGCCCAAAACACAAGTTATTTATATGCCGAAGGTTAGCGAAATGCTCCAAAACACTCCCAAACATCATTTTGGGTCTAATGGAGTAGAACAGATGGTTTTCTTGCAAAACCATTTTTGCAACTTCGGTACCCCGTAACAGTGCATTAGGCCCGAAACACAAGTTATTTACATGTCGAAGGTTTGTGAAATCCTCCAAAACACTCCCAAACATCCTTTTGAGTCTAATGGAGTAGAACAGAAGCTTTTGTTGCAAAACCATTTTTGCAACTTCGGTACCCTGTAACAGTGCATTCAGGCACGAAACACAAGTTATTTACATGTCGAAGGTTTGCGAAATCCTCCAAAACACTCGCAAACATCATTTTGAGTCTAATGGAGTAGAACAGATGCTTTTGTTGCAAAACCATTTTTGCAACTTCGGTACCCCGTAACTGCGCATTCAGGCCCGAAACACAAGTTATTTACATGCCGAAGGTTTCCGAAATGCTCCAAAACACTCACAAGCATCATTTTGAGTTTAATGGAGTAGAACATATGCTTTTGTTGCAAAACCATTTTTGCAACTTGGGTACCCCGTAACAGTGCAAATGCCCGAAACACAAGTTATTTACATGTCGATTGTTTGCGAAATCCTCTAAAACACTCGCAAACATCATTTTGAGTCTAGTGGAGTAGAACAGATGCTTTTGTTGCAAAACCATTTTTGCAACTTTGGTACCCCGTAACAGTGCATTCAGGCCCGAAAGACAAGTTATTTACATGCCGAAGGTTTGCGGAATCCTCCAAAACACTCCCAAACATGATTTTAAGTCTAATGGAGTAGAACGGATGCTTTTGTTGCAAAACCATTTTTGCAACTTCGCTATGCCGTAACTGTGTATTCAGGACCAAAACACAAGTTATTTATATGCCTAATGTTAGCGAAATGCTCCAAAACACTCCCAAACATCATTTTGGGTCTAATGGAGTAGAACAGATGGATTTGTTGCAAAACCATTTTTGCAACTTCGGTACCCCGTAACAGTGCATTAGGCCCGAAACACAAGTTATTTACATGTCGAAGGTTTGCGAAATCCTCCAAAACACTCCCAAACATCATTTTGAGTCTAATGGAGTAGAATGGATGCTTTTGTTGCAAAACCATTTTTGCAACTTCGGTACCCTGTAACAGTGCATTCAGGCCCGAAACACAAGTTATTTACATGTCGAAGGTTTGCGAAATCCTCTAAAACACTCCCAAACATCATTTTGAGTATAATGGAGTAGAACGGATGCTTTTGTTGCAAAACCATTTTTGCAACTTCGGTACCCCGTAACAGTGCATTCAGGCCCAAAACACAAGTTATTTTCATGCCGAAGGTTTCCGAAATCCTCCAAAACACTCCCAAACGTCATTTTGATTCTGATGGAGTAGAACGGATGCTTTTGTTGCAAAACCATTTTTGCAACTTCGGTACCCCGTAACAGTGCATTAGGCCTGAAACACAAGTTATTTATATGCCGAAGGTTTCCGAAATTCTCCAAAACACTCCCACACATCATTTTGAGTATAATGGAGTAGAACGGATGCTTTTGTTCCAAAACCATTTTTGCAACTTTGGTACCCCGTAACAGTGCATTCAGGCCCGAAACACAAGTTATTTACATGTCGAAGGTTTGCGAAATCCTCCAAAACACTCCCAAACATCATTTTGAGTCTAATGGAGTAGAACGGATGCTTTTGTTGCAAAACCATTTTTGCAACTTCGGTACCCCGGAACAGTGCATTCAGGCCCGAAACACAAGTTATTTACATGCCGAAGGTTAGCGAAATGCAACACTCCGAAACATCATTTTGACTCTAATGGAGTAGAATAGATGCTTTTGTTGCAAAACCATTTTTCCATCTTCGGTACCCCGTAACATTGCATTAGGCCCGAAACACAAGTTATTACGTGCCGAAGGTTTGCGAAATCCTCCAAAACACTCCGAAACACAAGTTATTTACATGCCGAAGGTTTGCGAAATCCTCCAAAACACTCCGAAACATCATTTTGAGTCTAATGAAGTAGAACATATGCTTTTGTCGCAAAACCATTTTTGCAACTTCGGTACCCCGTAACTGTGCTTTCAGACCTGAAACACAAGTTATTTACATGCCGAAGGTTTGCGAAATGCTCCAAAACACTCCCAAGCATCATTTTCAGTCTAATGGAGTGGAACATATGCTTTTGTTGCAAAACCATTTTTGCAACTTCGGTACCCCGTAACTGCGCATTCAGGCCCGAAACACAAGTTATTTACATGCCGAAGGTTTCCGAAATGCTCCAAAACACTCACAAGCATCATTTTGAGTTTAATGGAGTAGAACATATGCTTTTGTTGCAAAACCATTTTTGCAACTTGGGTACCCCGTAACAGTGCAAATGCCCGAAACACAAGTTATTTACATGTCGATTGTTTGCGAAATCCTCTAAAACACTCGCAAACATCATTTTGAGTCTAGTGGAGTAGAACAGATGCTTTTGTTGCAAAACCATTTTTGCAACTTTGGTACCCCGTAACAGTGCATTCAGGCCCGAAAGACAAGTTATTTACATGCCGAAGGTTTGCGGAATCCTCCAAAACACTCCCAAACATGATTTTAAGTCTAATGGAGTAGAACGGATGCTTTTGTTGCAAAACCATTTTTGCAACTTCGGTATGCCGTAACTGTGTATTCAGGACCAAAACACAAGTTATTTATATGCCGAATGTTAGCGAAATGCTCCAAAACACTCCCAAACATCATTTTGGGTCTAATGGAGTAGAACAGATGGTTTTGTTGCAAAACCATTTTTGCAACTTCAGTACCCCGTAACAGTGCATTAGGCCCGAAACACAAGTTATTTACATGTCGAAGGTTTGCGAAATCCTCCAAAACACTCCCAAACATCATTTTGAGTCTAATGGAGTAGAATGGATGCTTTTGTTGCAAAACCATTTTTGCAACTTCGGTACCCTGTAACAGTGCATTCAGGCCCGAAACACAAGTTATTTACATGTCGAAGGTTTGCGAAATCCTCTAAAACACTCCCAAACATCATTTTGAGTATAATGGAGTAGAACGGATGCTTTTGTTGCAAAACCATTTTTGCAACTTCGGTACCCCGTAACAGTGCATTCAGGCCCAAAACACAAGTTATTTTCATGCCGAAGGTTTCCGAAATCCTCCAAAACACTCCCAAACGTCATTTTGATTCTGATGGAGTAGAACGGATGCTTTTGTTGCAAAACCATTTTTGCAACTTCGGTACCCCTTAACAACGCATTAGGCCTGAAACACAAGTTATTTATATGCCGAAGGTTTCCGAAATGCTCCAAAACACTCCCAAACATCATTTTGAGTATAATGGAGTAGAACGGATGCTTTTGTTCCAAAACCATTTCTGCAACTTCGGTGTGCCGTAACTGTGTATTCAGGCCCAAAACACAAGTTATTTATATGCCGAAGGTTAGCGAAATGCTCCAAAACACTCCCAAACATCATTTTGGGTCTAATGGAGTAGAACAGATGGTTTTGTTGCAAAACCATTTTTGCAACTTCGGTACCCCGTAACAGTGCATTAGGCCCGAAACACAAGTTATTTACATGTCGAAGGTTTGTGAAATCCTCCAAAACACTCCCAAACATCCTTTTGAGTCTAATGGAGTAGAACAGATGCTTTTGTTGCAAAACCATTTTTGCAACTTCGGTACCCCGTAACAGTGCATTCAGGCCCGAAACACAAGTTATTTACATGTCGAAGGTTTGCGAAATCCTCCAAAACACTCCCAAACATCATTTTGAGTCTAATGGAGTAGAACGGATGCTTTTGTTGCAAAACCATTTTTGCAACTTCGGTACCCCGGAACAGTGCATTCAGGCCCGAAACACAAGTTATTTACATGCCGAAGGTTAGCGAAATGCAACACTCCGAAACATCATTTTGACTCTAATGGAGTAGAACAGATGCTTTTGTTGCAAAACCATTTTTCCATCTTCGGTACCCCGTAACATTGCATTAGGCCCGAAACACAAGTTATTACGTGCCGAAGGTTTGCGAAATCCACCAAAAGACTCCCAAACATCATTTTGAGTCTAATGGAGTAAAACAGATGCTTTTGTTGCAAAACCATTTTTGCAACTTCGGTATCCCGTAACAGTGCATTAGGCCCGAAACACAAGTTATTTACATGCCGAAGGTTTGCGAAATCCTCCAAAACACTCCGAAACATCATTTTGAGTCTAATGAAGTAGAACATATGCTTTTGTCGCAAAACCATTTTTGCAACTTCGGTACCCCGTAACTGTGCTTTCAGACCTGAAACACAAGTTATTTACATGCCGAAGGTTTGCGAAATGCTCCAAAACACTCCCAAGCATCATTTTCAGTCTAATGGAGTGGAACATATGCTTTTGTTGCAAAACCATTTTTGCAACTTCGGTACCCCGTAACTGTGCATTCAGGCCCGAAACACAAGTTATTTACATGCCGAAGGTTTCCGAAATGCTCCAAAACACTCACAAGCATCATTTTGAGTTTAATGGAGTAGAACATATGCTTTTGTTGTAAAACCATTTTTGCAACTTGGGTACCCCGTAACAGTGCATATGCCCGAAACACAAGTTATTTACATGTCGATTGTTTGCGAAATCCTCTAAAACACTCGCAAACATCATTTTGAGTCTAGTGGAGTAGAACAGATGCTTTTGTTGCAAAACCATTTTTGCAACTTTGGTACCCCGTAACAGTGCATTCAGGCCCGAAAGACAAGTTATTGACATGCCGAAGGTTTGCGGAATCCTCCAAAACACTCCCAAACATGATTTTAAGTCTAATGGAGTAGAACGGATGCTTTTGGTGCAAAACCATTTTTGCAACTTCGGTATGCCGTAACTGTGTATTCAGGACCAAAACACAAGTTATTTATATGCCGAATGTTAGCGAAATGCTCCAAAACACTCCCAAACATCATTTTGGGTCTAATGGAGTAGAACAGATGGTTTTGTTGCAAAACCATTTTTGCAACTTCGGTACCCCGTAACAGTGCATTAGGCCCGAAACACAAGTTATTTACTTGTCGAAGGTTTGCGAAATCCTCGAAAACACTCCCAAGCATCATTTTGAGTCTAATGGAGTAGAATGGATGCTTTTGTTGCAAAACCATTTTTGCAACTTCGGTACCCTGTAACAGTGCATTCGGGCCCGAAACACAAGTTATTTACATGTCGAGGGTTTGCGAAATCCTCTAAAACACTCCCAAACATCATTTTGAGTATAATGGAGTAGAACGGATGCTTTTGTTGCAAAACCATTTTTGCAACTTCGGTACCCCGTAACAGTGCATTCAGGCCCAAAACACAAGTTATTTACATGCCGAAGGTTTCCGAAATCCTCCAAAACACTCCCAAACGTCATTTTGATTCTGATGGAGTAGAACGGATGCTTTTGTTGCAAAACCATTTTTGCAACTTCCGTACCCCGTAACAGCGCATTAGGCCTGAAACACAAGTTATTTATATGCCGAAGGTTTCCGAAATGCTCCAAAACACTCCCAAACATCATTTTAAGTATAATGGAGTAGAACGGATGCTTTTGTTCCAAAACCATTTCTGCAACTTCGGTGTGCCGTAACTGTGTATTCAGGCCCAAAACACAAGTTATTTATATGCCGAAGGTTAGCGAAATGCTCCAAAACACTCCCAAACATCATTTTGGGTCTAATGGAGTAGAACATATGCTTTTGTTGCAAAACCATTTTTGCAACTTCGGTACCCCGTAACAGTGCATTAGGCCCGAAACACAAGTTATTTACATGTCGAAGGTTTGTGAAATCCTCCAAAACACTCCCAAACATCCTTTTGAGTCTAATGGAGTAGAACAGATGCTTTTGTTGCAAAACCATTTTTGCAACTTCGGTACCCCGTAACAGTGCATTCAGGCCCGAAACAAAATTATTTACATGTCGAAGGTTTGCGAAATCCTCCAAAACACTCGCAAACATCATTTTGAGTCTAATGGAGTAGAACGGATGCTTTTGTTGCAAAACCATTTTTGCAACTTCGGTACCCCGGAACAGTGCATTCAGGCCCGAAACACAAGTTATTTACATGCCGAAGGTTAGCGAAATGCAACACTCCGAAACATCATTTGACTCTAATGGAGTAGAACAGATGCTTTTGTTGCAAAACCATTTTTCCATCTTCGGTACCCCGTAACATTGCATTAGGCCCGAAACACAAGTTTTTACGTGCCGAAGGTTTGCGAAATCCACCAAAAGACTCCCAAACATCATTTTGAGTCTAATGGAGTAAAACAGATGCTTTTGTTGCAAAACCATTTTTGCAACTTCGGTATCCCGTAACAGTGCATTAGGCCCGAAACACAAGTTATTTACATGCCGAAGGTTTGCGAAATCCTCCAAAACACTCCGAAACATCATTTTGAGTCTAATGAAGTAGAACATATGCTTTTGTCGCAAAACCATTTTTGCAACTTCGGTACCCCGTAACTGTGCTTTCAGACCTGAAACACAAGTTATTTACATGCCGAAGGTTTGCGAAATGCTCCAAAACACTCCCAAGCATCATTTTCAGTCTAATGGAGTGGAACATATGCTTTTGTTGCAAAACCATTTTTGCAACTTCGGTACCCCGTAACTGTGCATTCAGGCCCGAAACACAAGTTATTTACATGCCGAAGGTTTCCGAAATGCTCCAAAACACTCACAAGCATCATTTTGAGTTTAATGGAGTAGAACATATGCTTTTGTTGCAAAACCATTTTTGCAACTTGGGTACCCCGTAACAGTGCATATGCCCGAAACACAAGTTATTTACATGTCGATTGTTTGCGAAATCCTCTAAAACACTCGCAAACATCATTTTGAGTCTAGTGGAGTAGAACAGATGCTTTTGTTGCAAAACCATTTTTGCAACTTTGGTACCCCGTAACAGTGCATTAAGGCCCGAAAGACAAGTTATTGACATGCCGAAGGTTTGCGGAATCCTCCAAAACACTCCCAAACATGATTTTAAGTCTAATGGAGTAGAACAGATGCTTTTGGTGCAAAACCATTTTTGCAACTTCGGTATGCCGTAACTGTGTATTCAGGACCAAAACACAAGTTATTTATATGCCGAATGTTAGTGAAATGCTCCAAAACACTCCCAAACATCATTTTGGGTCTAATGGAGTAGAACAGATGGTTTTGTTGCAAAACCATTTTTGCAACTTCGGTACCCCGTAACAGTGCATTAGGCCCGAAACACAAGTTATTTACTTGTCGAAGGTTTGCGAAATCCTCGAAAACACTCCCAAGCATCATTTTGAGTCTAATGGAGTAGAATGGATGCTTTTGTTGCAAAACCATTTTTGCAACTTCGGTACCCTGTAACAGTGCATTCGGGCCCGAAACACAAGTTATTTACATGTCGAGGGTTTGCGAAATCCTCTAAAACACTCCCAAACATCATTTTGAGTATAATGGAGTAGAACGGATGCTTTTGTTGCAAAACCATTTTTGCAACTTCGGTACCCCGTAACAGTGCATTCAGGCCCAAAACACAAGTTATTTACATGCCGAAGGTTTCCGAAATCCTCCAAAACACTCCCAAACGTCATTTTGATTCTGATGGAGTAGAACGGATGCTTTTGTTGCAAAACCATTTTTGCAACTTCCGTACCCCGTAACAGCGCATTAGGCCTGAAACACAAGTTATTTATATGCCGAAGGTTTCCGAAATGCTCCAAAACACTCCCAAACATCATTTTAAGTATAATGGAGTAGAACGGATGCTTTTGTTCCAAAACCATTTCTGCAACTTCGGTGTGCCGTAACTGTGTATTCAGGCCCAAAACACAAGTTATTTATATGCCGAAGGTTAGCGAAATGCTCCAAAACACTCCCAAACATCATTTTGGGTCTAATGGAGTAGAACATATGCTTTTGTTGCAAAACCATTTTTGCAACTTCGGTACCCCGTAACAGTGCATTAGGCCCGAAACACAAGTTATTTACATGTCGAAGGTTTGTGAAATCCTCCAAAACACTCCCAAACATCCTTTTGAGTCTAATGGAGTAGAACAGATGCTTTTGTTGCAAAACCATTTTTGCAACTTCGGTACCCCGTAACAGTGCATTCAGGCCCGAAACAAAATTATTTACATGTCGAAGGTTTGCGAAATCCTCCAAAACACTCGCAAACATCATTTTGAGTCTAATGGAGTAGAACGGATGCTTTTGTTGCAAAACCATTTTTGCAACTTCGGTACCCCGGAACAGTGCATTCAGGCCCGAAACACAAGTTATTTACATGCCGAAGGTTAGCGAAATGCAACACTCCGAAACATCATTTTGACTCTAATGGAGTAGAACAGATGCTTTTGTTGCAAAACCATTTTTCCATCTTCGGTACCCCGTAACATTGCATTAGGCCCGAAACACAAGTTTTTACGTGCCGAAGGTTTGCGAAATCCACCAAAAGACTCCCAAACATCATTTTGAGTCTAATGGAGTAAAACAGATGCTTTTGTTGCAAAACCATTTTTGCAACTTCGGTATCCCGTAACAGTGCATTAGGCCCGAAACACAAGTTATTTACATGCCGAAGGTTTGCGAAATCCTCCAAAACACTCCGAAACATCATTTTGAGTCTAATGAAGTAGAACATATGCTTTTGTCGCAAAACCATTTTTGCAACTTCGGTACCCCGTAACTGTGCTTTCAGACCTGAAACACAAGTTATTTACATGCCGAAGGTTTGCGAAATGCTCCAAAACACTCCCAAGCATCATTTTCAGTCTAATGGAGTGGAACATATGCTTTTGTTGCAAAACCATTTTTGCAACTTCGGTACCCCGTAACTGTGCATTCAGGCCCGAAACACAAGTTATTTACATGCCGAAGGTTTCCGAAATGCTCCAAAACACTCACAAGCATCATTTTGAGTTTAATGGAGTAGAACATATGCTTTTGTTGCAAAACCATTTTTGCAACTTGGGTACCCCGTAACAGTGCATATGCCCGAAACACAAGTTATTTACATGTCGATTGTTTGCGAAATCCTCTAAAACACTCGCAAACATCATTTTGAGTCTAGTG